>OW240920.1:75633935-76233935 GCA_933207985.1 Pelobates cultripes | reverse complement strand
ATGTAGCCTACACAGAGTAATCTGTCCTCGGTGTTAGCATTAACTCAGAAGCTACCTACTGCATGATTCAGATTTATTTAGTATGTTTACCGACATGTTATCTCCGCAATGTTTTCTCACAAAATGTGCTAGTACTCACCGATAATTATTATAACTGAGCCTGTGTCGCTATCATGGTCAGGCAAGCATGTACAGTGAATTTTGAGCACAATAAACCAAAGAATGTAATTTTATATGTACCAGCTTAGCCATGTTACATGATAACGCAAGCTTGCCCTGACTAGCTTACCTAACAGAGGAGGACCCACACGAGTCCCCTGCTGCACAACATGGCGTCAGTGTGAGGCTGGCTTGTTTTTTGACGCCCCTAAACTTGAAGCGGAGTTGGTTAACCTAGCCGCTCAGACGTCTCGATACAATAATATTGTAATGTTGATAACATGCTGTACACGCAGCCATAACTGGGAGCAGCCCTTGGGCCCAAAATCACACAAGCGCAGTCGAACCGAATAGTACATCCCTAGACATGTTGAACTAGCTTGTTACCCACATGTTCATTGTTTTTAGTTTTATTATGTTTTAGAATTTGTGTTGACTCAGCGAACTGTTCAGCTTATGATTTTAAGCAGCGCACTGACAAGTTGTGACTCAACTATGCATTCGACCCCATAATACTTCAATAATGCCAGCCTGTTTATACCAAATGTATAACCTGTTTCACATATCTCTTAGCCGACATGTTGATTCCACTCTTGACAAATTTACACTAATATATAAAATGTGCAATGTTCTATTATGCCAAACAATTGTCTCTAATATGTAGATCATCCCGCTTGCAATCGCTGTTGTGGCATTGCCTGTTGCTATGTACCGTTTACTGCACGGAAAAATAAAGAATTTAAAAAAAAAAAAAAAAAATGTTTATGTGATGTTTTGATAACCCTCCTACAGGTTTGCATGAATCCCAAAATCCTGAAGCATCTCGACCGTACTGTTTTTTAGTAAAATAAACAGAATCCAAGTTGTTTATTTAAAAAATATAATAGACCTTTATACACTATAAATCTTGTTGGATTTTCTGTGTAACTTTCCTACTATTTGCTGTTAAATATAACTAGTGTCCCATTATTATTTTTAAATCATCATATATATATATAAAACCACTGTAATTAGAAGTTGTATAGTCTTTCAGGAACTCTATTGCAACACAATTATTAAAATTAGGTCACTGATCTTATATATATATATATATATATATATATATATATATATATATATATATATATATATAAAAATTAACCAACAGATCACAAGCTCTGTAAGGTGGAAGAATTGGATTTATTCTGATCTGTGCATTTCTACAATGGAATCAGAAGAGAAAATTATTCAAGCATGTGTGTTAGTGTCATAAAATGTGTGAATTTCACTTCAGTCAGAGGTGAAAGATCTACAGCAAAGCTAAGCCTTAGGCAACACAACATCGAGGAGATTGTTGTGTTAGTAATGGCTCAATGGGTCAAAGCTGTTCAACAGAAATTAAATCCAAATAAAAGAGACATCTGTATTTTTGGGGGGGAGTGTGGGTGGGGGCTATACCATATTCCTGTTGCATTCTGGACATTCCCCTGTTGTATTTCAGATTAATGTGCATGGTACAATAACTATTAGTGCAGAATCTGTGTACATCATCCCTTTATATATATGCCAATTAGTTGGTGATTTTTTTCAACAAGAGTGATTAATGTAATTTAGCTCTGTTTTGTGCCCAATTTAAATTGTGTTTTGAAAGTAGCATAAGAAAAGGTTTCACTCTTTTAAAAACCCTATCAACGTGGATGATTCTCGTTTATATCTATCTATAAAAGTCTTGTTTGTTTAACTAATGCTCAGGGAGGTACGATTCTTTAACAGTTTTCGTGTCCAAACAGGAGAGAACAGAGTGAAGAGTTAGCACTGAAATGGTTAAGACGTATTTCCACAGCAGAGAAATTAATTGCTTGTCCTGCCACCAGACACTCAAGATGCTCAATTGGCACTCTGCTGAGAGGTAGGAAGTTGTTATATTATCAACTGGTACAAAGTCCTATTTCTTGTTTGAAGGAAATAATGACGTGAGTAGCATTGATAAAGAGTTAGGCTTTCATCTCCCATTTGAGTGACATCTCACTTGGTAATCTGATTGATTGCTTGCCGAGATAGCACTGTGTAATATAATGAACACTGAAAATAGTGCTGTAGTTGTTTGAATTGGGAAATAACACAGAAAGGCTGGACTGAATATAACTGGGTTTCATTTGGTCTCATTGTAATAAAACACAGACATAATGTTTAAGCAATAACAAAGATTGTCCGTTAAAAGTGTCAATCCGCCATATAAATTATGTAGTGTAAATACATTTCAAATATTATACTTAACTTCAATTGTCATGGAAATAAACTATGGGAGGTAATTACATTGGTGAGAGAGGACAAGCGGACAGTATCCTGAGATGATGGCCTAAGATGTTTTATTTCTAATGGAACTCTGACTCTTTAGTAATGATGCTTCTAAACAATTCTAGACAGCCAATCTGATGACAAGGGCGATATTTGGCCTGTGAGATGCTCTACACCAGCGTTTCCCAAACCAGTTCTCAAGACCCACCAACAGTCCAGGTTTTGTTAGTATCTCCATTGGAATAAAACAGGGAAATACATAAATCCTGGACTGTTGGTGGGCCATGAAGACTGGTTTGGGAACCACTGCTCTACAACATGGGGAGATTATATCATTTAAATATTAATATTTAGTGTTAAAACCCTGCAGTTGGTAGATAGACCTCTGAGGGGAATTTACCAAGGCATGTCTTAATCACAGTAACTTTTTAAAGTCCTCTAGGAAAGAGAGCATCCCCCAATGAAAGACACTGCCTCAGCAATAGCTGTCTAACTCAGCTTACTCTTGGACATAAGTCTATATTTAAAAAAAAAAATCTACATGACTTGGTTGCAGGGCTAAAAGGCTATATTTTTTGATGATCACATTCCACTGTATAAAGTGCATTGTACTAGATATTGAAGCTTAGTTTTGAAGCTTTCCTACGATCACAATATTTGTCTGAGCTTGACACTCTAATCTCAGACCGTATTGCCTCAATTTAATATGTTTGTATACATTTTCAAAATGATTTAACATTTTGAAAAAATGTTTTAGTATTCTGGTATTTTTTATATAATTAAATATTTTTATATATGATATGTTTTTGACAATGTAATATTAAGAACATTTTAAAAGTTTAACCAAAAGTATTAAATCATTTAAAAAAGCTTATCCAGATATATTTAATCAAGGCTTATATAAGAAGTGGGAAATAGTTATTAAAGGATCCGTAAAGTTGCATATTTTATCATGGCTATTTGGAATATAATTTTCTTTTATGACAAATCTCTCTATTGCCATATGGTTTTTCTGAGAACCATCATAAAGTGCCAACACGTTCTTTGATAAAGCATCCTAGCCCATTTAAAGTTTCATGGTGAAGGCATGTAGAATGCCCTACTTGACATATATAATACATATGGATTTGGGGAGATTTTCAATCCTAGTGCCAGTGGATACAGACAAGCCAATGAATGTAATATCATTCGCTCATTTTTCCTCGTTTTTGGAAATTCCCAGAACCCAGTAAACATAGTCTTGAAGCAAATTGGCTTATTTAGAAAAACGATCTCCAAAAAGAATACTCTAGGATTTCTTTTATTTTGAAGTACGTACTAGAGAAACAAAGTACAATAATGACATATTTAAATATTTATACATACCGTCATAAACATAGAAACCACTACTAATGAACACTAACATCTTGATTTAATAATGAGAGGGAAAATTTCTTAGCAGTAAAAATGAAACAAACTCGGAAGGGAGCAAAGTGATCTATGATGTTTACTAGAAAGCTAACTTACAAGAGTAACTCAACTTTCCCCGTGAAATATTTTACCAACATCAGTACCGAGATTGCACTTCGCTGAGATACAAATCTGGCATGAATGTTTGAATTTATAGCTGCTAGCAGTAGCATTTTATCTCTGTTTCCAGTGATAACAACAATAAATATATGATGTAGTATATGAGATTCCAACATGCACCGAGAAATTTACTACACAATGCTGCTCTCTTCTTTGGCACTGAAAGTTAAACTATATATAGGATTCATACTGGGGAATGTAAACCCTCAACATATGAGATGAGAAAGCCCTTTCTAAACCCTTTATTAAACATGTAAAAATAAAACAGTATGACCTCTCATGTTCTTCCACCCATGAGTGCAGGAGTCAAAGGGGATATCATTGAGGAGTAGTGGGGTCTCCCACTACTCCAAAAAGATATTAGGGCCAGAGATTGCTAGTGATAAAGTGCTTTAGGTGCCGGGAGTTTTGCTTTAAATCTGATGTAACCATGATGGAATGATGGAATGACAGGAAGGGGTTCAGAATTAAAATTTTGGCTTGGAAAACAGCATTTATGCAGAGAGTCATTGCATATTATGGTTTAAGCTGTTTAAGGGGCAGAACCGGTCTAAGGAGTACATTTCTGTTTGTGTTTAGGACAATTCAGTCATGTAAGTTCAATAAATAAGGTATTAGAAAACAATGTAATAATTTATCATTTTGCATGTGGAAAACATGATGAATATTGCTACTCATAAAGCATTGTGCGTAAGATTAGTATAATCATTTCAGTACCAAGGCCTAGGCCTCGAAGGCATTAGAAAAGGTTATTGAGAATCCATCATGATTTGCTTCATAAATCTCAGTGATGAAAAACAGTTTTAACTGCCTTCTAAAAATCTCAAATTATGCTTGTCGTAATGTGAAATTAGGATGGTCCTTTTCCTGTTCTGATATGATTCATTCTGATTTATGGTTAAATGTTCTAAATACAGATGTAGGTTTTTAGCAGTTTTCTAAAGTTCTACATTGTTCCTACAATACATACTGGTTTGAGGGAAGATAAGAGTTAGCCCTCCTTCAAATGAAGAATAAAACGTAATGATAGCTTGTGAATCTGGCATTATGAAGGTTGTACTTTTTCAACATAAATGGTGACTATGTAAAGCACAGTTGTTTATGAGCTGCTGTAAAATGGTGACAGATAAATAGTGATGCTTAAATGTCAAATATCAGGTGTCCACCAAAAGTAAGAAATAAGAATACAAAAATTAAAAAACAACTTTGCGTAAAAGTAGAACATAGTTGTAGAGAGCATTACGATGGCACCACCTAGTGGTACAACAAAGTAATGAAGTTCACTTCTCTTTGGCTGTTTAACTCACTTTTGTCTTGATTCAAAGATTGATATAAGCGAAAAAAAACAATATGCATACTAATTATATTTATGGTGCAAAATATACTTAATGTGCATGTTATTAGAAATAACAATAGAGAATAGAAGTGTTCACAATATAACAAAATATTGTTGAATTATTTTTGTTTTATTTCAGTTTGTTCAAGTGCTAGGTTAGCTTTAGAAATCAGAGATTTTTGCTTTAATAGAAGCAAAAGCTAACATTAAAATGCAATAATGTAAAATGAGAATGCGTATTTGTAGAAGAGGTGGGAGTTGAGCAATTTGGTAGCTGGCATTGTCATAATATGTATTCCCCAGCAAAACACTAGCTGTTGGTGACCATGGGGCAATATTTCTATCATGGCTACTGCATACCTCCTAACATTTGGAGGTAAGCAGATCGGGCTTGGAGGACTGAAGGGGCCTCTCTGGCCAGCCCCCATCCTGCTGGACCTTGTAGAGAGTGCTGCTGATAACCTAAATGGCCATCAGGGAACTATAGCTTTAGGAATACACATTTGTCCCTTTAATACATTTTTCTTTAAATGATATATAACAATGTAATGCCTGAGCTTGTGTACAGACGATTTACTATAGCAAAACAATTAGGGAAAAAGAGAAACGCCTTATAAACTAAAATAGCCCCACATACAATAGGGCTGTTTTGGTTTAACCCCTTAAGGACCAAACATCTAGAATAAAAGGGAATCATGACATGTCACACGTCATGTGTCCTTAAGGGGTTAAAGGGGTTTTCTATTTTTCTCTAGTTGTTTTACCTTTGTAAATGTGTTAATTTACAGGGGTTACCCCCAAGCTTGAAATATACATACATGTATATTTTGTGTATTTTATAGAGGTGGTTTAGGGGATACCACTCAAGGTGTTTTGAGCTCCTTTAAATTATTTCTTACTGTGCACTTTTCTGCAGTACTGTTAACCCCAAGCTTGTTCTAACAGCCTGACACATTCTCCCTGACTAGAGATGTCGCGAACCGTTCGTGAACTTCCCGCGAACGGCTCGCCACGGTTCGCCACGAACCGTTCGTGGCGAGCTCCGGTCAGCTGACACATCCCGGCCAATCTCCAGCAGACCCTCCCTCCCAGACCCTCCTACCTCCTGGACAGCATCCATGTTGAAGGCAGCATGATATGTTTTTGACAATGTAATATTAAGAACATTTTAAAAGTTTAACCAAAAGTATTAAATCATTTAAAAAAGCTTATCCAGATATATTTAATCAAGGCTTATATAAGAAGTGGGAAATAGTTATTAAAGGATCCGTAAAGTTGCATATTTTATCATGGCTATTTGGAATATAATTTTCTTTTATGACAAATCTCTCTATTGCCATATGGTTTTTCTGAGAACCATCATAAAGTGCCAACACGTTCTTTGATAAAGCATCCTAGCCCATTTAAAGTTTCATGGTGAAGGCATGTAGAATGCCCTACTTGACATATATAATACATATGGATTTGGGGAGATTTTCAATCCTAGTGCCAGTGGATACAGACAAGCCAATGAATGTAATATCATTCGCTCATTTTTCCTCGTTTTTGGAAATTCCCAGAACCCAGTAAACATAGTCTTGAAGCAAATTGGCTTATTTAGAAAAACGATCTCCAAAAAGAATACTCTGGGATTTCTTTTATTTTGAAGTACGTACTAGAGAAACAAAGTACAATAATGACATATTTAAATATTTATACATACCGTCATAAACATAGAAACCACTACTAATGAACACTAACATCTTGATTTAATAATGAGAGGGAAAATTTCTTAGCAGTAAAAATGAAACAAACTCGGAAGGGAGCAAAGTGATCTATGATGTTTACTAGAAAGCTAACTTACAAGAGTAACTCAACTTTCCCCGTGAAATATTTTACCAACATCAGTACCGAGATTGCACTTCGCTGAGATACAAATCTGGCATGAATGTTTGAATTTATAGCTGCTAGCAGTAGCATTTTATCTCTGTTTCCAGTGATAACAACAATAAATATATGATGTAGTATATGAGATTCCAACATGCACCGAGAAATTTACTACACAATGCTGCTCTCTTCTTTGGCACTGAAAGTTAAACTATATATAGGATTCATACTGGGGAATGTAAACCCTCAACATATGAGATGAGAAAGCCCTTTCTAAACCCTTTATTAAACATGTAAAAATAAAACAGTATGACCTCTCATGTTCTTCCACCCATGAGTGCAGGAGTCAAAGGGGATATCATTGAGGAGTAGTGGGGTCTCCCACTACTCCAAAAAGATATTAGGGCCAGAGATTGCTAGTGATAAAGTGCTTTAGGTGCCGGGAGTTTTGCTTTAAATCTGATGTAACCATGATGGAATGATGGAATGACAGGAAGGGGTTCAGAATTAAAATTTTGGCTTGGAAAACAGCATTTATGCAGAGAGTCATTGCATATTATGGTTTAAGCTGTTTAAGGGGCAGAACCGGTCTAAGGAGTACATTTCTGTTTGTGTTTAGGACAATTCAGTCATGTAAGTTCAATAAATAAGGTATTAGAAAACAATGTAATAATTTATCATTTTGCATGTGGAAAACATGATGAATATTGCTACTCATAAAGCATTGTGCGTAAGATTAGTATAATCATTTCAGTACCAAGGCCTAGGCCTCGAAGGCATTAGAAAAGGTTATTGAGAATCCATCATGATTTGCTTCATAAATCTCAGTGATGAAAAACAGTTTTAACTGCCTTCTAAAAATCTCAAATTATGCTTGTCGTAATGTGAAATTAGGATGGTCCTTTTCCTGTTCTGATATGATTCATTCTGATTTATGGTTAAATGTTCTAAATACAGATGTAGGTTTTTAGCAGTTTTCTAAAGTTCTACATTGTTCCTACAATACATACTGGTTTGAGGGAAGATAAGAGTTAGCCCTCCTTCAAATGAAGAATAAAACGTAATGATAGCTTGTGAATCTGGCATTATGAAGGTTGTACTTTTTCAACATAAATGGTGACTATGTAAAGCACAGTTGTTTATGAGCTGCTGTAAAATGGTGACAGATAAATAGTGATGCTTAAATGTCAAATATCAGGTGTCCACCAAAAGTAAGAAATAAGAATACAAAAATTAAAAAACAACTTTGCGTAAAAGTAGAACATAGTTGTAGAGAGCATTACGATGGCACCACCTAGTGGTACAACAAAGTAATGAAGTTCACTTCTCTTTGGCTGTTTAACTCACTTTTGTCTTGATTCAAAGATTGATATAAGCGAAAAAAAACAATATGCATACTAATTATATTTATGGTGCAAAATATACTTAATGTGCATGTTATTAGAAATAACAATAGAGAATAGAAGTGTTCACAATATAACAAAATATTGTTGAATTATTTTTGTTTTATTTCAGTTTGTTCAAGTGCTAGGTTAGCTTTAGAAATCAGAGATTTTTGCTTTAATAGAAGCAAAAGCTAACATTAAAATGCAATAATGTAAAATGAGAATGCGTATTTGTAGAAGAGGTGGGAGTTGAGCAATTTGGTAGCTGGCATTGTCATAATATGTATTCCCCAGCAAAACACTAGCTGTTGGTGACCATGGGGCAATATTTCTATCATGGCTACTGCATACCTCCTAACATTTGGAGGTAAGCAGATCGGGCTTGGAGGACTGAAGGGGCCTCTCTGGCCAGCCCCCATCCTGCTGGACCTTGTAGAGAGTGCTGCTGATAACCTAAATGGCCATCAGGGAACTATAGCTTTAGGAATACACATTTGTCCCTTTAATACATTTTTCTTTAAATGATATATAACAATGTAATGCCTGAGCTTGTGTACAGACGATTTACTATAGCAAAACAATTAGGGAAAAAGAGAAACGCCTTATAAACTAAAATAGCCCCACATACAATAGGGCTGTTTTGGTTTAACCCCTTAAGGACCAAACATCTAGAATAAAAGGGAATCATGACATGTCACACGTCATGTGTCCTTAAGGGGTTAAAGGGGTTTTCTATTTTTCTCTAGTTGTTTTACCTTTGTAAATGTGTTAATTTACAGGGGTTACCCCCAAGCTTGAAATATACATACATGTATATTTTGTGTATTTTATAGAGGTGGTTTAGGGGATACCACTCAAGGTGTTTTGAGCTCCTTTAAATTATTTCTTACTGTGCACTTTTCTGCAGTACTGTTAACCCCAAGCTTGTTCTAACAGCCTGACACATTCTCCCTGACTAGAGATGTCGCGAACCGTTCGTGAACTTCCCGCGAACGGCTCGCCACGGTTCGCCACGAACCGTTCGTGGCGAGCTCCGGTCAGCTGACACATCCCGGCCAATCTCCAGCAGACCCTCCCTCCCAGACCCTCCTACCTCCTGGACAGCATCCATGTTGAAGGCAGCATGATATGTTTTTGACAATGTAATATTAAGAACATTTTAAAAGTTTAACCAAAAGTATTAAATCATTTAAAAAAGCTTATCCAGATATATTTAATCAAGGCTTATATAAGAAGTGGGAAATAGTTATTAAAGGATCCGTAAAGTTGCATATTTTATCATGGCTATTTGGAATATAATTTTCTTTTATGACAAATCTCTCTATTGCCATATGGTTTTTCTGAGAACCATCATAAAGTGCCAACACGTTCTTTGATAAAGCATCCTAGCCCATTTAAAGTTTCATGGTGAAGGCATGTAGAATGCCCTACTTGACATATATAATACATATGGATTTGGGGAGATTTTCAATCCTAGTGCCAGTGGATACAGACAAGCCAATGAATGTAATATCATTCGCTCATTTTTCCTCGTTTTTGGAAATTCCCAGAACCCAGTAAACATAGTCTTGAAGCAAATTGGCTTATTTAGAAAAACGATCTCCAAAAAGAATACTCTAGGATTTCTTTTATTTTGAAGTACGTACTAGAGAAACAAAGTACAATAATGACATATTTAAATATTTATACATACCGTCATAAACATAGAAACCACTACTAATGAACACTAACATCTTGATTTAATAATGAGAGGGAAAATTTCTTAGCAGTAAAAATGAAACAAACTCGGAAGGGAGCAAAGTGATCTATGATGTTTACTAGAAAGCTAACTTACAAGAGTAACTCAACTTTCCCCGTGAAATATTTTACCAACATCAGTACCGAGATTGCACTTCGCTGAGATACAAATCTGGCATGAATGTTTGAATTTATAGCTGCTAGCAGTAGCATTTTATCTCTGTTTCCAGTGATAACAACAATAAATATATGATGTAGTATATGAGATTCCAACATGCACCGAGAAATTTACTACACAATGCTGCTCTCTTCTTTGGCACTGAAAGTTAAACTATATATAGGATTCATACTGGGGAATGTAAACCCTCAACATATGAGATGAGAAAGCCCTTTCTAAACCCTTTATTAAACATGTAAAAATAAAACAGTATGACCTCTCATGTTCTTCCACCCATGAGTGCAGGAGTCAAAGGGGATATCATTGAGGAGTAGTGGGGTCTCCCACTACTCCAAAAAGATATTAGGGCCAGAGATTGCTAGTGATAAAGTGCTTTAGGTGCCGGGAGTTTTGCTTTAAATCTGATGTAACCATGATGGAATGATGGAATGACAGGAAGGGGTTCAGAATTAAAATTTTGGCTTGGAAAACAGCATTTATGCAGAGAGTCATTGCATATTATGGTTTAAGCTGTTTAAGGGGCAGAACCGGTCTAAGGAGTACATTTCTGTTTGTGTTTAGGACAATTCAGTCATGTAAGTTCAATAAATAAGGTATTAGAAAACAATGTAATAATTTATCATTTTGCATGTGGAAAACATGATGAATATTGCTACTCATAAAGCATTGTGCGTAAGATTAGTATAATCATTTCAGTACCAAGGCCTAGGCCTCGAAGGCATTAGAAAAGGTTATTGAGAATCCATCATGATTTGCTTCATAAATCTCAGTGATGAAAAACAGTTTTAACTGCCTTCTAAAAATCTCAAATTATGCTTGTCGTAATGTGAAATTAGGATGGTCCTTTTCCTGTTCTGATATGATTCATTCTGATTTATGGTTAAATGTTCTAAATACAGATGTAGGTTTTTAGCAGTTTTCTAAAGTTCTACATTGTTCCTACAATACATACTGGTTTGAGGGAAGATAAGAGTTAGCCCTCCTTCAAATGAAGAATAAAACGTAATGATAGCTTGTGAATCTGGCATTATGAAGGTTGTACTTTTTCAACATAAATGGTGACTATGTAAAGCACAGTTGTTTATGAGCTGCTGTAAAATGGTGACAGATAAATAGTGATGCTTAAATGTCAAATATCAGGTGTCCACCAAAAGTAAGAAATAAGAATACAAAAATTAAAAAACAACTTTGCGTAAAAGTAGAACATAGTTGTAGAGAGCATTACGATGGCACCACCTAGTGGTACAACAAAGTAATGAAGTTCACTTCTCTTTGGCTGTTTAACTCACTTTTGTCTTGATTCAAAGATTGATATAAGCGAAAAAAAACAATATGCATACTAATTATATTTATGGTGCAAAATATACTTAATGTGCATGTTATTAGAAATAACAATAGAGAATAGAAGTGTTCACAATATAACAAAATATTGTTGAATTATTTTTGTTTTATTTCAGTTTGTTCAAGTGCTAGGTTAGCTTTAGAAATCAGAGATTTTTGCTTTAATAGAAGCAAAAGCTAACATTAAAATGCAATAATGTAAAATGAGAATGCGTATTTGTAGAAGAGGTGGGAGTTGAGCAATTTGGTAGCTGGCATTGTCATAATATGTATTCCCCAGCAAAACACTAGCTGTTGGTGACCATGGGGCAATATTTCTATCATGGCTACTGCATACCTCCTAACATTTGGAGGTAAGCAGATCGGGCTTGGAGGACTGAAGGGGCCTCTCTGGCCAGCCCCCATCCTGCTGGACCTTGTAGAGAGTGCTGCTGATAACCTAAATGGCCATCAGGGAACTATAGCTTTAGGAATACACATTTGTCCCTTTAATACATTTTTCTTTAAATGATATATAACAATGTAATGCCTGAGCTTGTGTACAGACGATTTACTATAGCAAAACAATTAGGGAAAAAGAGAAACGCCTTATAAACTAAAATAGCCCCACATACAATAGGGCTGTTTTGGTTTAACCCCTTAAGGACCAAACATCTAGAATAAAAGGGAATCATGACATGTCACACGTCATGTGTCCTTAAGGGGTTAAAGGGGTTTTCTATTTTTCTCTAGTTGTTTTACCTTTGTAAATGTGTTAATTTACAGGGGTTACCCCCAAGCTTGAAATATACATACATGTATATTTTGTGTATTTTATAGAGGTGGTTTAGGGGATACCACTCAAGGTGTTTTGAGCTCCTTTAAATTATTTCTTACTGTGCACTTTTCTGCAGTACTGTTAACCCCAAGCTTGTTCTAACAGCCTGACACATTCTCCCTGACTAGAGATGTCGCGAACCGTTCGTGAACTTCCCGCGAACGGCTCGCCACGGTTCGCCACGAACCGTTCGTGGCGAGCTCCGGTCAGCTGACACATCCCGGCCAATCTCCAGCAGACCCTCCCTCCCAGACCCTCCTACCTCCTGGACAGCATCCATGTTGAAGGCAGCTTCAACATGGATGCTGTCCAGGAGGTGGGAGGGTCAGGGAGGGAGGGTCTGCTGGAGATTGGCCGGGATGTGTCAGCTGACCGGAGCTCACCGCGAACGGCTCGTGGCGAACCGCGGCGAGCCGTTCGCGGGAAGTTCACGAACGGTTCTCGACATCTCTATCCCTGACCTGTGTCCAGACTATAAATCAAGTAACAACATTTTTTTCTCATCAATTGTGCCACCTGTGCAAGATACATTGTATATGACAACAGAGACGTCAAGTCATATTAATAAAATAGATATGAGAATTGCAAGAAGTATAGCAAAGTGTAACAGAGAGCGACAAGACAACTGACAGAGATACAGAGTTAAATAAATATGAGAGCATGGCAGAGTGAGAGCTCTCCTGGTTATTGGCAGAGCTGTGCACCTCTCCATATACTGCACAGAATGTTCAGGATACAGAATATTGGGTGTTCTTCTGACACTGGGCACTCTAGCCCAACTAGTTACAAAGCGGCATTGTCTATTGATTCAATATAGCCTGCATTTCCTGTGCAGCTTCAATGTAAGATACTGTACCCGTCATGGCAGGTCAATGCGATTTGCATGATGTGCAACCTACAGCTGGTCTTACATGATAATAAACACTCAATAGGAGTACCTATACTATACCCTATATGAACTTACAAATGACCTAACATCCAAGTGTTCCAGTTGACTCTTCGCCTCCATTAATTATTCTGAATCCCGGTTCCCTTATTTTGCTTATTTTGTGTTGCTGGGCTATACTGTATTCTGGGTTCCAGATTTTGGTTGCACAATTAACGCAATCTGGCACACTTGGTTTATACACATTGTATGTTATTTACCTGTTGGCAGGCAGATTTTTATATTTTTTTAACATCTCGGGAGTTTTCTTCTCCAGTTAAGCATGACCTGTTTTGATAATACCTCTTATTGCCCTTTTCTGCAGAAAGATGTCTGCCATACCTGTGCATTTAAATGTTACACCAACTTCAAGAAGAAAAAGTGTTCTTATGTTCTCATGTTGAGGTTGGATACCATGTGGCCAATCTATGATTAAAAAATTAGGGAATTAGTACAATGAAAATATCAAGTAACTATGTGTCATTGTTGCAAAATACAAACAATTATTTCATGACAGTAGTTACATATTTTTTTATAGCTTAGCCCAACATGGAATGTGAATATTAATTGACATATGTGTTAATCATTCTTATTTGACCAGTATACCCAGATAGGAGACATGTGCTAATTACATTTTATCTCAATTTATTTGCTTGAATTTGCAGTTTTATATTTGTCTGTCAAAAGTTCTGTAATATGTGCAATCTTTTTGCCTCGGTAAGAAATACTACAATCCTGTAATTTCTCTGAGTTGGCAGTCTTCGTAAAGCAAATGATCTGGTTCTGAGGCAAGGCAGAAGATGACATGGGCTTGCAATTTCCTCATGTGATAACAAAGGCCCCTGTTCCATCAAAAGCTATTTTAAAAAAAAAAAAAAGAATTAACTGTTTAAAACCAAATTGAGTAGTACCATTACATAGAGCCTTTGGATATATGTTGTTGTTGTTTTTTTACTGAAAATAACACAAGGAATTGGAAATATGTCAAAGTATAGAAATATTTTAACATAGGCTATCACCATTTTAGCAACAGTTTCCAATGAATAATGCTAATAGTGCCACAAGTACTCATTTGCCATTCTCTCCAAATATTTGGTAAAATTGTCTATTTATTGCGTTCTGTTCTGTTTTTGATGTGGGCACGTGATGCTTGAGGGCAATGGTTTGCATTGACATTTTCATGGGAAAAGTTGTTGTTCCACACATTACGTGTTTAGACAAATAGATCATTTATAACACTGAGTGCTCTCTGTGTGTGTTTTTGTTGTAAACAGAGGAATAAATCTAATTTTAAACCCACTGTGTATGTTTGATGTGTTTGCTAAGTTTTATATAATGCCATGACTTTTAGTATAAAACAGTTATTGATACCAATAAACTAGATAGAACACAAGCATCTCTTCATTTAGAAGTAATAAACAATTCTGAGCTAGAATTCCTCATATCTGTCAGTATTGGGGGCAATCAGAAACAATGGAGGAGTGGCTAATCAAAGTGGCATATTAGTCGAGCACACATGCCACTGATGCTGTCACACTCACTGTCAACCAAGCAGGCATGTCTTTCATAAAATACTGAAGAACTCTTATATGTATGCAGAGTATTGTAGAAGCCCTTACATGTGTGTTTTTCTGTACGCCCGTACATGCCGTTTTTATTTTTACGTATTACATTTCAATGGTTTTCCCAAAAAGAAATGAAAAGGGTGAGACTAAATCATTATTGAACAATTAGTAGTAGAATTCTGATGCTGTTTACATTCCTACAGAATTTATGGAGATGGGAGCTGTATCTCTTTCATCCTGTGGCTTCCAATGAAAGTCAATGAAAGTTCCCTGATCTTCTCGCATGATGGTAGAATGCCATACAGCTAAGCTTTTACAAATGCAGCTCAGAAATAAGGAAAGTTGTCCTTATGTTCTCATTTTGGTATGTTTAAAAATATGACATATTGCAGGGTTGAAAGAATGTAAATTGCAGCAAATGTATAACATTTAATGGAAATTATAGTGCTCAAAAGTGAACCATCTCTACATTACTGTGATAATAGACATGTTCCACAACCAGGTGTGCACAAACAAGAGCCATTAGTATAAGTTGTTTAATGTGTCATGTAATGTAAATTGCTATCTTAATTTATTTACATATTCTTACCTTTGCTTGTTATACTGTAGATTGCCAGATGTGTAGATTGCCAGTTATATCTTCTTCTCAGTCATTATTTCAAGCAACATGGAGAACTGAATCTTTTGTTTTTTCAAGTGGGTGGCACACATCCTTTACAGAAAACATCTTAGTGATCTAGATATACATAATTACAGATGACAGAGTGCATCTCCATGGCTAATATGTATTAGTTTCTGCCAATCACATTCACCGTCCTGTTTCACAGCAATTCCTGGAAGTGAGAATTCAATTTTTTGGGGGTCAGTTCTGTCATTAAGCCGACACTTACCATAGTGATCCACCAATCACATGGCGCCCTGATCCAGAACACCCCTGTTTGTCCAGTCCCTGCTCACTCCTTGGCTTCTCTGATGCTGGACGCTAAGCACACGCCCTTTATAATGATGAGAGGCATGCGCGCCAGGATCACAACTTCTGTGGCACCAATTCCTCTAGTTTTGGGGGCATGGTGTCAGGATCTTACCTGAGTTGGGAGTCTGTAGCACAGATATGTTGATCACCCTTGCAAACAGACACAGGTCAAGGTGGTCAGGTAAGAATTCACCTGGCTTGTTAGTCTGTGCATTGGGGCTGTGCAGGATAAAGTTCCAAGTAGCACTACAGGCAAGGACACAAACAGCAGGATAGTCAAGGGATAGCCGAAGTCAAAGGATGCCAGAGGTCAGGATCAACGATGTCAGAAGCCGGGGTCAATATGAAGTAGTAAATCAATAAACAGGAACACTGGAACGGAACACACACAACAGGATCAAAGACTTGATAAAGTTCACAGGGCGAGGCTGTGTTACATACCCTGCTGTTGTCTGATCAGGGTCAGGTGAAGCACATCACAGTCAAGGTCCAGCCCCAAGTGCTGCAGACAAGCCAGGATGAACAGAACTGGAATAGCTTGAAAATAAACAAAGCTGATGTGGCTCAAAGATAGAAAGCAGACCCAGGACCGCCAAGTTCAAATCCCCTGCTGGGCACTCCTGGGGCGACCATGTCTGGCCGTCTGGATGTCACGGTGAGAACCCTGACTCATGGCAATAAAGACTAAAGCCCCCAAACTATAAAAGTATGGTTTGCCAAGTGCCCTTTTGTGGTTCCTTAGTGTCCCAATAGTGCATTTATATTAACCTCTTGTATAGTCTGGTGTTTGACTCAGCTTTACTAACTCTAACTATTCTGTATTCTGACTTCCTTGACCTGGCTTTGTCTTTCGTACAATGCATGTCTGGCATTTCTTGACCTTGTCTTGTTTTGACCTTTCTATTTGGTATTATATTACACTTGGTCTCTGTACCTCTCTGGTGGGTACATATACTGCATGTTGGGTTATATATAGCCATGACAAGTTCATTTGTTAATTTTTACATAGGATACATGATCTACAGAGAATGTACTTTGCTATGAACTTCTATATGTTATCTCTTTTACTTGTGGGATGGTCAAACTGTACTAATATCCTTATTTTATTACAAATTAGTTGTGCAGATTTTTTAACATTTCAAGCCTACTCCTGTCTACTAAAATTATTGAAATTATTTTTACGTGAAACCTCTGTTTTCTTCTATACCAAATGTCTACCATCCAAATTGCCCTGAGATAGTATACATGGAGAGGCTGTGGCCAGCGGCTACTTGATAAACCTTAAAAAGGCCTGTTTCTGCTGGGATAACCACAACTGGGGAGATATAAATCAATAAGAGACCACCACTAGTTTTAAATTACTGTTTCTGAATTTACTCCCTATACCTATGTGGCAAGAATGGATCCACATCATATTTTTCTCCACTTTTAACCCCTTTTATATGCCAGTTTTCTTTGACTGCTGTTGGCATGATGTTTCTGCTAGCTACTGCTTTAGGTGTGCTGGTACGGGAGAAACAGTTAGCTACCTAGGCATGGTACATTATGAGCATAGTTTGGCACCCATGGGATTTAACAAGAAACATCTGCACTGCATGGCCATTTATCTAAAAGGTTCCAGTGGATGGAAGGTTAAGTAGACACTCTCCAGTTAAAAAACATTTTTTTTTCTCTTATTCCTACCTTTTATCAGTGCAACACATTCAAAGAATGGAAAGAGATTAAACAAGGGAGAAAAAAGGAAAGTGTTGAAAAGAAGATTGACATTTTGGGGGAAGGGTGGAGACACCAGCAGAGATTACAATAGTTGCTTGTGAAATCTTTTCTGTTTGTTTGTAATTACAGTCCAACCATGGCATCCAAGTGGTCACAAAACTGACCATAGAACCATTCATCCATTGTTGCAGGAAAGGCACAACAGATTGCTTCCAAAGTGTGGGAATGAAAGGATTTGCATTATTTAGAAAATTCTTGGTTAGTTACATTTAGAAACTTTGTAATGTATTATAGCATAGTTGCTAGTGATAAGAGTTACCTTTGTCCAATATTAGTACCCAGTATCTAATGGATACATTTTTAATAGAAGCCTAAGACCAGGCAGATGCTCTGCGAGGCTGGTGCAAGGATTTTTAGCTACACAGGCGAAGATGCATTTTGCTGTCCCCACTAATTTTAAACCAGGTAGAATATATTTTATAAGGAATACTTTTAATACTCACTTATAACTTTTTTGGTTCCATGAGTCATTTTTTTCAGGGAATGGCAATGGGCACTAAGTTCACACCCAGCTATGCTAACTTATTTTGAAACAATCCACTAAGTTCAATTGTTGGTATATAAGATTTTACTATATTTAGAGGGGCAAGGGAAACCAGGGTGGCTAGATAGTTTATTTAATGCTGTATGGTCAGGAATAAATGCTTTTTTTTGATGACCATATAGTGTTTCTTTCAGAGGCTACTATTCCAAGCCACAGCAGTGTGGTACCTTTGTACATTTTTTTTAAATTGTCAGGCAGCATGCAGATAACACTAGTCAAAGTATCAAGATATATCAATGCAGCTGTGTGGTAACTGATCTGTAACCCTCCTGCACCTATCATCAGTAACTTATCAAAAGTGTACAGTGGTTAAGTGATGCAAAACAGTAAATAACATTGCCATTTGGTGTGCAATCAATCAAATAAATAATTTTTTATATATATAAATCATAAATATATATATGTTTTAACATATTAAACATCCTTTGAATAGTTACATATATAATATTCTTCAAAAATAATCAGTTACTAGACTGAGAATATCTGTAGGCCCAATTAAAGGGACACTATAGTCACCTGAACAACTTCAGCTTAATGAGGTTGTTCAGGTGAGATCTATAGCTCCCTGCAGCCTTTCTCATGTAAACACTGTATTTTCCGAGAAAATACAGTGTTTACATTGAAAGCTAGGAACACCTCCAGTTAAAGTCACTCAGAGTGCCACATGAGGGACTTCCAAGTTGATGGATGCATAATATGCCTCCATCCACTCAGATCTGCTGTCAGCAGAGCACAGGGCAGCGCTGTGCACGAGCATCCTGTCTCCCGTGAGGCTGTAAGCAGCAGCGTGTGGGAGTCTGGAAGATTAGATCTTCAACAACACAGCTTGAGCTGCTGACAGCCTGAAGATAGAAGATTGGAATGTGGATTCAGAAGGCTGGATACAGGAGTCTGGCTGAAAAGAGGAGGCTGGAGACAGGAGTCTGGCTGGAGAGAGGAGGCTGGAGACAGAAGGCAGAATAGAGGAGGTGAACTTTAAAAAGTGTGTACTCATTTTTTAAAATCAAATAGTACAGATTTTTTTCATTAGATTTATTTGAATCTTTATTAATTTATATATTTTTTAATGTATAGTTATTTATTCCTCAGATGGCTGTTACAGATCCTTCCTGGGTCATGGCTGCCTAAAATGCATCCAAACATTCAGTATCTCCTTCCTCTGCATGCAGACACTGAACTTTCCTCATAGAGATTCATTGATTCAATTCATCTCTATGAGGAGGTTAACACAGTAAAGGAGTTTAAGCATGCGTGGGATAGGCATAAGGCTATCCTAACTATAAGATAAGGCTAGGGACTAATGAAAGTATTTAGAAAATTGGGCAGACTAGATGGGCCGAATGGTTCTTATCTGCCGTCACATTCTATGTTTCTATGATTGGCCAGGACTGTGTTTGAATCATGCTGGCTCTGCCCCTCATCTGCCTCTTTGTCAGTCTCAGCCAGTCCTATGGGGAAGCACTGTGATTGGATCAGGCTACCACATGTCAGCAGACTGCTTGTTTTTCTGAGTCTAACAGCATGCAGAGTTACAGTTTCAGGCTTGAATACAGTAAGATTTTTACTATATTTATGGAGGCATGAGAGGCCCAGGGGGGCCAGATGGTGGTGTTAACACCATGTTAACATACATGTTTGTGTTCCTGACCCGATAGTGATCCTTTAAAATATAAATGTTGACTAGTGTGCCTACATTATTTTTTATTAAATTGTATGCAAATTTATATTAGTATGTTTGTGCATTTTGTTGGGCAGTGTGTATGTGTATCTGTGTAACTATGAATGTGTGGCAATTTAAATGTATATGTCTATACATGTCAGCATTCAAACACCAACACAGTACTCAAACACATCCCTGCATTCAAATGCTAACACTACACACAAATGCACAAGGCATTACAAATGCCAACACTACATACAAACACACCACTGCATTCAAATGGCAACAGTACATACAAATATACTACTACATTCACACACACATACTCAATGCAAAAACATGCTGACATTCAAATACACAAACACTGCTCACAAATACAACTAAGCAAGGATAGGAAATGGTAGATCTCCAGCTTTAACTGGGGGCTAGACACAAATGGAGGGGCTGGGGGTTTGATACACATGGTGGGATAGGAGATTGAGACAAATGGGGGCAAGGGATTGAGACACATGGGGGATGGGACACATTTGGGGAGGAAATGAGACACATGGGGGCGTGGGAAAATGAGACACATGGGGCGCTAGGTAATTGAGACACATGGGGGGCTGGGGAATGAGACACATGTGGAGGCTGGATGATTAAGAAACTTGGAGGGCTTGAGGAATGAGACACATGAGGGGAGGAAATTAGAAAAATGGCTTCTGGGAATTAGACACATTGGGGGCTGGGGGAATGAGACACATGGGGGACTAGGTGGGGAATGAGACACATGGCAGGGCTGTGGTAGGGATGACACACATTGAGGGGCTGGGGCGAGGAAATTAGATACATGGAGGGGCTGGAGGGCAATGAGACAGATGAAGGGGCTGGGAAAAAATGAGACACGTGGATGGGCTGGGGAGGACTGAGAAACATGTGGGGCTGGGGGAAGAAAATGAGACACATGGGGGGCTGGGGTTATGAGATACATGTGGATGGGCTGAGACACATGGAAGGACTGGAGGGACACAAAGCAACAAAGAGGTGCTGGGTGGAAGAGACATACAAATGGGGCTGTGGAGAAAAAGAGACACACAGAGGGGCTGTGGGGCACAAAGAATCACATTGAGACCCGGGAAGAGGCAAAAGAGACACAGGGGCTTGGGGAGAGACAACCAATGGGGCTGGGTACACAAATAGACACAAAGGGGCTGGGTAAGGTGCAAAAGAGACAGACAGGACTGTGACAAATGCTCCTTACCCTGGACGTTTGCCACAAACTCCTGGAGGAGTGTGGAAGCTGGCCTCCTGCCCACCGACTATGGGCCATATACAATGTGACAAACTCACTATTTTTTCTGTTCGCAAGATATTTCCCTCCCAGTTCATGATATAATGTTTCCCGAACACAAATAAATGTCCCCAGTTCGGCAGCTACAATCTCCCAAACACCGACCACCCCCTGGCTCATTAACTACAAACTAACCACAAACTTAAGTGCTCTCTCTGTGTGGCCGCCATTCGTATAACCGAACAACATGTGCTGTGGGATACAGCGGCCATCTTGTCACGAACGCAGGCAGTGGCACTTGGTCATTGAGCATATGGAACTCAAAAGAGGATACATCCACGTGCAAACCTCGGTGATCTTACATCGTCGCCTGCTTCTATTCCTGGCAAGACAGGTGAGCACTGCTCAGTACGATTGTTCGCACAAACTAGCTGAACAATCGCTACCTATGAACCAGGGGAACCATTCAACAGTTTGTTCATTTGGAAATCCCGAAAGTGATCCCAGTGGTGATTCGGCTGTGTTCGTGCGATCTGAGCGCTATTTGGATATGTTGGGCGCTCAGATCCAGGCTATCCGTGGATATAATGCTTGTGGGGGTTCCTATATGTGTTATGTGCATTTTTATGGTTTTTGTATAATATTTGTACCTCTAGTGCCTGGGAGATAATTAGGTTAAGCAAAAGCAGGTTCTCTTAGCTCCCAGACACAGAGGAGCCTGGACGGGCTTACTGTACAAATGAGTGGAGACCCCATGCTGGGGATTTGTGTATATAAGCAAGCAAATGGGCCATAATAAATCAGTTCATTGTACCCTTCATCAAGTCTTCGCTGATGTTTCGGTAGCTCAGAGTTATTATCACTGCTTCACTTCGGGACCTGGGAGACTTACAACAGATATACTCAGTCGGAGTATAGAGATCTGTTACAAGGACCTCTTCTCCATCATGGAAAATTAAGCTAGTTATTTGGCCCTACCAAAAGAAAAAAACAGCCTCTCAACCACTCTAATTCCTTTGTTTCTGGTGCCAGTAATGACACCCCAAATCATAAAAGAAAGAAAGCATGTTCAGACTTGCACAAGTTGGTTCCTCATGTGGCAACTAAGAAAACAGAAATTCTTCAAACCACCAATGTAATATGGTCCAAAACAAATATCCAAGTCTAACTTGTATCAATCTGTCTTGATAGCAATGCCTTCAGAGTCCTAACAAATACCTACAAGTGGGGTATTGGCCAATGTTTAACTATTTTTGTCCCATCTACCTGTATGTAAGCAAAATTGTATATTTGTTTTTATATTATTATATTAGATCCTGTGTAAAATATTGCAAGATAGGAGTTACTGTGTATTGCCTAAATCGTTGCATCCCACCAATCTATGAAGAATGAATAATCAATAATAAAAACTGTGCAAATTGGCGTACTTTTAATTCTTTCAGTATGCCTGAACAGTAATCTTTATACAAGATTGCTGTTTTATCCTAGGTTAATTTGCAAGGTATGCATATTGTGTTTAAAATAAATGTTATGCTAGTATTTATTATATACACACAATATAGGTAAGGTCAGTAAACGGATACTAGCTTTTGAACTACATAAATATATACAATTAGGTGTTTACAGACAATTTTAACTCTCAGTCAAATTTTAATGAACTATATTCTACATGTGTAATGTTTCACGATTTCCATAATTCCCACTTTTTACATCCAAATGCAGGACACATCACAGGTATGAGCTGCCCAAGAGCAGAGCTGCCCAGGTGTTGTAGAAGTAAAACTTCCATGCTTCTTTGCATGCCTTTAGAATGCCTTTAAAATGAGAAATCGTCATGGGAGTTGTAGTTCTACAACATCTAGGGATCTACCTATTGGGTAGACCTGGTCTAGGGTGCTCTTCTATAGTCTAAGAATGTCAAGGTATAGTAGATAGACAACACGCTGAGCTTTAATTTGTGGCTTGGTGAATGGTGTCTGGAGCAAGGATTTGGCTTTATTTCTCATGGTACCTCTGTTTGGAATGGAGATAAGCTGTACAAAAAAGATGGTTTGCATCTTTCTCAAAAGGGAACAAATGTTCTCAGTGAGCAGTTCAGAGGTTTTGCTAGGATGTATTTAAACTAGGAGGAGGGGGACAAAAGGGTGATAAAACATCAATCCAATTGTCCCCCAAAACAAGGACAGAAGGTGCCTGTAGCAAGTGTGTTAAAAAATGATAAGTCATGTCTACAAATACTCGCAGTTTAGGGAATAAGATCCATGAATTTGTGGCAATAATGGCAACTGATAGTGTAGATTTAGTCGCTGTTACTGAGACATGGTATAATGAGAAAAATGACTGGGAGATAGCAATACCAGGGTACTCTTTATATAGGAAAGATAGGGAAGGCAAGAAAGGGGGAGGGGTGGCCCTGTATGTGAAGGATAGCATAAAATCTAGCCTAATAAAAGTTAGTGAGGCAAACATAGAGTAACTCGTGTAGGTGTGATTTACAGGCCCCCAGGACAAATTGAAGAGTTAGATAATCTACTAGTTGAGGAAATAGCTAAAATGACAATGAAGGGGGAAGTTATCATCATGGGTGACTTTAATCTTCCTGATGTAAATTGGAAAACAAAATTAGCTACTTGTGCCAGGAGCACACATATTCTAAACTCCCTACTGGGATTGTCTCTAAAACAAGTTGTTGAGGAGCCAACTCGTAAAGAGGCCATACTAGATTTAGTGTTAACAAATGGAGATTTGGTATCAGATATTACTGTATGTGAAAGTTTAGGATCCAGTGATCATCAGTCAGTGTGGTTTAATATAAGAACAGTGGCTGAGTCACACCACTCAAAAACAAAAGTTTTACACTTTAGAAAAACAGACTTTTCTAAAAATAGAAAATGGGTAGAGGGGTCATTATCAGACTGGAGCAATTTAAATGGAGTCCAAGAGAAATGGGATTATTTAAAAGTTTCACTATTGAAGGCAACAGAAAATTGCATTAGGCTTGTCAGTAAAAGCAAAAAATTAAAGAAACCACAGTGGTACTCCACAGATGTGGCCAAAATAGTTAAAAACAAAAAGTTAGTATTTAGGAATTATAAAAAAAAAACCCAGAGTGAGGAAGACAAAATGATCTATAAGATTGGGCAGAAAGAGGCTAAACAAGTTATAAGAGCTTCCAAATCACACACAGAATAGAAAATAGCACAGTCAGTAAAAAAGGGGGAAAACATTTTTTAGATACATAAATGAGAAAAGAAAAGTAAAACAAGGATTAGTTAGATTAAAAACAAAAGAAGGAAGGTATGTAGAAGAGGATAAAGGGCTAGCTGACTGCCTCAATGAATATTTTTGTTCTGTATTTACAGATGAAAATGAAGGAAAGGGACCTCAGTTGAGAAAAAAGGATAAATGAGTCATTTATTACACGTGAGTTTACAGAGGAAGAGGTTCTATTTCAACTGTCAAAAGTAAAGACAAATAAGTCAATGGGACCTGATGGAATACACCCAAAGCTATTAAAAGAGCTTAGTGGTGTACTAGCAAAACCATTAACAGATTTATTTAACCAGTCATTGTTAACAGGAGTAGTCCCAGAAGATTGGAAGTTAGCGAATGTTGTGCCCATTAACAAGAAAGGTAATAGGGAGGAGTCGGGCAACTATAGGCCAGTAAGCCTTACTTCAGTAGTGGGGAAAGTGATGGAAACCATGTTAAAGGATAGGATTGATGAACATCTAAAACACATGGATTTCAAGATCAGAGACAACATGGGTTTACTTCAGGGAGATCATGCCAAACTAATCTTATTGATTTTTTTGATTGGGTAACTAAAATTATAGATCAGGGTGGTGCAGTAGACATTGCTTACCTAGATTTCAGTAAGGCTTTTGACACTTGCACATAGAAGGCTTATCAATAAACTTCAATCTTTAAGTTTGGATTACAATATTGTTGAATGGGTAAGGCAGTGGCTGAGTGACAGGCAACAGAGGGTTGTAGTTAATGGAATATATTCGAAACTTGGACTTATCACCAGTGGGGTACCTCAGGGATCTGTACTTGGACCCATTCTCTTTAATATTTTTATTAGTGATATTGCAGAAGGTCTTGATGGTAAGGTATGTCTTTTTGCTGATGATACTAAGATGTAATGGTTGATGTTCCAGGAGGGATAAGCCAAATGACAAATGGTCAGAATTGTGGCAACTAACATTTAATGCATCTTGGACGTAAAAACCCAAGGGCAGAGTACAGAATATTTGATAGAGTCCTAACCTCAACATATGAGGAAAGGGATTTAGGGGTGATTATTTCTGATGACTTATAGGTAGGCAGACAATGTAATAGAGCAGCAGGAAATGCTAGCATAATGCTTGGTTGTATAGGGAGAGGTATTAGCAGTAGAAAGAGGGAAGTGCTCATACCATTGTACAGAACACTGGTGAGACCTCACTTGGAGTATTGTACACAGTACTGGAGACCGTATCTTCAGAAGGATATTGATACCTTAGAGAGAGTTCAGAGAAGGGCTACTAAACTGGTTCATGGATTGCAGGATAAAACTTACCAGGAAAGGTTAAAGGATCTTAACATGTATAGCTTGGAGGAAAGACGAGACGGGGGGATATGATAGAAACATTTAAATACATAAAGGGAATCAACACAGTAAAGGAGGAGACTATATTTAAAAGAAGAAAAACTACCACAACAAGAGGACATAGTCTTAAATTAGAGGGACAAAGGTTTAAAAATAATATCAGGAAGTATTACTTTACTGAGAGGGTAGTGGATGCATGGAATAGCCTTCCAGCTGAAGTGGTAGAGGTTAACACAGTAAAGGAGTTTAAGCATGCGTGGGATAGGCATAAGGCTATTCTAACTATAAGATAAGGCTAGGGACTAATGAAAGTATTTAGAAAATTGGGCAGACTAGATGGGCCGAATGGTTCTTATCTGCCGTCACATTCTATGTTTCTATGTTGTCAGATAAAGAATAAACATGCTTATCAGCCCTTAAAGTGGTCTGACTCAGCAACATGCAAAATGACAGAAGCATAGTTAGTTAACAAACCGAGATTTAAAAGGACTATAGAAGTACACAGAGCAGCTAAGCCAGGTCAAGTCAGAGATATCAGAAGGCAGGAATAGTCAAAAAACAGAAATGCAAACAGATAAGGAACACACTATTGGTATCACAGGGAAACCACAACAGGACATTTTGTCTGACCATGTGAGAGGTTTATATTAGGTACGAGCTCTGTGGATAGCACTGCATCATTTCTCCACCCAAAATTAATGAAACCGGAACAGCTGCATCAGTAAAATAACACTTGGGCTTTTCAGAGGAAAAGGATACAGAACACCAGCATCCTGTATTGAATTGATTTCAGAATGATCAGATTGGGATGTGTTGCAGACACATATGGCTAACTTTACTTTTAAGAAGTCAAGGAGTACTGAAACCCTACACACCTTCTGGAGAACATCTCTGCCAGGAGTCTTATTTCATTGTAGAAAGTTATTGCATTCCATATTTTATGAAAAGAGGTCATCCGCTGGTGAACCATGGATGTTCATTAACATATCACAGAGCTTGTAAGTACCAAATATTTAAGAGCAGATGTTGATCAACAAAAGAATGCAACACAAGGCCTGGATGACAATAATATCTTGAGAAGCAATAAAGTTTTCTGTTCTAAATTAAGTTTTGAGTGGGCAGGGCAACAGAAAACAGGGTAGATATAACTGACAATAATTCCTAATGAAAGCAAATGCTTAGAACAAAACCTCTTTATACGATTACAGATTACAGTTTGCCCACTAGGTGGCAACATTATCTTTTGAATTTCACCAAGCAAGCCCCTCTAAGTACTGCACATTTACACATACATATAAAAATATTAAAGTAGGCATTTGTACTTTATAAAATGTTGATGAATGGAATAATTGCCCTTATAACATAATAATATTTTGAAGTATGTAAAAACGAGGACTCAAAAAGTACCATTAGGTATTATCAATAGGTATTTTGGTAGAAAAGCGACGACTGAACATTAAAGTACTAGAACATTTTTTGATAATCATCTATTTATCCCAGACTGATGTATGTAATTTCTAACAGAATTGCTAATTAGCCTTGCAGGTTTACTCATGCCCCTACCCCCTAATACTGTGTGGGGACAGTCATGCTGCGAAAAATTCACAGATTTTACTATTAACATGACGTAAAGTCATGATTTTATTACCGACACGGAGGCTCCTATTATGCTGCACTCTTTCTTTATTTTCCCTCAGAAGCAAATAATTTTTGTTTTTAAACATAACCAGTAGTAACAGTAAACAGTCTGAGAGGAATATCTTCTTAGCAACAGGAACAGCCAATCGGATTCCACTCTCCAGCATAATAGGCTCTGTCAACCAATCTTATTCCTCTTTATTTGTGATCCCGAAGCAGTATAACAATCCAACCGAAAAAAGGGACCGTGTAACAAGGGGATATCCCTAACGATCTGAAGTAGGTTAGGCTGTAAGACAAGGAGAAATATGGTAATATCCTAGTATCAAACTGGGTGTACGCATAAATCATAACCGTCATAATATAATTTTAATTCTCCTAAGCCATTGTGGTTAAGTGAAGTATTGACAAGCGTAACCTGCAGAAAAAAACTCCATGACTACTAGGACTTACCGTGAAATCAACTTACCCATATTCCATCCTTCCATGGGATGGGCAGGAGGGATAATACTCGCCTCCGTGTCGTTAATAAAATCATGACTTTACGTTATGTTAATAGTAAAATCTGTGAATTTTATCAAGACACGGAGGCTCCTATTATGCTGGTATAAAGCTAGGAGATTACCGTTACCCCAAGTGTTGAATGGGTTTAAAGTAAAAGTTACGAAAGGTAGATTCTGAGGACCAATCAGCCGCCTTCAAAATGTCTTCAAGGCGACAACCAATCGAGGAGGCCCTGGAAGCCATCGCTCCTTGTACTGAGTGAGGTGAGAATAGTGAAGTGTCAATGCCCGCTAGGGACATAATCCATTTAACCATCGAGCCAGGGTAGGGGTAGACACTGGTAGGTGTGGTTTTTGGAAGGACACGAAGAGTTCGTGTTTCGTTATGTGGAGGTGCGAAGTTCATAAGTTTGTAAGCATTTGACCGGGCATAAAAGCGGCCTGTCAGGGAATGCTGGGTATGACACTTTTTTTGATGACGTCTTCGTTCTTTGAGATATATCGAAAGTGACCCCTTCCGGGCATAAAAGCGGCCTGTCAGGGAACACTGGGTGTTACACTTTATTTGATGACGTCTTCGTTCTTCGAGATATATCGAACGTGACCCCTTCCGGGGTGTTGGAACGTGCGGTAATGTCCAGGGCTCTGATATCGGAGACCCTCTTGCAGGATATGAGGCAGAGGAGTATAGCCAGCTTGGCTGACAGTTGTTTCAGGGATAGAAGTGCATTGTCTGGCCATGATTCGAGAAAATTGAAGATGATGGAAACGTCCCATAATACCGAATATCGTGGTAGTGGGGGACGTGCAAATTTGATGCCGCTTAGGAGTCTACATATCAGCGGGTGGCATCCTATCGGGATTCCATCAATCCCTTGGTGTGAAGCCGAAATGGCCGATCGGTACAGGTTCACTGTACGATAGGCTTTGCCATCTTCAAACAATGAAGTTAGGAATTGGAGGATTGCAGTCAGAGGAGCTGATATGGGATCCAAATCTCGTTCCAGGGACCAATCACGCCATCTACTCCATGAAGACTTATAAGCCTGTCTCGGGCCAGGCGCCCATGCACTCTCGAGAAGGTGGAGAGATGATTCCGAAACTCCCTCGATTGCCCAAGGTCCCCTGAAATTAGCCACTCTACCAGGGGGTGAGAGGATCCGTCCGGGTCCTGAAGCAGGTACTCGAAGTGTGGGAGAATGCGGGGTATGTCTTTTGTCATCTCTACGAGGGGGGGGAAACCATGGTTGGGAGGGCCATAACGGTGCCACAAACACCAGGGTTCCCGTCTGTCATCGTAACTGCAGTAGCAAGCGGGGAATCAATACGAATGGTGGAAAGGCATAATTCCTTGTGGACGACCAATCTTGGGTGAACGCATCTGTTGCCAGCGCTGCTGGGTCTGCTCTCCAGCTGAAAAATCTGGGAAGTCGTGTATTCAAGCTGGAGGCGAAAAGATCTTTGTCCATGGGGCCCCATAATGACTGGATATCTCGGATGACCCTGGGATCCAGTTGCCAATCGCTGGGGTCCCAGAGGTGTCGTGAGTACCAATCTGCTGTGGTGTTGCAGAGCCCCGGAATATATCCGCTGTGACAGAGATGCCCTGAGTCAGGCAGAACTGCCAAAAATCTCATGCCATGTTCGCCAGGACCTTTGATTTTGTGCCCTCTAGATGGTTGATATATCGGACTGCCAATATATTGTCCATCTTCAGAAGGATAGAGCATTGTGCTTGAGTTGGTGAGAAGCTGCAGATCGCAAAGGATCCTGCCAGGAGTTCCAGGCAATTGATGTGGAGTGTAGATTCACTGTCGGACCATCTGCCACCTGTAGATACATTTCCACAGCGAGCACCCCAACCGTGCAAACTCGCGTCGGATTCTATTACGAGATTTGGTGTGGTGCCGAAAATGGCGCGACCATTCCAGGCTTCCATATGGGAAAGCCACCATGTCAGTTCATCTTTCGCTTCCGAGTTCACAGTGATCATATCTGTGTAGGAGACCCCGTCTCTCAAGTGGGAAGCTTGTAGACGTTGTAATGCTCGATAATGGAGAGGGCCCGGGAAGATGGCTTGTATGGAGGCCTCCAGGAGACCAATCACTCTTGCCAACTGTTTGAGGGTAAGCTGGGGAGTCGCCAGAGTGTGTTTGATTTCCTTTTTTATATTGTTCAGTTTCGTCGTTGGTAGATGTAGGGTCTGAAACGTAGAGTCCACGATGAGACCCAAGAACTCTATGTGTTGTGTGGGAGCCAAAATAGATTTTTCCCAATTGATGAGGAAGCCTAATTTCTGTAATAGAGTCTGAGTATAGTTCAGATGGGTCTTGGCAAGTTGGGTGGACTGACCCATGAAGAGGATGTCATCCAGGTAAATTATGAGACGTACTCCTCGACTCCGCAATAGAGCTATCACGGGCTTCATGAGTTTGGTGAAGCACCACAGGGCTGAGGATAGTCCGAATGGGAGGCGAGTGAATCTCCACTTCCTTCCTTGCCATATGAATTGCAGGAAGTCTTGGTGTTGCGGGGCAATCGGCACTGTAAGATAAGCGTCTTTTAGATCTAACTTCACCATCCAGTCTGATGGTTGGAGAAGATCTCTTAGGCAATGTATTCCTTCCATCTTGAAATGGTTGTAGGAGACGTAAGTGTTGAGTTGTTTCAAATTGATCACTGAGCAGACAACCCTGCCTTTCTTGGCAACCAGGAATAGGTTGCTCACATAGCCTGGTGTGACCATAGGGATTTCTGAGATGGTTTGTTTGCGTTCCAAATCCGAGGCTTCCTTGGTGACATGGGTTTTGTCTTGTAGGGAAAAAGACATTTCCCGCGGTGGGGAATATTGTACTGGTAGGGACAGGAAATCTATGGTATACCCTTTTACAGTGTTTAATACCCAAGCATCTGATGAAATGTGGGACTAAGTATGGAAAAAATGTTGGAGTCTGCCCCCCACTGCCCATAGGGAAGAATGAAAATTGAGAGGACTTACCATAAGGTTGTCGTCCTGAGTGAGCGTTTCGTGGTCCACGAGCAACCCATGATCGCCCACGCTGTGGGAAGAACGCCAGAGCGGTGTTCTGTGAAACTAGCTCGTCCTGCATAGGAGCCTCGGTTCTGTCTAAATGAACTCCTGTTAACACGGCCGGACAGACGGCTCCTTGCTCTTCCGGCCTCACCAAAAACCTTGGGGTGAAGCACTTTGCGCATGTTTGATTGCGCTTTGTCTAGGGCAGAAAATGTGTGCACGACAAAATTGTCTCCGAATAGGAAACCTTTGGCTTGGGCGCCTGGCTCATTCAGAGCCATATTAACCAGCTTAGGTTCTATTTTTAATAATATTGCCTTGCGGCGCTCTGTGGCCATCGCCATGTTGGCATTGTCAATTAAGAAAATAACCCATTGGATCCATCCATTTATAGCGGCACGATCTAGCTCATGATCGTCTTGGACCACTTCAAGTATCTTGGTTGCCGGGCCCAAGATGTCTAAGACTTTATTCTGGCAGTTGCGTAGGGAAAAGTCTAAGCCTTTATTAGGTTTCCAGCCTGTCTTTCCCAAGAACTGGGTGATTTTTGGTTCAACTGCAGGTGTTCTGCAGGCATCATCTGGAACCGTGGGGCGTGGGCATTCTACCCGTAGTTTATTCCGCGTTGCCTTATCTAAAGGCTTAGTTTGAGTTAAATTATTTTCCTCACTGGAATGGCAGACTTAGTTCAGTGTAATAGTTGCTATGCTTTTGTTTCACGTTCTACTTTTTGGAGGTTTGGTTGTTGTCTAATCTGTAGACAGTTCTCTATCTTGCGCAGGAGATTGTATTTTTGAAGTCTGAGATTTGTAAATTATCTGGTGAACAAACTCAGACTGGAATTGCTGCAAAGCCACTGCCGCAGAGACATACTAGGAATGGCAAATGGATTACTGTAGGATCTGGTAGACTTAGAGTTGTGGATAAAAGGCATTTTGCACAGTCTGTTGCTCTACATAATTCATTTTCTGCACTTTCAGAGTGTAATGGTGTTGTGGAGAGAGGCAATGAGGCTCGTGGTGTTGTGGAGAGAGGCACCAAGGCTAGTGGTGTTGTGGAGAGAGGCACTGAGGCTAGTGGTGTTGTGGAGAGAGGCACTGAGGCTAGTGGTGTTGTGGAGAGAGGCACTAAGGCTAGTGGTTTTGTGGAGAGAGGCACTGAGGCTAATGGTGTTGTGGAGACCGGCTTGGAGACTAAGGTGAGGCCTAATAGAAAGCAGTTGTTGTTGGGGGATTCCATCATAAGAGGTGTGGAGATGGACAATGGTGGTCTTGTGAGGTGTCTTCAAGGAGCTACTGCTCACATAGACAGGAGACGTATCTGTAATATTGTTAAGCAAGCAAAGCTGGAAGGGGAATTGGATGTACTTGTACATCTAGAGACAAATGACTTGGCTTGCTATGAGGTTTCAGAGGTTAAGGAAGTTTTTAGTGTTTTTGCCAATGATATACGGTGGGTTGTTTCCACACTGTCATTCTCTGAAGTTCTGCCTGGGGATTTTGTAATCACATAGTAACTCGTGTAGGTGTGATTTATAGGCCCCCAGGACAAATTGAAGAGTTAGATAATCTACTAGTTGAGGAAATAGCTAAAATGACAATGAAGGGGGAAGTTATCATCATGGGTGACTTTAATCTTCCTGATGTAAATTGGAAAACAAAATTAGCTACTTGTGCCAGGAGCACACATATTCTAAACTCACTACTGGGATTGTCTCTAAAACAAGTTGTTGAAGAGCCAACTCGTAAAGAGGCCATACTAGATTTAGTGTTAACAAATGGAGATTTGGTATCAGATATTACTGTAGGTGAAAGTTTAGGATCCAGTGATCATCAGTCAATGTGGTTTAATATAAGAACAGTGACTGAGTCACACCACACAAAACAAAAGTTTTAGACATTAGAAAAACAGACTTTTCTAAAATTAGAATATGTGTAGAGGAGTCATTATCAGACTGGAGCAATTTAAATGGAGTCCAAGAGAAATGGGATTATTTAAAAGTTGCACTATTGAAGGCAACATAAAATTGCATTAGGCTTGTCAGTAAAAGCAAAAAATTAAAGAAACCACTGTGGTACTCCGCAGATGTGGCCAAAATAGTTAAAAACAAAAGGTTAGCATTTAGGAATTATAAAAAAACCCAGAGTGAGGAAGACAAAATGATCTATAAGATTAGGCAGAAAGAGGCTAAGCAAATTATAAGAGCTTCCAAATCACACACAGAAGAGAAAATAGCACAGTCAGTAAAAAAGGGGGAAAAAACATTTTTAGATACATAAATGAGAAAAGAAAAGTAAAACAAGGATTAGTTAGATTAAAAACAAAAGAAGGAAGGTATGTAGAAGAGGATAAAGGGCTAGCTGACTGCCTCAATGAATATTTTTGTTCTGTATTTTCAGATGAAAATTAATGAAAAGGACCTCAGTTGAGAAAAAGGATAAATGAGTAATTTATTACACGTGAGTTTACAGAGGAAGAGGTTCTATTTCAACTGTCAAAAGTAAAGACAAATAAGTCAATGGGACCTGATGGAATACATCCAAAGCTATTAAACAAGCTTAGTGGTGTACTAGCAAAACCATTAACAGATTTATTTAACCAATCATTGTTAACAGGAGTAGTCCCAGAAGATTGGAAGTTAGCGAATGTTGTGCCCATTTACAAGAAAGGTAATAGGGAGGAGTCGGGCAACTATAGGCCAGTAAGCCTTACTTCCGTAGTGGGGAAAGTGATAGAAACCATGTTAAAGGATAGGATTGTTGAACATCTAAAACCACATGGATTTCAAGATCAGAGACAACATCGATTTACTTCAGGGAGATCATGCCAAACTAATCTTATTGATTTTTTTGATTGGGTAACTAAAATTATAGATCAGGGTGGTGCAGTAGACATTGCTTACCTAGATTTCAGTAAGGCTTTTGACACTGTTGCACATAGAAGGCTTATCAATAAACTGCAATCTTTAAGTTTGGATTCCAATATTGTTAAATGGGTAAGGCAGTGGCTGAGTGACAGGCAACAGAGGGTTGTAGTTAATGGAATATATTCGAAGCTTGGACTTGTCACCAGTGGGGTACCTCAGGGATCTGTACTTGGACCCATTTTCTTTAATATTTTTATTAGTGATATTGCAGAAGGTCTTGATGGTAAGGTATGTCTTTTTGCTGATGATACTAAGATATGTAACAGGGTTGGTGTTCCAGGAGGGATAAGCCAAATGGCAAATGATTTAGGTAAACTAGAAAACTGGTCAGAATTGTGGCAACTGACATTTAATGTGGATAAGTGCAAGATAATGCATCTTGGACGTAAAAACCACAGTAAAGGAGGAGACTATATTTAAAAGAAGAAAAACTACCACAACAAGAGGACATAGTCTTAAATTAGAGGGACAAAGGTTTAAAAATAATATCAGGAAGTATTACTTTACTGAGAGGGTAGTGGATGCATGGAATAGCCTTCCAGCTGAAGTGGTAGAGGTTAACACAGTAAAGGAGTTTAAGCATGCGTGGGATAGGCATAAGGCTATCCTAACTATAAGATAAGGCTAGGGACTAATGAAAGTATTTAGAAAATTGGGCAGACTAGATGGGCCGAATGGTTCTTATCTGCAGTCACATTCTATGTTTCTATGTTTCTTGACGCTATATACTTGGCCACATGTTCTGAGGGGGACCACTCCACTGACCATGGGTGGCATAGTTCATCGAGGTCAAATAGGGGTTCCCCATGGTGGTCCAAAATCTTATCCGTGTCCCCTCGGGCCTTATGCTCCACAATATGTATATCAGACTGAAGCGGATTACAGTCTCGAGAGGGGTCGTATTCCTCAACCAGGCTATCTGATTCGGGATCCGATGGATCTTCCGAATCCATATAAGCCTCCATCTCAATATCGCTGAGATCCGACTCAGAATCTACTTGGGCCTTTGCCCTTTTCCATAATCTAGCCGATTTTGCCTGGCTAGTGGCTCTTTTGCACAGTGGCAGAGTAGTCGCGCCATCTGTGGCAGGTGTATGGCTGTCCATCTGTGACATTGAGGAATGTTTTACCTTGGCCAAGGCCCTGCGGCCAGCCTGAGGTTGCATAGGGGTCGTGACAGGTAAAAACTGGGCAACAGTCGGTTGAGTTGATTTTTGTGCCTGAATCTAGGCATGTGTAAATGTCTGTGATATCGAGTCAGACATTAGTCCCATGGCCGACATAAGGGCTTTAGTCATAGCTTGTGACATACTGTTGTCAATCAAGGTCTGCATATCAGCAGAGGTATCAAACTCAGCGGAGGAACCCGCTCCATTATCAGACACACCTGAAGGTGCCTTAAAACCACATTGGTTGGGGTTATTAGACCTAGAGTGTGTGGGAGCATCTTTGTCAGAAGGCATAATAATTATGCTATTGACCGACAGGATTATTCCTTAATATTAAGAGAACAAAACCTATGGAGGAGGGTTGAGTAACCCAAAGGAGGGAATCTAAAGTGTAGAGTAAAAATTATTAATATTATTACTCACAGATAATGATCAATGATAACAGGAGAAACAGAGAACCGTCTGACCGCCACTAGCACTAACCCCCAACTCCTAGTTCCGGTCTGTGGGGGGCAGTGCTAGGTTCAGGACGCGGGAAAGGCAATAAAATGGCTGCCGCGAGCGGCAAAATTCCCAAAAGGGAAGAAAGCAGAAGCATTCGTTTAGACGAACACCTTTCTAAGGTTACTGGTGCGTTTGCGGAAGTATCCGAACTAAACTGTCGAATGAGGTTCATAAGTGTATGGCCGCCGTAAGCAACAAATTCCCGAAAGGGAAGAGCAGAGGGGTTCGTGTAAACAAATGCAAGATTCCAAGTGCGTTCACGTAAAAACACCCGAATGACTGGACTGGATTGTAAAACTATTTTAAAAATATTAAATCTTAATTATATATATAAAAAAAAACAAAAAAAAAACGAACATGAAAAAAATGTTAACAAGCAAGTTATCCATGAAAAAAGTTTTTTTTTAAATTGTGTTAAACATGATTTTATAATTTTATTCACTGGTGGAAATTCCTGATGTAGTAGGTAATTGTTCTAGGATCGTTTCTCTGAGAAACACTGCAAAGAACTTAGTAAATACTGGATGCTGAATTTATAAGGAGGAAGAAAGATTTACTTTTGCCGGCAACAACACCAACCCTTAAATGCCCTTTCCGATTTTCAGCTGAGAAGGCTGCCTATTGATAAATAAAACTTCCATAATCCTTTGCCCTGGGGTTGCCCAGTTCTGCTGCAGAGTTTGTACATTGTCCTTTTGCCTGTCCAATTTTACAGTTTATTTTAACAATCATTTGGTGTATGGTTCAGCAGTTCACTTTCGTCTTGGTAACTTCTTTAGACATTGTTGCTATTACAGTGGTGTGGGGAATTTATTTTTGTCATAGATTTGGAGATTAGTCACAGCAAGAGCAACCACAAACCAATTTAACAAATACTCTTTTACTGAGGTCACTCCTCTAGCAGCTGCTCTTAGAGCTATAAAATGTTACATGAGTAGTTTATAAAGGGATTTCTACTTTGTTAGTGAGAATACCCTAATTAACTCAACAATGAAGAGGGTGTAAATGTCACATCAATGCGAATGCAGTGCCACTGTGGTCTATAATGTCAGTCATAGTGATGTACAGAAGCTGTTTATTTCTTGATTATTATTATTATTGGCATTTATATTGCGCCAACTTATTCTGCAGCGCTGTACAATGTTTTAAAAGGGGGACATTTAGCAATAAGTGAGACAGTTACAAAATGTTACAGGAACAATAGGTTGATGAGGAATGTGCTCAAACGAGCTTACAGTCTATGTCTATGTGATTTAATAGGGTGTGTAAATGTAAAAGTATATATTATTTTTTTCTTTAAGTTTAAAGTATAATTCTTTTTTTATTTTTTTTATTATATTTTTATGAAAGATTTTTTAAACAAACATGTATGTAATAGGTACAGACATGAAATATTGAACATTTACAATCAGGAAATTCAGTGACATGTAAATTCAACATGAAAATCAGTTACATGTAAAATTCAAAATTTAAAATTCAACATGGTCGGAGTTCTGTGAGCCATCATATACCACTTTAGTTGTGGCCATTATTGAGCGAATAATTGTGCGAATAATTGTGCAACCAATATCAACAACTACAAAGCTCCGACCAAATAATCTACATAAGATGTTGGTTAGGTTTGCAAAATGTTAAAGTTTTTGTACAGGTACCGGGTGTATCTATGTTGCCTGGGAAAATCTGCTTCTGGGCTAGTTATATGATCAGGGATATTGGTTATGTCTAATTTACCTCCTTTTTCCCTATTTGGTCAACCCTTTCCTTTCACGTAAAGTACCCAAGGTCTCCATGTAGAGATGAACATATGTTGTTTACCCATAGCTGTCATTCTTAACTCTTTCATTGTTTGGGTGTTGTCTATTTTTTGGTTCCATTACTTCCTTAAAGGTCTGGTTGTGGATTTCCATTTACCTGCCACTACTGATTTTGCCGCTGTCAATAGGAAGTATATAACGCACTTTTCAAATTTTTTTAGTGACATGGTAATGTGGTAGTATAAAATTGTTTCTGGAGTGAAGGATAAGTGAATTCCTCTGATATGTTCTGTGATTCTAGTTACCACTCTCCAGAATCCCACTATCATTGGGCATGACCACCAGATATGTGGTGATATTTGTGGACTGAATCTATGTGCCACAACCGGGATTGTGTACCATTGGAAGATACATTTGTAGTTCATTTCCTGTAGAGGCACGCTAGAGTGGGTTTTCATTGATTTAGGATATATGTTTTCCCAGTCTCGTCTCTCTAACTGGCGTGGGAACCATTCACTCCCGGCCCTTGTGAAGTTTGGCAGGCGGTTGTTAGTTTGGGATTGCAGTAGGCAGTAACATTGGGAAGCTATTTTTTTGTTATTGGGGTTAGTGCACATTTTTTCAAAAATGGTTTCTTCTCTGGATTGCCACGTCATTAGCACCAGAGATTTAAAAAAAAATGTTTCAGTTGGTGATATTGAAATGTTTGGGATAGTGGGGGGGTCTTGTTTCCTGTCATTTCCCATAGTGGTATAATCCCCTGTCCGTTTATTATAGCCCTATGTGGGAGATATGGGTTATTATGTGCTGGGGAATATGCTGACAGTAGGAGTCATTTGTTTCCAAATGGAAATAGAGGGTTGTGTGATATCGGGTATTTTGGTGAAGGGGTTGGTGCTATTTCAGGGAGGTGGCACACCAATTTCCAAATCTTTATGGTGGCTGCTATGGTGGGCATTTCTGGGGGACCTTCATTCTCTAGGGTTGTGTATGTCCAATGTAGGGCTGAAAGGGACATGTCTACTTGTGTTTGTTCAAGGTTTACCCAGTCTTTGAGATGTTTTTGATTAGCCCATTCGATGATTCTCCCAAGGTGTATGGCTTGGTGGTACAGGAGTATATTTGGGCAGCCCAGTCCTCCATTCTTTTTGGGCTTTGTTAATATGTTATATGCTATGCGAGGTCTTTTATTCACCCATATAACTTTCGTTAGTATGGATATTAGTTTGTGGAAAAAATTGAGTGGGATAGAGATTGGTACATTATATAAGAGATAAAGGATTTATGGTAGGACATTCATGGTAATAATGTTAATTCGACCCATCCACCTAAAGTGTGGTTTGTCCCATGTGACTAGGTCCTTCTGTATTTCAGTTAACAGGCTTGGGAAGTTCAAGGAGTATAAGGTCTTTGTCAAAGTGGTCATGCTAACTCCTAGGTATTTTATTGAGTGTGAAGCTCATTGAAATGGGTACTTGTTTTTGAGGTAATTTGCCTGTGTGTTGGATATGTTCAAATTTAGTATCTCACATTTGTCTGTGTTGATCTTAAAATTTGATAGTTTGCTGTGTGTCCCTATTGATTCCATCAGATGCACCAGGCTTCTCTTGGGGTGTTCTATGGTGAACAGAAGGTCGTCAACAAATGCTGATACTTTGTACTCTTGGTTCCGAACATGCATGCCTTCTATGTTCCCTTGTTTGCGAACCTCCTGAAGGAGAGTTTCCAGTGTCAAGATGAATAGGGGGGACAAGGGGCATTCCTGTCAAGTGCCATTGGTTATGGAGAAGGCCTTTGATAATTGTCCATTAACTTTCAGTTTTGCTGTTGGGATTGAGTATATGGCTCTAATCCATTGGATCCATTTTGGACCGAAACCTACGGCTACCAATGTGCTTGTCAAGAACGTCCAGTCCATCCTGTCAAATGCCTTTTCTATGTCAATCGCCAGCAAGAGGGCTGGAGTATGTGATTGTTTGGCTATGTGTATAACGTTGATCATTTTTGATGTGTTGTATTTAGACATGCGTTTATGTCGTCTTGTTGGGTGACCTATCTTGGAAATTGTACAACAAGTTGTAATATTCTTGGAAGGCTTCTACTATGTCCTCAGTTGTTTGGACTAGAGTATTGTCTGCTTTTCTGATTTTAGGGATGTATGTTAGTGTTCCTTTGTGTTTCAAGGCTTGTGCTAAGAGTCTACCACATCTGTTCCCCTGAGTGTAATATGTTTGTTTTGTCCAGAGTAGGGCTTTCTTAGTTTTCTCTTGCAATAAAGAGTGTAATTCAGATCTGAGGGACAAAAGGTTTCGATATACAGTGTACAAGATGTTGTGTCCGAGATTCTAGCTGATGTATCTCTTCCAGCAATGTAGTGGTTTTCTGGGTTTTTCCTTTTTGAGATGTGCTCCCCATTTAATCAGTTCTACCTTGATCACTGCCCTATGAGCTTCCCATTGTATATATGGAGTGGTGTCAGGTGTCTTGTTTTCCTGGAAGTAGTGTGTTAGCGTATTGCGGATCGAATCTTTTATCCGGTCAGATTGAAGGAGGTTTGGGTTCAATGACCATTGGCCTTTGGTTCGCGGAAAGGAGGGTATGCGCATCTTTAATAATATGGGTGCATGGTCAGACCAAGTGATGGGTTTGATAGAGGCCCCCCTTAACTAGAGAGAGGTCTCTTTGTGTGGTTAAAAAGTTATCTATTCTAGAGTACGATTGATTGGGGACTGAGAACTATGTATTGTTTTTATGTCACTGGATGTAGAGCTCTCCAGCAGTCCACCAATTGGTTGGTGTGCATCAGATGTTTCCGTTGATGCCTAGCCGTGGCCTGGTGTGTAGGGTTTTTGGTTGTGCTGTCTTTACTGGCATCGATGGACATGTTGAAATCCCCTCCTATTATAAGGGTTCCCACTGTGTTATTTTGTATGATGTTCAGGATTTCACGGAGGGTACCAAATTGATGTTTGTTTGGGAGGTATAGAGCTAACAATGTCACCTTGGAAGCACCTAAAAGACCTTGGAGTATAACAAATCTATCGGATTCATCTACTATGTGTTTAATATATGTGAAGGGAACTTTGGCCCCTATTATAATTGCCACTCCCCTCGATTTGCTTTTAGTGTAGTTGTTATAATAGATGTGAGAGCATTTTGGATGTTTAAGGGTCGGGGCATCCTTACCTCTCAAATTAGTTTCTTGGATAAAGATCACTTCTGCCCCATATCTTTTAAAATCCCTGAGTGCCATATGGTGCGTTAAGGCCCGAAACATTGTATGTCTGATAATATTTTAAGCATGCCCATCCTACTGTAGTCGCGTCTTTGGACTGGGCTTCTGTAGATGGTGTAGTTTTCAGGACTATGCCCGGTGTACGTATTGCAAGAGTTATCAAATTTCGCCTTTTCCAATAACACAGGTGAAGTAAACATAAACATTTAACATTAATACAATAAGAATTAGTATAATTTGTATTCCTTTGACAGAGTGAAGGACTATCAGTTATATAGGACGTAGCCACTGTATAACTTTAGGCGACTTGGGCCTATATAATTTTTTACTTTTAGAATGGTTCAAATCTCAGCCTCCCGTCAACTATTGGAGTCGGTACTGGGCCCTGTATATAACCAGCTATTTGGAGCTGAACCAGGATGTTTTGTAGAAAAGAATGTTCTATCTTATGATAGTATAGCTTTGGATGTAGTCAGTCCTGGTAAGATTACGGTGGGGGGAGGGTGGTGGTGTTGGAAGTATAAGTGAGGGTTTAATTGCACGGATTTGTCACGTCTTAAAGCATGATGAAGTATAGGAAAGTGGTCACTGGTTAAGTGGTAGGGGTCTTATGTCCATGCTGAGCCCCCAATAGCCAAATTACGTTATTTAGTATTAGTACACCAAATGTGGATTGGGCTTTGTTAATCTTTCTGGGGTTTCCCCTCCATCTAGGTGCGAGAAATGATCGGTTTAGGAACCATGTGTCAGTACTCGGGCACAGGCTTATGGTCTTTGTAGGCTCCACTGCTATGACTGGGTTACAACAACATACATACTGTATGCTCTTTGTAAATTAAGTTATATACACTATATTATGTTCAATATATACACTCAGTGGGATATTAATGCATTTGTTATAGTACTTGCCACCATTTCCTAATTTCTCTCATCTCTATCACCCCAATGAGTAGGGGGGGGGTATCCTATTTGTTCTGTTATTGTGTCCTTGGCGTTTGGAAATAGTGTGTGGGCATCTCAATGGTCTTTCACTGTTCAGATATCAGAGAGGCCCTCATGGTCTTTGGACTTGTCTCCTGAGTGTGGTGAAAGGGGAGCGCGGTGGAGTTTTCCATGATGCTCTCTTCCTTCTCTCTGGTTGTTTCCATCGAGGGTACTGTTGTAATACTGGTTGCTGAATCATTTCAGTAACATCATACTAGCCCAGTATCTCCACGTGCAGCAGCCCCAATTGTTTTGTAAAATCTGAGGCTTCTGCCGCTGATGTGATATAGTATTATTGTCCTTGGTGAGAGGCGATGAGGGAGAACGGGAATCCCCATCGGTACTTGATACGTTTGCTAGGCCTTTGGACCTAAGCGCTGCATGAGCCATATCTAGCATGATTGGGGTTCCCACAGGTCTGTGGGATATTGTTGAATACAAATTGCAAGGTTGTGTTAAGTTCTTCTGTGGAGTCTTGCGATTCCGGAAGGCCCTGTACTCTGATGTTGTTTTGGCGACCTCTGTTATCAAGATCTTCCACATTTTTCATGTTGTGTATTAGTTTTGCGTCCATCACTTTGTGTCTTTGCTCTAGATTCAAGAGCCTCTCTAATATTTGGTCTCTGTCCTCTTCCAGGTCCCCCACTCTATTACCGACCAGTCGTACTTCTGAGGTCAGGGAGGATATCTGAGTTTGGACGGAGGCCTCCAACCGGGTCAGCATGGCTGCTATGTCATCTTTTAATGATAAGTTGTTAAGTAGTTCTTTTATGTCCGATATTCTTGTTACGGAAGAGTGGTCTGAGGTTGTTGGGCTGTATGGCGGGGTGTCGCGTGGTGAGGATAGCGCCGCCATACTGTCTTCCGGATTCACCGTAAGTGCCTTCACCCTATCTCGGAAACATCCTTTAAGATCCCCAGCTTTTTTGCTCGCCCCTTGTTCCGAGGGGTCTAGCGTGTTCATTGATTTCTTCTTGTTGCCCAATTTTGTGTTTTTCTATAGGTGTTTTGGCAATTTTTTGGTTCAGCTATCTGGAGTTCTTCTAACATGCGTCGTCTCACATTAAGAGTTAGGCCACGCCCCAAGTTTAAAGTATAATTCATTGCATGTGCTCCATTAACAAAGAACCTTATTCAAAACAAAAACATTGCTTATGACCCTTTTTGTGCCCAGTCTGTATACACGCTTTTTATTTGCAATTTACAATATAATATATACGGACTGTTAAAACATATTCAGCATCAATTTCAGGGCTTTTACTAAGAAAATTATTCAGTCATGGGAGCATTTGCTAAACTCCACTTTTTGTTGTTGTATTGTTTTCTTCTATACATATAAAAATATTTTTTTTGACAATTTGTGACACTTATGGTTACAAATTACAAAGGATGTAGAAAAATATAAATAACCACTAAGTTTTTAAAATTAAATGGGTACTATAGGCACCAAAACAACTTTATTTTATGAAACAGTTTTGATGTATAGATCATACCCCATACATTTTCTGCTATGTAGGAGTTAAATCACTTTGTTTATACAGCCCTAGTCATACCTCCCTGCATGCAGAGCGTGGATGTAATGTAAATACAGCCTTTATTCGAAAAAGCCAGCGTTTACAGTGATAATAAATTAAATCCCAAGCACACCATAGTGTGTGGTGTGCTTCGGATTTATTTTATTGTATGACAAATATGAACCTGTTGGGGACTAGTCTTTTGCATCTAGCACCCTGTTTGTTCATAACTACATGCTACATGCTTTACTAAACTAACCCGTATCAGTTGAGCATTCACTATAATATTTTGTGCAAATAAGGTTTACAGTGCTAACACTGCGGGGACTTGCTATAGACACCAGAACCGCTACATAAAGCTGCAGTGGGTCTGGTGACTATAGTGTCCCTTTAACTCTTAAATGGCAGATAATTAAGCAGTGAGGGTGCAGGGGCATGATCTATATACCAAAATTGCTTTTTTAAGCAATAGTTGTTTTGAAAACAGATGGAGGAAAGGAAGCGCCACTAAAACAGAAACATTAACCCCTTAAGGACCGAGGACGGTTCAGGACCGTCATCGGCATTTTTGCGTTGCCGACCGATGACTGTCCTGAACCGTCCTAACGGTCAGAGCTACTTACCTGATCGCCGTCGTTCCCCCGGCGGCGATCAGCGTGGCTCCGGTTGTGGGGAGACTGTCTGCAGCCCAGACAGTCTCCCCACGGCAGATTAGGACCCCTGTGGCCATGTGATCGCTTAACACAGTGATCACATGGTCACAATAGGTGTCCATGTGTCTGCCTGCAGGGGGACTGTCTGTGCTGACAGGCAGTCTCCCTGCTGGTGTAAAATCAAAAAATAAATAAAGTTAATGTTAATTAAAAAATAAATAATTAATTATATATGTGTATATATGATATATAGACATATATTATATCTATATAATATATGTCTATATATCATATATATATAATGTCATACTAAGTGTATTTTTATATTAATATGTACTTATATTAATCTAAAAATACACTTATAATTAAATTACACACGTGTATATATATATATAATATATATAATAACTATATATATTGTGTATATATATATTATTATAAAATCTAAATAATAAGTAATTTAAATTAAATAAATTTTTTTTTAAATAATAATAAAAATTTAAAAAAAAATTATATAGCTATATGAAATTTTATTCTAACTGTATTTTAAAATTAATATATATATATTTATATCAAAATACACTTAGAATGAATTTGTATATATATATCTATGTATATAAAAATAAATAAAAATAATAAGAAATATACATACGTCCATATACAAAATTACTTAAATAATTATATAAATATACACGTAGACTTCAAATATATAAATATGCATATATATTTAAATTCTACGTGCGTATTTATGTAATATTTTTACATAATTCAGTAATTTTATTGATTGCAATTTGAGGGACCTGCCTGCCAACCCAGGCCGAAATTCCAGAGAATTTAATTTGCTAGCACTATATTTTACCCTGTAACGTTCTACGACACCCTAAAACCTGTACATGGGGGGTACTGTTTTACTCGGGAGACTTAGCTGAACACAAATATTAGTGATTCAAAACAGTAAAATATATCACAGTGATGATATTGTCAGTGAAAGTTACTTTTTTGCATTTTTCACACACAAACAGCACTTTTACTGATGATATAATTGTTGTGATACGTTTTCCAGTTTTTAAACACTAATATTTGTGTTCAGCGATGTCTCCCGAGTAAAACAGTACCCCCCATGTACAGGTTTTATAGCATTTTTGAAAGTTACAAGGTCAAATATATGGGTCAAATATTTTTACATTGAAAATGGCCAGGTTGGTTGCGTTGCCTTTGAGAGCGTATGGTAGCCCAGGAATGAGAATTACCCCCATGATGGCATACCATTTGCAAAAGAAGACAACCCAAGGTATTGCAAATGGGGTATGTCCAGTCTTTTTTTAGTAACCACTTAGTCACAAACACTGGCCAAAATTAGCGTTCAATTTAGTTTTTTTACTTTTTTCACACACAAACAAATATGAATGCTTACTTTGGCCAGTGTTTTCGACTAAGTGGCTACTAAAAAAGACTGGACATACCCCATATTGAATACCCTGGGTTGTCTACTTTAAAAAAAATATGTACATGTGGGGTGTTATTCAGAGATTTATGACAGATAATAGTGTTACAATGTCACTATTGATAAATTTTTAAAATGTATGTTTTGAAACCGCAATATCCTACTTGTACCTATAGCCCTATAACATGCAAAAAAAAGCAAAAAAGCACGTAAACACTAGGTATTTTTAAACTCAGGACAAAATTTTGAATCTATTTAGCAGTTTTTTTCATTCGCTTTTGTAGATGAGTAAAAGATTTTTCAAGTAAAAGTCAAAAAACATGTATTTTTTTCAATTTTTCATCCGATTTTTGTATTTTTTTTAAATTAAAATACATGAGATTATATAAATAATGGTATGTAAAGAAAGCCCCTTTTGTCCTGAAAAAAACAATATATAATTTGTATGGGAACAGTAAATGAGAGAGCGGAAAATTACAGCCAAACACAAACACCACAAAAGTGTAAAAATATGCCTGGTCGCAAATGTACAACATCACAAAAACAGTCCAGTCCTTAAGGGGTTAAATAATAAACTGGTATCAAATATAACAAAATAAAATAGCAGAATAAGTACACAATAAGTAAAAAGTTCAAGATAGACTGGAAAAAGTCTATGGGGTAGGGACGTCCAAAGTGAAAGCTGTCTATAGAAAGATGGACAACAGTCTTGATAGTAGGAGTATTCCTCACTGTGACATAGGTGAATCCTTGAAGTTCATATGAAATAGATAAAAGATAACAACCAATGGTGCAGTATGTCCCAAGTAGGGGCTGGATACAGTATAGAAGATCTATAAGGTTCTACTCACATTTAATAGAGCTATCTACTTAGCTCTAGTGTGGATGGCGTACAGTGGTACAATCCCCACTTATAGGATACGTGAAGTATTTGTAGTCTTGTTTGATGTAGGGACCATATGAAAATATAAAAAAACAGCAATAGTGCTTACAGTATAAAAACCAGAGGTGTGAAAATAAAATACCAAGTGGTTACTCACATTTGATTAAGCATCCTGACTGCTCAATGAATACAGCTTGAGTGGTATAATCCGCACCTAGGATTCTTTGGAGTAATATCCTCACTGAAAAAATTAAAAAGATCTGGTACCACGTAAAAAGGAATGGTAATAATAACAAATAAAAAAAAAAAAAATAATATGATAAAAAAGTAAAATGGATAACTCACAGACAGAAAGTGGCCAAAATACCTTTATTAAAAAATACTGTTATATTAAAATACCACAACGCGTTTCGCCCTTAGGCTTTTTCAAGTGGAGATCAGAAAGTATAACGTGGCAGACAGAAGTACATGTAGGGAATGTATATGTAATTGTTTGAAAAAGGTGCCAAAATTATGTCATTAATTATTATATATAACACACAAAAAGGTTTAGAAGTTAGATGAAAAAGTGTGTAAGTACATATAGAGGTTATATATCAAAATATTGTTTAAAAACAAGGCTTATTTATAGATATAATGAAAGAAAATAATAAAAAATTGTGGTCACGTGGTCAGCGGCCATATTTAATTACGGGTCGCGCTGCGTGATCTATCGCAATAGCTTATGGGGCTTGTAGTAGTTACGTCCGTGTCCTTATGATGTATGGCAAGATGGGAAAGTGGAAGACACGTCCCCACTGACGTGCTCAGGACGCGACCGCTGAGCGAGGGGCGATATTATTGGGCATGTCTTAGTGACATCCGGGGGTTGGTCGTGAAATTATGACGTGGATAGCAACTAAGGAGATGAAGGGGGCAGGCACAGCCACCTAACACTACAGGTGGCGGGGAAAGGGGAGGGGTAAACCTTCGGAAAGATGCAAGGGAATTAGAATCGGCATAGATTAAGAAAAAGACAGATATTATACTATGCCTTATAATAAATTATAGTTAGAATGTAAAGCTATACAAGTTAAGTTACAGGAAAACATATAGAATAAGAAGTATATGAAAAATATATGCATATATACATGTTCATCTTAAAACATAGAATACAAATAAAGTCAAAGAATAGTAACATTGTAAATTAATATTTATACAAGGATATATGAGTGCACCCAAGAGAATCTGTATAGGACTTAAATAATTGAAAAAAGTTAAATATAACAGTACAAAATATGAGATACAGAATATTAGTACAGCAAGTATCAGGTAAAACCAATAAAACATATAAAAGTATATATAGATATATATAAAAGAATATTCATAAAAAATGAAACAGGCCAAAATCTACATTTAAACCATCGGGGCAAGAGTTTTTAAAAAGAACACCCAACACATTTATTTTTGTCCTTATAGTTTTTTAAGGTCACCACCTCTCCAGGGCAGTATGCACCTTTGGATCTCAATGCACTTTAAAAGTTTAGGATTCCGATTATGTTGAATAAAGGGCTTGAATACTGAAGGGCTGGGGTAACCTTTAATGATATTTCTGCAGTGTTCTGCTAATCTGGTTTTCAGACATTGTGAGGTCATTCCTACATACTAGAGGCCACATGGGCACTCCAGTAGATATATGTCATTTTTTTTGTATTGCAGCATAGTAAGTCTCTGATAGGGTATGAAGTATTAGTGTTATTGGAGGTAAATTATATAGTTTTGAATGTAATTTTTGGGTCAGTGGATCTGTCAGTGGATAGAGGCTGAAGTGGGGGGTGTTAAAGGCGAGGTGGTGGTTAGGTGGTGTAGTGGAGGGTTAGAGGCTGAAGTGGAGGGTTTGATAGTGTAGCAGGGGGTTACAGGCTGAAGTGGGGGTTAAGTGGTGTAGTGGGGGCAGTGGCATACTAAGGGGCTGGTCCGTCCCAGGAGCCAATCAGTACGGGAGCGCCCGGACGCACTTAGATAGGGGCGGCTTTTTGTGCCCCTGTGTCTGACTTAAGGCGTTGCTGCGGGTTGATATGGCAACGCTCCGCAGGGCATAATGCATGTCGGAGCATTGCCATGGAAACCGGTAGCAATGCACTTGCGGGGGGGGAGAGGAGACGAGCTGCTTCTGCTGATATAGATTCAACATGGAGACTCCTAAGCCCCTCTTCAGAATCCAGGCTGCTGTGCTACTGGACCACCAGGGAAAGGTATTGTCCCTCCTTCCTGACCCTCAGGTAAGAGGCAAGGTGGGTGGGATAAGCCTCATTAACAAATGGTTCATTAGACCTGGTCACCCCCACACCCACCTGTCACCTTCCTACACCCTTCCCCCTCCCCACCCTGCACCCCACACTGTCACCTCCAAACCCTTCCCTTCCACACTATCACCATCCTGTCCCCCATTAACTGTCACCCCCAAACCCTGCCCCCTCCACACTGTCACTTTCCTACAAACTGTCACCCCAAACCCTGCCCTCACATTGTAACCCCAAACCTGCTCCCCACACTGTCACCCCAAAACCCTGCCCCCCACACTGTCACCTTCCTACTACCCTGCCCTGCCACACTGCCAACTTCCTACACTCTTCCCCCCCACTCTGTCACCTTCCTACAAACTGTCATCCCAAAACCCTGCACCCCACACTCTCACCCAAAAACCCTACCCCCACACTGTCACCTTCCTACCCAGCCTCCCCCACATTGTCACCCCCACATCCTGCCACTCATACTGTCATCTCCCTACACACTATCCCCCACACCTTCACCTTTCTGCACACTACACACTGCCCTCCACACTGTCGCCATCCTACACACTGCCCCCCACACTGTCACCATCCTACACACTGCTGCCACACTGTTACCTTCCTACACACTGTCCCCCAACACTGTCACCTTTATACACACTACCGCCCCACACTGTCACCTTCATGCACACTGCCCCCCACACATTCACCTCCATATACACTGCCCCCCACACTGTCACCTTCCTACACAATACATCCACTACACACACACACACACACACACACATACATACGCTCTGCATCCACTATATATATATATATATATATATATATATAAATATATATATATATATATATATATATATATATACACAATGTGTGAAGACTTGGCACTCTCCTTACCAGAATTCTAGGAAAATAATCGCCTGGGTTCTGATCCAAATGCGCAAACCCATATAAAAATTTTTTAATCCAGAATGCACTCACAGGTCTTTAACTTGTACGATGTAGTTATAGAAGTTACATTCAGCAAAATAATTGGTGTTTCGACCCTGCCGGATCTTGGAAAAGACACGGCAGGGTTAAAACGCTGATTATTTTGCTGTATGTAACTTCTACACAATAAACCACATCGTACAAGTTAAAGACCTGTGAGTGCATTCTGGATTAACTTTTATATATATATAATACAATGTTAAACAAAAATCTGCACACCAGTCAAGCCATAAGACTTGCTTTTCCACACAGCACTCTCACACACATCATACACAGCAATCTCAAACATCACAGCACTCTCAGCACTCTCACACACAGCACTCTATAGCAATCTCACACACATCACACTCAGAACTCTCACACACAACACACTCAGCACTCTCACACACAACACACACAGCACTCTCACACACAACACACACAGCACTCTCACACTCAGCACTCTCACACACATCACATGCAGAACTGTCTCACACATCATACACAGCACTATCACACTCAGCACTCACACACATCACTCGCACACACATCACACTCAGCCCTCACACACATCATACACAGCACTATCACACTCAGCACTCACACACAACACTCTCACACACATCATACACAGCACCCACACACACAGCACCCTCACACAAATCAATCACATACAGCACCATCACACACACAGCACCCTCAAACACATCACACCTCACACACAGCATCCATCACACACACATGCTGCACCCCTCACATACACACACAACCCCCCGATACACTGCATCACACACATAAACAATACTTCCAAACATATTTATAATATATATATATATATATATACACAGCACCCCTTACACACACAGCACCCCTCACACACACACACACACTGCACCCCTAAACACATTACATTCCAGACACACACTAGATCCTTTACCCAACTCTGGATCATCTACACACATACACACACTAGATCCCTATATACACTCTGAATCCGTTATATACGCACGCTCACTAGATCTCCTATACATAGTCTGGGTCCTTCAAACACACACAAGACATATATATATATATATATCTATATATATATACACACACACAAACTCTGGATCCCCTATACACACACTAGATTCCTTGTAAGCAAACACATACTACATTCCCTGAACACACACTCTCTACTAACACTACATCACCTATACACACACACACACACACACACACACACACACACACTATAGCCTATATGCACACACTTGCTACATCCCCTATACACACATTCTCTACAGCCCCTAGCCACATATGCATTACATTACACCACAAACACAACACGACTAAAACCGACCTTATTACACAATACCACACCACAACCAGCTCACTCTGAACACACGCAATACCACAAGCAGGCTCCAAACACATGCACAATACCTTTTGTCTCCTGCTATCCATTTATAGAGACACCAGAGACAAGTTGCAAGGAAACACAGTGCAAGCATGTTATTAAATTTGCTTGCACTGTGCAGAACAAATACAGGGCTTTTTTTCTCATGCTAGAGCTTTTCAGCAGAGCTCTGCGCATGGTCTGCCCTGGAAGAGCATTGAACCAACATGCTCACTTTGAGAGGGGGCGTGTTTGTCATGAGTGATGACAAAACACACCCTCTCTGCCCCGCCCCCTTCTTAGTGGGCTGCTGTGATAAAAAAATGCCCGGGCCGAATTTTTTTCCCAGTTCGGTCCTGGGGCAGAGTGATGCTGGGAGCCGGAATATGACGTCATATACCGGCTCCCGGCATCACTCTGCGGCGCGCGAGGGAGCTGAGCAGACAGCTCAGAGGAAAGTGCTCCCCCGCCTGCCCAGCAGCCCAGCAGCCACTGGATCCCCAGGGAAAGGGAGACCACCCCCCTCGCCCCCCCAGCATTCCCAAACGTAAGGAGGCTGGGGGGTTAAGTAAAAAAAAAGTGAGTGTGTTAATGTGAATGAGTGTGCGTGTGTCTGTTTGTCTGTGTGTGTGTGTGTCTGTTAGCGAGTGAGTGAGTGTGTGTCTGTTAGTGAGTGAGTGTGTGTGTGTGTCTGTTAGTGAGTGAGTGTGTGTCTGTTAGTGTGTGTCTGTGTGTGTCTGTTAGTGAGTGAGTGTGTGTCTGTTAGTGAGTGTGTGTGAGTGTGTGTCTGTTAGTGAGTGTGTGTGTGTATGTGTGTGTGTGCTGCCTAAGCACAAAACCAGGATACACCACTGAACACAGCCCAAGTGCATCATTGCACTAGGACCATGTAGGGAGCGCTGACACACCTCTTTCAGATCATGTAATAAGCATTTTTATAAGTATACTTTTTTTTTTTTTCATAGAGAAAACCTACAGAGGAGAAGAAAAAAGTAAACAATGATGCTGTTTTACTCTTCATACATATTCAATGTTTACCCTGGTTTTACCTTGTTTAACTGGATTTTTTAATGCTAAATTTGTAATATATGTTTAAAAGAAAACCAAGATTTGAACACAAGTTAAAGGTGGTTTTTCAGTGTTTTGCTTAATGGTGTAAATTCCAGAGAAGTGACAGTTCCCCTTTAAAGCTTACTCATGCTTGTTACTGGAATTGATATTTCTAGAATACGCCACATGGCTCTCTACACTGACATAACTGCTCGGGCTCAGCTCAGCTGTTAGAGCTGGTAACAGGAAGTTGACCCAGCTGAATTACAATTATTTCTAGAATGCTGTTATAAACCAGTATCCACTGAAGAACAGCTGTGTCATACAGAGCATTCTGCTTGTGCATGATGGTGCAACCTGCAAGGATTCCTTAGATCTTTACTCATTATTCCTGAATGCTGTTGCTTTAAAGATCAGACGCTGGTGTTTTGTGTTGTTGTTAAATTGAATAAGCCATTATGTAAAGTAATTTGAAATAATTTAATAATGTAAAAGAGAAAAAAATAAATAAACATGCCTTGTTACTGTATAAATTATATTTAGGTTAAATATTTTGTATTATTTAGTATTTTGTATCACTGTATTAAGTCAATATACATAACATATTCAAAAATTATATAAAACAAACAAGCATCAAAAGTTGAAACAAACAGACAAAATACATTGTTCAGGCTAATTAAGTTATATGAGCAATTTCCATGTATGTTGCATTTTGCAAGCTTTTTAATTTTTTTTACCACAGATATTGCTTGATATTTAAGTGGACACTATAGGCACCCAGACCACTTCAGCTCATTGAAGGGGTTTGGGTGCACTGTCCCAGGTCTCTTAAGCCTGAGCAGGTAATTATTGCAGTTTTTAATAAACTGCAATAATTACATTTGATGGTTAACTGCAATAATTACATTTGATGGTTAACGCCTCTAGTGGAGAGTCATGTGAGGTGGGAAGAGCAGATATAAACTGGTAAAAAAAAAAAAATACCATGAAAATACATGTGGCAAACCTAGCCACTTGGACTATATCAAGAGACTGTACCTTTAAGGGTTGCCTGTATGCCGGTGGGGATATGTGTTCAACTATGTACAATGTATGCTGGCTGTAATACCTTGAATTGCCTGTATTTGCTATCCGCCGAATGTAGATAGCTATTTGTATTGGGTTTTCCTTTCGTTTCACGAACGGCACTTTGGCATGCCGTTCGTGAACCGAAAACACTCCATATAATAGCCCACACACTTAGAGGCATGTGGCGCTTGTTAACCGATTGCAACAATGTTGCAATCGGTAATTAGAGGCTCTCCTAGGTGGCCGCCGTTCGACTACCGACCATGCGGCGGTCAGCCATCTTGGATCCTTTGTTCCCTCGGCGGTGTTAGGTCGTCGAGCGCATGGTACTAAAAACGGCTACTCGACGACGCGAACACCGCTGAGCCTCCCGGACGTATTTCATTCCCTGGAACGCAATCGGTCATTTTAATATGTTTATCAACGAATGTGTTTTTCATGCGGCGTTCGGTTGTTTTAGCTGGGATCTGAGCGGTAATCTCACGAATGATGCGCCCAGACCCCAGCTATCTACCGAACGTCTATTCGTGCAAATAGACTGCATATTCGAAAAGTTATGTATTTTAATATAAATTGTCGGTTCTGCTGCACGGAGGGATAATCCACTTAACAGTATATTCCAGGGGGAGGATCCCTCTCGTGCAGCAGTGCCTGATGGGAGAAATGCCTTGTACTGTAAGTCCCCCATGTAGTCCCCTCTGGGAATGCCCCTGGGAAGGGACTCAGGAAACGCCTTGCATGGGGACTTGTTTAAATTGTGGAACTGAATTAAAAGACCTCAGTTGACTCTCAGAACTGTGTTTCGTCCGGTTACTGGGAGATTTGGGATATTGCCTTGTTGGTTCCAGCGCTTGACTGTGGATTACTTCCTGAACCAGCGGAATTCGTGGATTTAATATTGGCGTTCCGCTACAATACACAATCCTGAAATTATACAACAGCTCTGAGCAGGAGAATAATGCACCTAGGGTGTAGACCAGTTTTGATTGATTTTTACTAAAATGAAATGTGAGAGAAAAATTGTGGTCTTGTTTCTGACTGAGAATCTGCCTAATCGTATATATAATTTTTCAAGAAAAAATAAAACAAACATGTAAGTTGGATGTACTTGACCTCAGCTGCTAAATTATAACTGAAAGTAATGTTATTAATAACAGCAGGATTATAGCAGGTATTTTTGAGTGCTCAAATTTTTATAGTTTTTACACAAACACAATAAATAAATAAATTAAAATATATCAATGCTGCACCGTAAGCCTGCCTCCTTAGCCACGCCCCATCACTCCAGAAAAAGACTTCCTTATCAAATGTATGTACATATCTCAGCCACTGACACTACTGAATTATATGAACTACAAAGCAACCTGCATTAGAGAGAGGACAATAAAGGAGACACATAGCAAAATAAAAGAAGGAAAACTACCACAACAAGAGGACATAGTCTTAAATTAGAGGAGCAAAGGTTTAAAAATAATATCAGGAAGCATTACTTACTGAGAGAGTAGTGGATGCATGGAATAGCCTTCAAGCTGAAGTGGTAGGAGTGGTAAAGGAAGTTTAAGCATGCATGGGATATCCTAGATATGAGAAACTAATAAAAGTATTTAGAAAACTCAGCAGACTAGATGGGCCGAATGGCTCTTATCTGCCGTCATATTCTATGGTTTTATGTTTCGATCACTCCTGTTGATAGTTTGACTGTCTGCAGTCAGAATGAGGAAATATTTTTAGTATGAGGGGGCATGCTTAGGACAAAGGCTTATGGTGCATCATTCTGCAACATTTGTTTTTTGTGCAAAATATATAAAGGTTTAAAGGACCACTCTAGGCACCCAGACCACTTCAGCTTAGTGAAGTGGTCTGGGTGCCAGGTCCTTCTAGGGTTAACCCATTTTTTCATAAACATAGCAGTTTCAGAGAAACTGCTATGTTTTATGAATGGGTTAAGCCTTCCCCTATTTCCTCTAGTGGCTGTCTCATTGACAGCCGCTAGAGGCGCTTGCGTGCTTCTCACTGTGATTTTCACAGTGAGAGCACGCCAGCGTCCATAGGAAAGCATTATGAATGCTTTCCTATGCGACAGGCTGAATGCGCGTGCGCTCTTGCCGCGCTTGCGCATTCAGCCGACGGGGAGGAGAAGAGGAGGATCGGAGGAGGAGAGCTCTCTGCCCAGCACTGGAAAAAGGTAAGTTTTAACCCCTTTCCCTCTTCCAGAGCCGGGCGGGAGGGGGACCCTGAGGATGGGGCCACCCTCAGGGCACTATAGTGCCAGGAAAACAAGTATGTTTTCCTGGCACTATAGTGGTCCTTTAAGCATGAAAAAAACCAGCATATTAATAAGACCAAAAGACACCTCACAAACAACACACATGTAACCGGAAAATTATTGCGTGGGTTTTTAAAGGTAGTCTTTAAGCACCAAAATAACTTTAATTTAATAATGTGGTTTCACTGCTCAATTCTCCTGATACTCAGAAAAGGAGTCCAAGTTGCTTAGCCTCCCTTATTGCCCAGTGTATTTAATTTAGAATTTATTATCTCCTGCCCTGTTAATTAAAGCCTGCAGGTGTTCAATTAAAAGAGCAATAGCTAAGAAATTATAATATAAACACACTACGCTGTCTAGATCTGTATGGAGGCACTGTGAGTCACTGCCGGGGAGCTGTGACAAAGTCTGCGTAAACAGAAACAAATGTGATGTAACTCCTAAATGGCACAGAATTGTACAGTGCGAGTGCAGGGGAATGTTCTATATAGCAAAACTGTTTCATTAAGTTGTTTTGGTGCTAAGAGTGTCCCTTTAATTTCTCCAGTGTTTATTATTTCTAGTCTCCTCTTTTGGCTTGATGATAATTTAATTCCCATTTACTCTTAAATGGATACTAATAAACCAGTAATAATCAATAATTTTATTTTAAAAATATGGTTTTACATTGCTCTTCCAAATTTAGAATTTCCCTAATTCCCAAACAATGGCAAGATTCATCAAGTGTCATTTTATATATATTTCTCAAACACTATTTTAAATATATTTGTGGCAGTACAAGAAAATAGCTTGCAGATGTAGTTTTAAATACACAAGGGAACAGATTGCAGACACATCTAGTCTGTGGCATTAACAAGTGGGAATTGTTCAAGGATTTTTTTATAGTTCAGTAAACATTGCATTCTATAGATGTGGTCCACAGAGAGAATGAAAGAAATGTAATATGTATTTTCAATATCATAGCTATGGGGATTTCCTAGTCTGTGGAGGTTGAAAATCAGTACGAGACTAATTACCCTTGAAATAGTTTAGGAAGCAGTGTGCCAACAATGGCTGACATTGCTGTTGAGCACTAGAAGAGCTGTAATTTTCTGTAGGACATCTTGCCGGAAAGCCTATAGGTCATTTATAACTTTTTCATTGTCAATACCAGTAACCAATTTCTGCTATAAATATGTGTTTTAGATATAGCACTCATCTACTCAGATACAGTTGCTCTCTCCTAAATGACAGCACTCTACTCTCTCCTCCAGCTCTGCTTCACTCCCACCTTATTTGACTGCTATTTCCTGTCCTAATGTGTTTTATACCTCACCTCCTATAGACTGTAAGCTCGTTTGAGTAGGGCCCTCCTCAACCAATCATTTCTGTAAGTTTTCTTGTAATTGTCCTATTTATAGTTAAATCTCCCCTCTAATAATATTGTAAAGCGCTACGGAATCTGTTGGCGCTATATAAATGGCGATAATAATAATAATAATAATACAGTTCCAGAAACCTCGATAGCAAAGGAATTTGATTTGCCAACTGTAACTTACAAAATGACGTCTATATTTAGTATGGTTGTGGCATGGAACACTTTATATACATATTTTAGATGTTCACAAAGGCCTTGATGTAATAGGATTTACAAATGATTCAATACTGTTGGAAAAACTCTGCAAATTATTTATCTACAAAAAATTCCCATTGACTTTAATGTTGACTTCTGTAGATAATTGGAAATGTTTTCTAACAGTATTGAATCATTTGTAAATCTTATTAAATCATGGCCTGAATGTGTGAAAACCATACAGCAACTAGAAAGCAAAGGGGACCTGAGCACAACTCTAGGTGTACATACTGACCCCTGTCCTACCAGTGATGCAGACTACTGGGCAGCTGGGATTGCGGCCTGTCGTGAGGCTCTGGCGGGAGATGCGGCCGGTCTCTAGTGTTTAGTCCAGCGGGACCTCTCACACGCCTACTGAGGGCCCTTTGCTCCCCCCCTTTGGGGCGGGGGGATTATCCCGGACCCCACCGGGAAAGCAGTGATCACCCATGATGCTTGAGCGGTGAACCGATCAACCAGAGACCGCATGGCGAAATCCAAGATGGCCGCCGCGTTCATCGCGGCAACATTCCGACCTCACGAGAGGAACCCGGTGGAACTGCTGGCAAGAGCTCCCCAAGTCCTCTCCTGCCTCCCTCCATGCTGCTGTGGGTCGGCGAGGGAGATCTTTGAGGGAGGCACATAGTGTGGACCGCGGGGATTAGGGTGTGCCCAGGCACACCCGGCACACCTCGTGCGCACACCTATGTCTACCATGTTTAGACTTACTATGAAGATACCTGTTAACCAAGATATTATCAAATAATGTGCATGTTTACTCCTTTACCACAAATGTTATGCTTGAAAAGTTACTAGAGGACTGCCGTTGGGGTACCTCGAGCCAAAATGTATTCACTTCTATGCACTGCAAAAAAAATAAAAAATACCCAGAGACTCCCGTGACACAGGCAATGGCCAAAACGTTGGGGAAGTTTGGTCTCCAGCCCTAGGTCAGTATAGTTGACCATATACATGAAGGTAACTTTGGTTCACTTTATTATTAAGGGGGCAGGGGGAATGAGACACCTAATGGGCATGCAGAGAGGGAATGAGACACATGAAGGGGCTTGGGGGGATGATACACATGCAGAGGACGGAATGAGACATATGGAGGGGCTGGGGGAGAGTGGAACACATTGAGTGACTTGTAGAATGAGACACATGGAGGTGCTTGGGGGGGGATGAGACACATGGAGGGTCTCGGGGAAGGGAATCAGACACTTGGGGCGAATGAGATATATGGAGGAGCTGGGGTGGTGAGATATATGGGGGCTGGGAGGGTGAGACACATAGAGGGGCTGGAGGGAGGGAATAAGTCACATGAAAGTGCTGTGTGGGAGGGAATGGGATACTTGAGGGAGTAAGATACATGCAGGAGCTGGGGGATGAGACACATGGAGGGGCTGGGGGAGGGAATGAGACACATGAAGGAGCTAATGGGCAGAGAATAAGACACCTGGGAGGTGGGGGTAATTAGGGAAAAGGGGGGGCTGAAGGAGGAAACGAGATACATGGAGGGGTGGGGGGTAATGAGACACATTGAAGGCATGGGGGAAGGGAATAAGACACATGAAGGGCATGGGGAAATGGAATTAGACATATGGAGCGACTTAGAGGGGATGGGACACATGGAGGGGCTTGCTTGGGGGGAATGAGACACAAGGAGGGGCTTAAGGAGGAATAAGACACATGGAGGGGCTTGGAGGGAATGAGACACATGGGGGGATGAGATACATGGAGGGGTCGGAGGGGAATGGACAACATTGAGAGGCTTGGGGGGAATGAGACACACGGAGGGGTTGGAGGAGACAATCAGACACATGGAGGGGCTGGGCAAGAGGGAATGAGAAACATGGAAGGGCTGGGAGAGTGAGATACATGGAGGTACTGGGGGTGAAACACATAGAGAGGTCTGGGGGAAGGAATGAGATACATGGAGGGGCTGGGTGGGAGGGAATGAGACACTTGGGGGATGAGATACATAAAGAGGCTGAGGGGAAGTGAGACACATTAAGGAGCTTTGGAGAGGGAATTAGACATGGAAGGGCTTGGGGAGAGTTAATGAGACACATGGAGTGGGTGGGGGGGAGGGAATAAGACACATGGGGGAATGAGATACATGGAGGGGCTGGGGTGATACATGGTGAGGCTGGGAGGGTAAGACACATGGAGGGGCTGGGGGAGGGAATGAGACACATACATTTGTGGCTGGGAAATAATAAGACACTTGGGAGGGTAAGATGCATACAGGGGCTGAAGGGGCAGTGGGAGGGAATGAGAGACATGGAGGGGCTAGGGGGCAGGAAAGGAACACATGCGGTGGCTGGAGGGGGTAACAGGATACATGGAGGGGTGGTGGGAATGAGACACATTGAAGGGCTGGGGGTGAGACACATGGATAGACTGGAGGGGAGGTAATGAGATACATGAAGGGGCAGGGGGAGGGAGGGAATGAGACACACGGGCCCAAAGCAATTTTCACACCGGGGTCTGGTTGTTTCTAGTTACACCTCTGCCCTTTAACACTGCAACCAGGCCCCTGTTTACCAATATCCATTGGATGGTCCTACGTGCATTAAAAACACCTAATGCACTTTTTTTGCCTTCTTTTGGATCAACAGCAGAAACAGATATGAGAAAGCCTTAACTGTATGGACACAAGTATTTTTTAACCTATGTAACTATCTATAAAGATCCTCTAGAACAAGCATGTCAAACTCAAAGGCTAGCACGGGCCAAATAAACAAGGTTTAAAATTATGTGGGCAACAAAAAAACAAAAAAATTTTTTTCATTGAAACGTAGGTTTATTTTGAAAACTACAGTATAAATAGAAACCAGTATCCTAATACAAAATGGGGTGTAAGAAACACAAGAGGGACAAAAAGGATATAAGATATTTTAAAGGTTGAGAGACATTAAAAAGAATGATAAGAGACAAATAAGGGGGTAAAATCACAAAAGGGGGATAAAGTCCGGTAACGGTAATATACAATCCTCAAAAGGGGAAAAAAGTCCCAAAAGCAGATAAGATAAATAAAAGGGGCAAGTGGTAAGAGTGGCAAAAGGGGGGTTAAGAACACACACATGCCTACACAGATAAAAAAATATTTTTGGTGGGACGATAAAATCCATCTTTGCTTATGTAGCCAAAAATCCTTACACCAGCCCTGCCTGTAGCCAGGATGTGATGTCATACCATGGCATGGACTGGATCTGGCATCAATACAAGGTACAGATTGCAGCCGTGCAGAAAGAGCACCGTTATCCTAAAACACGTGCTGGACCCAAGGGAAAGGATCAACTCCAGTCCTTCCAGAGAAATGTAGGCAGGCTCGGTGCACCTCTTAGAAAAAAAAGAATACAAATTGTGTTGTTTAGTGATCCTAATTTGGTATTCTTAAATATAGCAATCACACATAAGGACACAAAATGAGGTAGCCATCAACTATTATGTTACATTTTAGCTATATAGATGATGGCTGCCCTCCATATATTTACAGACATGGCATTCAGCCCTCATATGGAAAAAGGTTGCTGACCATCATCAGCAGTCATCCAAAGAACATTTTGAAATAACTCAATATGTTTTATTTGGTGGACTTGTGTTTCCTTTTTAGAAGTATTTATATCCAGCTCAGTTTCCCATATGACAACAGGCACTGAAACATTGGATTGGTTAACTATTGTAGCATGGAGAAACTGAAGTGGTGTGTAAGTGAAGATATTTATGGTATGAGAAATCAGTGACAACTGCTAACAGGCCTCATATTTTGTGAAGCCTTTTGGGAAGCTGAGCTATATGCTTGCAATCTTTGCAAATTCAAGCCTAATTTAGATGGTTCACTTTCTAAACAGAACATTGTGGAGAGATGACAATGCAATTTAAATCAAGATTACTTACTACTAGTAAACCTGGTAGTGTTGTGTGTGTTGGCTGAATTTTGCATGTGAAGGAGTCTGTGTTGTGTGTCTGGAGGGGAATTAGAGTTAGACCAAGTAGTGTGTGTGTGTGTGTGTATGTGTGTGGTGCCTGAGTGTTGGGTGAGATGTATTTAGGAGGTGTTTTCCATTCGTCTTCCTCCTGCTTACCTTGTGGCAGGAGGTGTTATTTCTGGTGTCCCAGCTGAGCTGTGGATGCCCTTCTTCTTCTTCTGGTGGAGGAGCATTGTGATCTGTTCCAGTATCTAGTGCAGATCAGTTTAAGAGCTTCCTCATAGTTGCAACACTCCGTCAATGACTAAAAGCTCTGGCTGAGAATCTCTGAGACAGTGTGAAGCGCCAGGGAACATGAGGGACCTCTTCATGTGGTTTGCACCCAGCAGAGGTGCAGACCACAAAGTTTCCACAATGAAGTGAGGGGGCACAGGGCTAAGCAGGGAAATCTATTGATCTTCTGGCCATCTCAGAGAGGTGCTCCACACAGCCAGAGCTCTCGACCCAGACAGGGCTGCCTAATGGGTAATCTGGCTGTGTTAACTTAAATTTGGGCAAAGAATGAAAAAGAGTCCAGTAACAGAGCAGCCCAAAAAAAATTCCGATACAGACTACCCAAACATAGTAGCCATTCATGCCTAAAATATATCCACACGCACTACTTTAGATATTTTTTCTGACAAACAGCTTACCTTTTTCCAGTGCTGGGCTCCCTCAGCGCTGGTGACCTCTCCTCCCCCGCCGACGCCAGCTCCCTCTGCCGACGTCAGCGGAGCCGAATGCGCATCACGGCAAGTGCCGCGCATGCATTTAAGCTGTCAATAGGAAAGCATTTTTCAATGCTTTCCTATGGACGCTCTGCGTGATGGAGGCATAATATGCCTCCAGCGTTGCAGATATGCCTCTAGTGGTTGTCCAGAAGACAGCCACTAGAGGCTGGCTTAACCCTGCAATGTAAACATAGCAGTTTCTCTGAAACTGCTATGTTTGCATCTGCAGGGTTAAAACCTGAGGGACCTGGCACCCAGACCACTTCATTAAGCTGAAGTGGTCTGGGTGACTATAGTGTCCCTTTAACTTTACAAAACAAACTGTCAGGTACAAAAACATATTTGAATTCTAAGAAGATTGCATAAGATTAATGACAGTAAATTATACTTTTTTTAATTTTTGATTTTAATCTAAACTAACCTAAACCTGCCAAAGATACAAAATGTATCAATTAATTTAACAAAATTAAGAGTTTAAAAGGCAAAAGGCAAAATGTTGGTACAAATAAAGCCTTTACCCTTCCTATTGTGAAAAAGCATAAGAATAGAATATTAGTTTGACTTAGTATTACATATCCAGCAAAAATAATGAAAAAATGGTAAGGCTGAAGAGCTATGGTAAGTGTGATGGGAAATATAGTAACATTCAAACAATTATTTTAGCTGTCTGTGATGATGATGAGTTAAAATTTTGTATTCTGACCATGGTTGTTAAATTTTGTTGTGGGTGGTTAGATTACTTGAGTTTAGCTGACATTTCTTCCATGTCTTGTACAAACTCCACTTTTCTATTAAGCATGGTTATTGTGAGGACCTGGTCTTTCCATCTTGTCGCGATGCATAATCTTCCTGCAGTACAAATCATATAGTAAAAGGACAGTGTAGTGTAGCGTAAATAAGTCGTTGAATTGTTGCCACTCAGCAGAGCCAAAGTTGGATTGGGAAATATGGTTGTCTCTAGTACATCGCTTAATAGCTGAAAAACACATCTCCAGAAGGTCTCTGTGTTTGTGCATGTCCACCACATATAATAAAATATGGCACATTCTCAGTTTTGGAACTTGATTTAATTACCATCTAGATGTGCATTTATGTCGTTCTCCTTGATTGTAGTACAGATAGACAATTTATAACAATCGGAGCAGGTGTCCTCAAACTTCGGCCCTCCAGATGTTGCTGAACTGCAACTCCTATGATTCTCAGCCTATCTATTTCATTCATAGAATCATGGGCGTTGTAGTTAAGCAACATCTGGAGGGCTGGAGTTTGGGGAAGCCTGAATTGGAGAATATCTTCATCCATGTAGATATTCTTCTATTTAACATGTTTATAAATGATCTTGAAGACCGCATTGAAAGTCATGTTTCAGTGTTTGCAGATGACACAAAACTTTGTAAAACAATACAATGTGAGCAAGATATTACTTTGCTGCAGAGGGATTTAGATAGACTGGGAGACTGGGCACTCAAATGGCAGATGAAATTTAATGTTGAAAAATGCAAAGTTATGCACTTCGGCGTAAAGAATACACAAGCAACGTATACCCTTAATGGAAGCGAATTAGGGATAACAACACATGAAAAGGACTTGGGAATTGTTATAGACAACAAACTATGCAACAATGTGCAATGTCAATCAGCAGTGGCCAAGGCCAGTAAGGTATTGTCATGCATGAAAAAGGGCATTCATTCTCGGGACAAGAATATAATTTTGCCTCTTTATAAATCACTGGTAAGACCCCATATTGAATATGCTGTGCAATTTTGGGCACCTGTTCTAAAGAAGGATATTATGGCACTAGAAAAAGTGCAGAGGCGGCTACAAAATTAATAAAAGGAATGGAACATATCGGCTATGAAGAAAGGTTAACAAATTTAAACCTATTTAGTTTAGAAAAACGTCGCCTGAGAGGGGATATGATAACATTATACAAATATATTCGGGGCCAATACAAACCATTGTGTGGAAATCTATTCACAAACCGGACTTTACATAGGACACGAGGCCATGCGTTTAGACTGGAAGAAAGAAGATTTCGTCTAAGGCAAAGGAAAGGTTTTTTACTGTAAGAACAATCAGGATGTGGAATTCTCTGCCTGAAGAAGTGGTTTTATCAGAGTCCATACAGATGTTCAAACGGCTACTAGATGCATACTTGCAAGAACAGAATATTCAAGGATATAATCTTTCAATGTAGGGTAATAACTGCTTGATCCAAGGATAAATCTGACTGCCATTCTGGGGTCAAGAAGGAATTTTTTTCCTAGCTTGTTGCAAAATTGTGCTTCAAACTGGGTTTTTTTGCCTTCTTTTGGATCAACAGCAAAAAACAAATGTGAGGAAGGCTGAACTTGATGGACGCAAGTCTCTTTTCAGCTATGTAACTATGTAATGTATTTTAACCCAGTTCTCTTACGAGATCAAACTCCCATAGTTTCTGGAATTTCACTTTCTCTCTGGATAGACTATTTAATGTAAAAAAATGAATTGCTAAAAATGGCCCACTATCAGTGGCGTACATACCAGGGTCGCAGGGGTCGCGGCTGTGACCGGGCCCGGCCCACCAGGGGGCCCGGCCGCCCCTGCGACCCGGTATGTAGCCACAGGGCCAGCCTCTTCTCCTGGGGGGGCCCAGGAGCCGACCACCCCAGGGCCCCCAGAGGCTGGCCCTGCTGTCACCGGGCAGGCGGGTGGCCAGTCGGGCAGGCGGGCGCGCGAGGGAGCACTCAGTGCTTCCTCTTCAGCTCCCTCGCGCACCGCACTGATACCGGAGCCGGAAGATGACGTCATCTTCCGGCGCCGGCATCCCTAAGCGGCGCGCGAGGGAGCTGAAGAGGAAGCACTCAGGGGAAAGTGCTCCCTCGCGCGCCGCCTGCCCAGACAGCCCGCCCACCCAGGAGCCCAGCAGCACCACTGGACCCCAGGGAATCCCCCCAGCACTCCAATAGGTAAGGAGGCTGGGGGGATTAAATTTAAAAAATAAAAATGTGTTAGTGTGTGTGTGTGTTAGTATGTGTGTGTGTGTGTCTTAGTATGTGTGTGTTAGTATGTGTGTGTTAGTATGTGTGTGTGTGTGTGTCTTAGTATGTGTGTGTTAGTATGTGTGTGTGTGTGTTAGTATGTGTGTGTGTGTTAGTTTGTGGGTCTTAGTATGTGTGTGTGTTAGTGTATGTGTGTCCTAGTATGTGTGTGTTAGTGTATGTGTGTCCTAGTATTTGTGTGTTAGTATGTGTGTTAGTGTATGAGTGTGTGTGTGTGTTAGTGTATGAGTGTGTGTGTGTGTTAGTGTATGTGTGTGTGTGTTAGTGTGTATTAGTGTGTGTGTTAGTGTGTGTATTAGTGTTTGTGTTAGTGCGTGTATTAGTGTTTGTGTTAGTGCGTGTGTTAGTGTGTGTGTCAGTGAGTGTGTCTGTTATTGGGTGTGTGTCTGCTAGTGAGTGTGTTACTGTGTGTGTCTGTTACTGAGTGTGTTTGTCTGTTAGTGAGTGTGTGTTTGTCAGTGAAAGTGTATGTTTTGTAAGTGAGTGTGTATGCGTCTGTTCGTGAGAGTGTGTGTGTGTGTGTCTCTTCAGCATTTACCTTTCTCCAGCGTCGGACTCCCCAGTGTCCGCCTCTCAGCTCCGAATGCAAATGCGTGGCAAGAGGCGCGCGCGCGCATTTAAACCGCCCATAGGAAAGCATTACTCAATGCTTTCCTATGGACGTTCAGTGTCTTCTCACTGTGATTTTCACAGTGAGAATCGCGGAAGCTCCTCTAGCAGCTGTCAATGAGACAGCCACCAGAGGCTGGATTAACCCTCAGTGAAACATAGCCATTTTCACTGCTATGTTTTCAGCTGCAGGGTTAAAACTAGAGGGACCTGGCACCCAGACCACTTCATTGAGCTGATGTGATCTGGGTGTCTGTAGTGGTCCTTTAAGTGTGTGTGCATACCGCGGTCGCGGGGTCGCAGCCCTGCAACCCCTGCGACCAGGTGCCCGCCGCCATGTGTTGCGGCCCCGACCCGCGCCGAGTAAGCGCGGGGGTGAGGGGGAGCCCACGGATCAATTTTCGCACCGGGGCCCAATGGGTCATGTGTACGCCACTGCCCACTATTAGAGACATTAAAAGGCATCATATGGGTCCATTCCACTTCAGAAAACAACAAATACATATAGAATGTGTTAGCTCCACTTGAGGCATGTTTTGTTTACAGTCAGTGTCTAAGTTAATAAGCAAATGGCCTTAGCGAGTAAAATCTCCTACTGCCACCAAATTTCTTAACCACCAAGTGAGATTGTCTTTCGTCCTGTCACAGTTTAGATGGAACTATGGGTTATCTATTACAGGGGTCATTGCAGATTCATGTGTGGACAGGTTATCTCTATAGACATGTTTGCTCCAGAGAGAATAGGTTTGTGTAGTTGATGGAAGCATGGAATATAATGCTTGTCTTTAGGTCAATCCAGAGCAAGTTTGAAAGTGCAGAATTCTTCTTCAATATTAATTCAACAGTATGGCACAGGTGGGGAATTAAACTTTAAAGTTTGAGCAAATTGTGCAGCTTTGTAAATTTGGGCAGGATGTAAAAAGAAAATAGCAAAGTTCACAAAATCTTTATCACAAGTAGAGACATTGAGGTCTTTACATTTAGACCAGTATCATTTATAACCAGACAATCGTGAATACTCTGTGATTGTTCTATAGAGACAAGGTAGAGAAACTCTTGGATTTTAAATAGAAAGAAGAATAAGGTCTGCAAAAAGACTAGTTTTATCATCTCTTTAATATTGATATATTTATTTCAGAAATATATTTTTAAAAATTCTGATATTTTGAAAATAATATTTTCAATTTTAGTGAAAGATATTACACCAAGGCCTATATTTGAGACTTTAATTTTTTTTTTAGCATTAACTATCTGACATCCTGGGTACTTTGTTAGCCCTATCATATTCCTTTGAAAGTTGAATTTTAGTGCTAATTGGAGATCAACTTAAATAAAAATATTTTCTAGTTATATTTGTAATTATGATTGAATAACTTCGGAGTTAAATGTCTGGTCTTTCTTATTTTGTTCACCCAGTTTATCTTCAGAATATAAAAGGAAATTGTTTCATTCTTTTTACAAATGAAAAAAAATAATTAACACAAACCCTACATGCAGAGGAACAAGAATCCACAGGGCCCTAGTGCAAAAAAGTGCCCTGGGCCCCCCCTCATCCCCCCATGCATCTTTCCCAGCCCCTCCATTTGTATAACACATACACATACAGATACATACACTGACACACATGATAATACACAGACACACAGAATGACACACATTCAGATATAAACAGTGACACACATACAGATACATAGGGGCACACACTGACACACATGCAGACAAACAGATACACATACAGACACAGAGTTGCAGAGAAATACAGATACACATACAGACACATATGCAGACAAACAGATACACATACAGACACACAGACACATACAGACATATACACATATAGACATGCATGCAGATACACATACAGGCAAACAGATACCCATGCAGACAAAGAGATACACATACAGAAGATGTATGTGTATCTGTTTGTCTGCATATCCTCCCCAGCGGTCTCCTCCCGTGGGGCTCTTTGCTAGCTTGGAGGAAGTGACGGCTTCCTCCCAGCTCTGAAGTCATCACTGGCAATAGATTTCTTAGGGCCCAGTCATCGCTGCAGCGCTTTAAGAGCCTCAGGAAATCCATTGCCATCGGGTGGCCCCAGGGGCATGGGCCATCCGATAGGCGAAGGGGTGAAGGGCTGCGCTAGATACAAGTAAATAAAATTTGTAAAATAATGGTAGGATAAAAATATGCAGTAAAAAATATGCAATAAAAAGACAATACAGGGAGTGCAGAATTATTAGGCAAATTAGTATTTTGACCACATCATCCTCTTTATGCATGTTTTCTTACTCCAAGCTGTATAGGCTCGAAAGCCTACTACCAATTAAGCATATTAGGTGATGTGCATCTCTGTAATGAGAAGGGGTGTGGTCTAATGACATCAACACCCTATATCAGGTGTGCATAATTATTAGGCAACTTCCTTTCCTTTGGCAAAATGGGTCAAAGAAGGACTTGACAGGCTCAGAAAAGTCAAAAATAGTGAGATATCTTGCAGAGGGATGCAGCACTCTTAAAATTGCAAAGCTTCTGAAGCGTGATCATCGAACAATCAAGCGTTTCATTCAAAATAGTCAACAGGGTTGCAAGAAGCGTGTGGAAAAACCAAGGCGCAAAATAACTGCCCATGAACTGAGAAAAGTCAAGCGTGCAGCTGCCACGATGCCACTTGCCACCAGTTTGGCCATATTTCAGAGCTGCAACATCACTGGAGTGCCCAAAAGCACAAGGTGTGCAATACTCAGAGACATGGCCAAGGTAAGAAAGGCTGAAAGACGACCACCACTGAACAAGACACACAAGCTGAAACGTCAAGACTGGGCCAAGAAATATCTCAAGACTGATTTTTCTAAGGTTTTATGGACTGATGAAATGAGAGTGAGTCTTGATGGGCCAGATGGATGGGCCCGTGGCTGGATTGGTAAAGGGCAGAGAGCTCCAGTCCGACTCAGACGCCAGCAAGGTGGAGGTGGAGTACTGGTTTGGGTTGGTATCATCAAAGATGAGCTTGTGGGGCCTTTTCGGGTTGAGGATGGAGTCAAGCTCAACTCCCAGTCCTACTGCCAGTTCCTGGAAGACACCTTCTTCAAGCAGTGGTACAGGAAGAAGTCTGCATCCTTCAAGAAAAACATGATTTTCATGCAGGACAATGCTCCATCACAGGCGTCCAAGTACTCCACAGCGTGGCTGGCAAGAAAGGGTATAAAAGAAGAAAATCTAATGACATGGCCTCCTTGTTCACCTGATCTGAACCCCATTGAGAACCTGTGGTCCATCATCAAATGTGAGATTTACAAGGAGGGAAAACAGTACACCTCTCTGAACAGTGTCTGGGAGGCTGTGGTTGCTGCTGCACGCAATGTTGATGGTGAACAGATCAAAACACTGACAGAATCCATGGATGGCAGGCTTTTGAGTGTCCTTGCAAAGAAAGGTGGCTATATTGGTCACTGATTTGTTTTTGTTTTGTTTTTTGAATGTCAGAAATGTATATTTGTGAATGTTGAGATGTTATATTGGTTTCACTGGTAATAATAAATAATTGAAATGGGTATATATTTGTTTTTTGTTAAGTTGCCTAATAATTATGCACAGTAATAGTCACCTGCACACACAGATATCCCCCTAACATAGCTAAAACTAAAAACAAACTAAAAACTACTTCCAAAAATATTCAGCTTTGATATTAATGAGTTTTTTGGGTTCATTGAGAACATGGTTGTTGTTCAATAATAAAATTAATCCTCAAAAATACAACTTGCCTAATAATTCTGCACTCCCTGTAAGAGTGTGTGAAACAAAGTCCGTGCACTAATAGTGATAAAACTTAAAAAGTCCAATAACATGCATAAAAGACGTCTCACTGATATGTGGATGAGCTGTATTTGTACAGTCCTCAAAGGTTAATCCTTCCGAATTTCCAGGGAATCCGTATATGAAAGATAAAAACATAAACACACTTCCAATGGTATAGTATGTACTGTACAACATATATTCAGTAAATAGATTTACATATAAATAAAATATAATCTGGATCCTCTTTATATGTTTGTTATAAATACTACAGTAAAAAATAACAGTTGTATGGTGCCTGGACGGACCCTTTATGAAGTCATGTTATGTAATCTGCTTGTAGACATAAATCTATTATGAACTGCTACGGGAAAAAGTAATTATATTGCTGACAAACCCCCAGAGAAGGATTAAGATAACACAGGGCCCTAGGTGCTTACCGGTTTGGGGCTTCCCTGTCATTCTTCACGTAGGGATGGTGAATGAGGGCAAGCAAATTCATAGCTTTGGGCCTGTGACCACAAAAGAAAACAGGCCCGGCTTTAACCACTGCACAGCAAATCATGGCAATTATTATTTTTTTATTATAATTTTATTATTTATATAGTGCCAGCAATTCCATAGAATAATGACATTCTGCTCTGTGGATCCAAGCTGTTTTATTCCCCCACCAAACTCCATAGAAACACAGTCATAAAATATATTTCTCACATATTACATCATGAAAGAAAGCCACCAGCCCCAAATTTACATTTCACTTTCCATTTGGTTGATATCTCCTTTTCAATGTTTCCCTAGATGACTCCCCAATCTCCCATTCATTGGTTCCCTAGCTTATTTCCCACTCTCTATATTTCCCCTTTCTCTATTTGTATCCCTCTATCGATATACTTCCTTCATCCATATGTGTCTCTTTTCCAATAACTTCCTTTCCCCCACTTGCATTCCACTCCCCATATCTTCCATTCCCCCTCCTGTTTTCCTCTCCCCATTTGCCTTCCTCAACTTGAGTCCTTCCCCCTACATCTCTCTTATGTCTCCTTTTTCCCATGTCAGTTATGTCCCTCTCCCCATATGCTCCCTTTTTACATAATAACGCTATAATTATGTTCTGTCTTTCTGTACTTAGAGCTCCTGGTGTTAGACTGAAGAGCACTGACAGACCTTGCTCACTTGGTGCTGCTCAGCCATGTTACATTTAATTTGCTTTGTTTTTTTTTTAAATTGTGTTGCTTACCTGGCCAGGCTCCTATGGTACCCGACTGGTGGTAACTAGAGGGGTGGCTATATCTTGCCTACTCAGGCCCCCCAACCTTCTGATTTCATCAAGACATTCCAAATTTCATGGTCCTGTCCCGTACATCATGTGCTATACTTTGGGTCCACCATTACATAGGACTCTTTAGAGGTATGGTTGTTATCAGTGGTATTCTTGAATAGTATCCCCTGACACTATCGTATAGGATGGTATGTATACACACTGTTAAAATCACTGGGGCTATCAGTTATGGGTGGCACTGGATTTGTTCAGTGAGGTCTAAAAGGGTTATTCAAGGTATAGATAGCCGAAATTGAAAAATTCTCTTAGCAATGCATCCAGGTCTTAAAGGAACACTATAGGGTTAAGATAAAATCACTATCCAGCCCCCTTGGCCCCCTTTGCCTCCTTAAAGATAGTAAAATCTTACTTGTATTCAAGTCCGAAGCTGCTGCCTCTGCCTGTGAACTTCCTCTGATCCTGACATCAGCAAAAGTGGTGGCCTGATCCAATCACAATGCTTCCCTATAGGATTGACTGAGACTGACAAAGATGCAGATCAGGGGCAGAGCAAGCACAATTCAAACACAGCCCTGGCCAATCACCATCTCCTCATAGAGGTGAATTGAATCAATGAATCTCTATGAGGAAAGTTCAGTGTCTGCATGCAGAGGGTGGAGACATACCAGTGTCTGCATGCAGAGGGTGGCGTACATACCAGGGTCGCAGGGGTCGCGGCTGCGACCGGGCCCGGCCCACCAGGGGGTCCGGCCGCCCCTGCGACCTGGTATGTACCCACAGGGCCAGCCTCTTCCCCTGGGGGGCCCAGGAGCCGACCACTACAGGGCCCCCCTGAGGCTGGCCCTGCTGTGACCGGGCAGGTGGGTGGCCGGTCGGGCAGGCGCGCGCGCGAGGGAGCACTCAGTGCTTCCTCTTCAGCTCCCTCGCACACCGCACTGATACCGGAGCTGGAAGATGACGTCATCTTCCGGCGCCGGCATCCCTACGCGGCGCGCGAGGGAGCTGAAGAGGAAGCACTGAGTGCTCCCTCGCGCGCCCGCCTGCTTGCCCGACCGGCCACCTGCCCAGGAGCCCAGCAGCACCACTGGACCCCAGGGAATCCCCCCAGCACTCCAAAAGGTAAGGAGGCTGGGGGGATTAGATTAAAAAAAAAAAAACATGTGTTAGTGTGAGTGTTAGTGTGTGTGTCTGCTAGTGAGTGTTAGTGTGAGTGTTAGTGTGTGTGTCTGCTAGTGAGTGTTAGTGTGAGAGTTAGTGTGTGTGTCTGCTAGTGAGTGTTAGTGTGTGTGTCTGCTAGTGAGTGTTAGTGTGAGTGTTAGTGTGTGTGTCTGCTAGTGAGTGTTAGTGTGCGTGTTAGTGTGTGTGTCTGCTAGTGAGTGTTAGTGTGAGTGTTAGTGTGTGTGTCTGCTGGTGAGTGTTAGTGTGAGTGTTAGTGTGTGTGTCTGCTAGTGAGTGTCAGTGAGTGTGTTACTGTATGTGTCACTGTGTGTGTCTTACTGAGTGTGTGTGTTAGTGAGTCTGTTTGATGTCTGTTAGTGAGTGTGTGTTTGTCAATGAGAGTGTATGTTTTGTAAGTGAGTGCGTGTATTTCTGTCGCTGACTGTGTCTCTGTCAGTAAATGTGTGTGTCTGTTAGCTTCAGTGTATCGTCTGTAGAGGTGTGTGTGTGTGTGTGTGTAGCACTTACACCTTTCTCAGCGCCCGGACTCCCTTGGCTGGGGATCCCCTCAGCTCAGCTCAGAGATCGACCCGGCGCCGCGCATTCTGCGGCAGCCCACATAGGAATTACTCAATGCTTTCCTATGGACGTTCAGTGTGCTCCTCTAGCGGCTGTCAGTGAGACAGCCACTAGAGGCTGGATTAACCCTCAGTGAAACATAGCAGTTTCTCTGAAACTGCTATGTTTTCAGCTGCAGGGTTAAAACTAGAGGGACCTGACACCCAGACAACTTCATTGAGCTGATGTGATCTGGGTGTCTGTAGTGGTCCTTTAAAGGACCATTATAGTGCCAGGAAAACATACTCGTTTTCCTGGCACTATAGTGCCCTGAGGGTGCCCCCACCCTCAGGGACCCCCTCCTGCCCAGCTCTGGAAAGGGGAAAAGGGGTAAAACTTACCTTTTTCCAGCGCTGGGCGGAGAGCTCTCCTCCTCCGATCCTCCTCTTCTCCTCCCCGTCGGCTGTATGCGCACGCGCGGCAAGAGCTGCGCGCGCATTCAGCGGTCACATAGGAAAAGCGCATCCAATGGGGAACGGCAGCTAGAGGAAATAGGGAAGGGAAACGCCCATTCATAAACATAGCAGTTTCTCTGAGAAACTGCTATGTTTAATAACATCGGACCACAACCCCTAGCTGGACCTGGCTTTGGGCCGCTTCACATTAAGCTGAAGGCGGTCTGGAACTAAGTGTTCCTTTAAGTGTATGCAAAGTGCACTGTGGCATTACTAGGATTGCTTGGCCCTGTAACCCCTGCGACCAGGTGCCCACCGCCATGTGTTGCGGCCCGCGCGCGCGGGGAGGGGGGCCCACGGATCAATTTTCGCACTGGGGCCCCATGGGTCATGTGTACGCCACTGGTGGAGACACTGAATGTTTGGATGCATTTTAGGCAGCCATGAGGAAGGATCTCTTACAGCTATCTGAGGAGTGGCCAGTGAAGTTATCACTAGGCTGTAATGTAAACACTGCATTTTCTCTGAAAAGACAGTGTTTACAGCAAAAAGGCCTGAAGGTAATGATTCTACTCACCAGTACAAATTCAATAAGCTGTAGTTCTGGTAAATATAGTGTCCTTTTAAATTTGAAGTTCACTTTGGGTTTACTCTGAATTCTCACTTTAGTGAATAACACTTTAGATGTTATCCAGGCATATAGATATTTAATGTTGATTAAGAACTGTTTGCCCATCTTTTAATTACCTCACCCAATAGTCCAAGGAATAAAAAAATAGACTGTATCCTGGGGAGTTTCCTTGGATGTTATTCACTCATCACTCCCCCAAAATAAGTCTGCTTCCTACCTGTTATATTATAGTGTTGAAGTAGCAACAGAGGTCAAATGGCACAGTTGTGGGTCCCCTAATATCACTATTAAAGGGAAACTGTAGTGCCAGGAAAACAAACTTGTTTTCCTGGCACTATAGCTTCCCCCTCTGTCAAGGCCTCCCCTCCCCTCCCCCGTGGTGCAGAAGGGGTTAATAAAGTCAGCCAGCAGGTGAGACCTAATGCGCATATGTGCTAATGGCCACGCTCGCATTAGGATTTCCCTATAGGAAAGCATTATTCAGTGCTTTCCTATTGGGATTTTGGTGATGCTGGAAGTCATCATGCATAGTGTGAGAACATCCAGCGTTGTTTAGACTATTAGGCTTCCAAAAGTCGCCTTTGAGCCCATAGATTCCTCTATTGGCTGTCTGGTAGATAGCCACTACATGAGGAGTTAATCCTAGCACAGTGGTTTCCAACCCAGTCCTCAAGTACCCCCTAACAGTCCAGGATTTAAGGATTACCCAATTGTGTATAAGGTGTTTTTAGAGAAAAACAAAAAACACTTTGGACACAACAGGGTAATACCTAAATCCTGGACTGTTAGGGGGTACTTGAGGACTGGGTTGGGAACCCCTGCCCTAGCAGGTAATTATTGTAGTTAATAAAAACTCCACTAATTTCATGCTCAATGCTAAGTGTAATGGGTCATTGCACCCAGACCACTTCAATGAGCTGAAGTGGTCTGGGTGGCTATAGTGTCCCTTTAACCATTTCTCACTAACCAAAGAGCATAGAAAGATCTTCTAAAAGATTATCTCCTATGTCACATTGTTTTCTTCCCCCCATCTGTTTAGAGGAAGACAGCAATGGATAGACACACAAGATACACTTTATCTAATAATTTTTGTTATAAAATAAAAAAGCATTGTAAAATACTGACATCCCTGTATAGCAGGTAATATAAATCCTGTTTACTTTCATTAACATCCCATAATAAAAGATAGAAACAGCTGAGCATAGAATGCATTGATTAGGCTATTTACATTTTAACTAATTGTTACACATCAAGATCCATAAAATAAAAAGGCACTCTCATCCTCCCAGAATATTAAATATACTAATGCACAGATTCTGACAATACATATAATATTGAGAATTTGCACAAACACTTTAGTTCCGTATTTTGTTAAAACATTTTTTAAAAAGGGGGTTAAATCAATGCAGGAGGAGCTTGTATTTTTTTATTAGGCACTAGGACCTGGGAGCATGCTAACCCACCCTGGCAGAAATCCCTTGGCTAGAACCTCGGATAACAAAGGCAGATTGAGAATAGCAGTCATCCCGGCAGCATCTAAAGCTTGTACCAGTAGCAGCAAGGTAAGTGCTAAGTAGCTGCTTTATAGAAATCTTCATGCTTTTAGAGATTAAATAAAACCCATTCTGGCAAAGGGACAGTCTGTCAAATCTATGGCATACTGCATCTGCAAAAATATTTAATCAACTATTACTTATTGTCCAATACATATCTTATTTATTCATTGGACTGATGTCAGATTCTTATGCAGTATTACAATTTAAACAAAATATTTTCTAGCAGCTGTAATTATTTCCTAATTATTAATTTAATCTGCATGCTGCATTTATTATAAGGGGATTATAATGTAGGAGGTGAAGAATAGTGTCTTTTCTCTAGTGGTGATAGAATCTTTAGTATTCAGGGATGGATTGGGTTAACTCTGTGAGTGCCAGGGGGAGGGGTGTGTGCTGTCTATTGACATTAGTGCAGCTCCTTCCAGCAACCATAGGGTTAATTTCTGCTGTTAAACATGATTCCTCCTTCCAGCAAGGTGACAGACAGCCAGTTGATGAGTATGTAATCTCACAAAGATTGGTTGTTAAGGTAACAGGGAGTAGGTACCAGTGTGCAAGTTTTTGGATTTAACTGAAGATAATAATGAAAGATGAAGCAGATACAACTCACCGTATAGAGGGCATTAACACTTTCAATAATGATATGCCTATTACCACTTGGTTTATTTCCCATTTTCGAATCTAGTGATTTTTGTATTTTTTTTTTATTTATATATACAGATGTTCTGTCTTCTTCTTTTTTATTTATTTTTTTTATTTTATCTTTTTGTTTTAGTTCATGTGCCTGCAAGGTTCCATGTGGTTTGGGAAACCAGTAATTAAATGTTAAAGTGAACATCAAACACATGGAAAATTGACACGAGAGGCACACCAGAAAAAAAATAAATAAAAGGGGAAAAAAAATACATGTTATATTTTTTTCTGAGATGAAAGAGAAAGCTGGCTTTATGTTAGGCATGTGATTGTGTTCTTAGACAATGAATGCTGCATTGAAGAGGTGTGGACTGCTATTGTTAATGTCTCCATACAATATTTTAATATATCTGTCAGCGTGTTGCAGGGGGAGGTGAAAGGTGGTCATCTTCACTACATGCACTGGGATAGAGAGAAATCATGCTAAAGGCGTATTGTTTTCAGGATTTAACCCCTTAGTAGCCAGTTAGCAATACAACCTCTATACTCATAGGCCATATATTCTTTCATATTGTAATAGAAAATAACTAATCTACCAATTAAAATCCCCCTGGGACAAAATGCTGGTATATCTCCCCCATTTTTTAAAAATTTATTTATTTATTTAACCGGTTATTTGTGACAATACATCAAGTGGAATATTTTATGTTTCTCCCATTTGCTGACTCCGGGCTTTGGTTTTATGGTGGCCTGTCAGATTCATTATGGAAAATATACCGGCAGAATCAAAGCCTTTATTTAAATTTGACATGTGGGTTCCCAGTGGATTTTATTCTAGTATGCGTAGGTGTGAGTGCATGGAGGCATGAGATGTCCAATTGCTTATTGATTTATTTTGTTATTAGGGCATGCCCATGTATGTGCTCAAACACAATAAAAAAAAAATATGCTTTAAAGAGCATTTCCCAAGTATAGTTCCTGAATCAGTTTATAATATAGATTTGTGTAGTATAATAGGTTTTTGATGGTCATTTGTAAGAGGAGGTGGCGCTAAAATAATTTTATTAGTTAAATGTGTTTGTGCGTGTAAATGATGTTGATTAGATATAGTAGATGTATGTTTTTATATATATATATATATATATATATATATATATATATAATCTCCATCTACACAAAACTCTTGATTACCCATAGTTCCTCTAAAGCTGTATTCTTAATGTTCATTACTCACTGAGAATATATACATATACACCTTCTAAGACTTTGCAGAATTCAAAACTCTAAATAGACACACAAAGAATAGTTGAGTGCAAGTTTTTTTTTTATTTTACTTTTTCTTTTTTAGTAGACACATAAAACCATTTCCACATGGTCGCTGTAGAAGTAATATATGTGTGTGCAAAATTATTTTTTAGAATTTGCTGTAGAACCAAAAAAAAGAGAAAATTATTTACATTTTATATATACATTATTTTTTTTAAAAATTTTTTTTTTTTATTCTACGACATTCTTAAAAACATGTAAAGGTTAAAAATAATGTATGCACTTGGCTTTTACAGAATCCTTATTTTTAGGGTATATTTTAAATGTAATTTCCTCTGTCTGTCTTGACTTTAGTTGTATTACTAGTGTGACATGGCATGCAATAATTGCCTTTCTTGTTGCATCTTTAAACCATGGCAACTGATTCTTTTGTGTTGACCGAGGCTGCGGCAGAATCAAATAGATGACATCATGCCACATGTACGAGGAGTGTCTTTTATATTTAGGGAATGTGCCAACTGACTCATGAAGATTACAGTTATGTGAAATGCAGGAAACTGAGCTTGCTTGGAACATTGTTATCAAATCCATGTACAGAGAGATAGTGTTTTTCAAATCCCATATACAAAATGATGTGTGATTAATGCACTTTCAAAAATACCATTTCATTTTTTTATTTTTTTTTTACACCGCGAAAAAGACCATACTAATTTTATACCATACAAAATGGTCACTGTAGAAGGGTGGGACATGTGGAGTCTGGCTGTTCATCGGTGAAGCATCCCTGCTATTTTTCAAAATTCTATAAGAAGAGGAGTGTCTGCTGTATGCATCAGCTGCTGGTCTCTTTATAGAGTTATTTGATGTGTAAGCACAGGGTGGGTTCATCTGTTATTCAGTCTAGATCAATAAAGGCATTTGGCATTCTAGCTATTGTAAACTACATTTCCCAAGATACATTGTTGGAAACAGTGTCATAGGCTTGCCATCACTGGCATAGAGGCACATAGGTAAAACGGGGGTGTGGCAGTAGATACAGACACACTACAGTACTACTATATGCACAATATGCAGTATTTGAATTATCTATTCACTTGCTTTACTTTGCTTTACATATGTGTGTTTGTGTCAGTTTGGAGGATTATTTGATGCCTACATGTAGTATAGAACACAGACGCCCACACACCCTAAATAACTGTTACACCTTAATTGTGTGTTTTCCTCAATGGTTCTATTTGGATTCATGAATTATTTTCTCAAGTCATTCTGACTCTTTGTTTATACATCATTTAAATCTGCAACACTCATTGAATTCCAGTTCAGTTAACACATCTCGTTAACTGTCAGCCTATCTACATGGCTGTGAAAGACGAGCATGCCTTTTGCATCCATGTATTGATCACTGTGCAAATATTGAAATTATATCTTACAAAGCCATGGAGCAGTTTTTTTTTTGTAGTTCTTTTGCACAGGGATTTTGTAATCCTATGAAATACTATTGTCAGTCGACAGCTGACATAAGATAAAGAAGTCACCTCTGCTTCTGTAAGATTTGTTCGTTAATCTTTGAAGTCCAAACCTCGTGGATTTATATGGGATCAGCTGTTGGTCTGTGGTTATCATACCCTGTTTGGCTCAATTAACAATCTGTGCACTTAACTATGCTTCAGTGCAGTCACTTTTTGGTATTAATTATTCACTCGCTTTGAGTAACATGAGAATGTGCTGGTAACAACTAAAAGGAATTATTAATGTTACAAGGGGATTGCTCTGTTTCTTGGTATCTCTGGGTATGATTGCTAGGAAAAACATTCTAATCTCTGCATGAACACCTCTTTCAGGCCTCTGAAGTCAGCAAGAAATGGAGCTTGATTTTGGTCACTTCGATGAGAGGGATAAGACTTCCAGGAATGCACGAACATCTCGAATGAATGGGTTGCCCAGTCCCACCCACAGTGCCCACTGCAGCTTCTACAGAACCCGTACTTTGCAGGCTCTGAGTAACGAGAAGAAAGCCAAAAAGGTCCGGTTCTACCGTAATGGAGATCGCTACTTCAAGGGAATAGTGTATGCTGTATCCCCTGACCGCTTCAGAAGTTTCGATGCACTGCTGGCTGATTTGACCAGGTCACTTTCTGATAATATTAACCTTCCTCAAGGCGTTCGCTATATCTACACCATTGATGGAATAAACAAGATTTGCAGCATGGACGAGCTAGAAGAAGGTAACTATGTAATACAAACACAATTTTACTAGAATTGTTTTTTTCAGTGATTCTCGAAATATCTAGTTTCTCCACTGTGAATAGAACTATGTATGCTGTCTTGTTTCTTAGAGCAGTGGCTCACTAATGACAAAAGGCTCAATTTAAAAGCGAGTGAATCACAAACAAGCTGAGTTTTGCTCATGTGTATTCTGTGATTTTGCAATACAGTAGGAAATGTAAAAAAACTAGTTTACTCAGTTTGATTGTGGTTTTGTACAAACTATCGTAGCGGTCATTTGAGGGCCTAATCTGCAGAGTAGGTCTTCTGCAGCCTTCTTTTGAAAAGTAGATGAGGCATGGTTTCAGACCATCTATAGTCTTTTTTGATTTACCTGTAGCAGATGTGTAAGCTTTGATTTTTATAGAATTCTATTTGAAGAATGATGCTGGGTGCAATATGTAGGTGGGTAAACCCAGCATGAATCCCAATAGGGAGATTTGTTTGAAACTCACTTTGACTATACTTTGAATTCCTGATCATTCACACTTTAGTGAATAACTGAGGGTGCACTCCCTACTGGCTATGAATTGGTTCAAGGTATTAAACCTACTTAAAAGAAGAAAGGAAAAAGAATGGAGCCAAAAAGTTACAGCACCTCCTTATTGGCGGATAATCCCGGTGTAGATATAAGAGAAAAAGAAAGGAATGGAGGAAGTAACTAGGACCTGATGAAAAATGCAAAAATTATGTGTATTTAAAACCTAATATAGGCAAAAAAGTCCAATTGGACAAAAAGAAACCAGATAAGCCACACACAAAAATACAAATCGTACTTCCTATATATAGTGAAAAATTAAAACACAAACAATATTAAATGAAAAATACATACATAAATGGCTAAAATAGCCTACATAAAGAGGTATAGACTAGCACCTTAATACACTATAGTAAAATACTAACCCTGCACCCTGACACCTTGCAGCATTTGACTGTATATTGTCATATCAGAATGGAAACAATTGACTTGGGGAGGTGGGGTGGGGGCAATATAGAATGCCAATGAATGTAATGCATACTATGTTTGTGCACCTTACTAAAAACTCAATAAAAAATTAAACTTTTTTTTTTTTTCTAGCAATAGTATTTTAATAGACTAATATTTTCTTATTTCCTAATATTTTTAGTAGTCTAACCCTGACCCATTTATAATCAACCTCTACTCTTGTTGCACCTATTGTAATAAAGTCATAACAGTCTTTTATTAAAACATGCTACAGAACAATTACTGGAGAATAAATACATGTATAATAAAGAGCTACTAAGTGATACAAATGATGATGTGGGAGTGTGTGAATTTACAATGCAGAATAGGAAGGCCTTGGGACTTGAGATAAATGCACAGAATGCCTAAGGATTTAGAATATTACATCTTGGCTCAAAATAGTTTTTTAAATACTTTAGTTGGCTACAAATGCACTTTATATTGTAAATGAAAACCTGTATTGATTCAAATTGTGGCCTTGCTATTATTTCATTATATATGCAAACATACCATGTTACCATTGAGGAGTCAGGCTTGAATTATAGCTACATATATTTATTGAAGAGGATGAATTAAAGGTACAAAAAGTATTTGTTTGCCCTGTATAAGGGTTTATTCACTAAACAGTTGTAGCAAGATACATATATTACAGCTCATCTATTTAGACTTTAATTAAGTTAATTTCAGGTCACCACATCTCTCTGTTTAGTTAATACAACCTGCATTTGAATAACAAATGAAAGATAAGATTTCTCTAAAAACAAAAAGAATAGCAAAATTTTTACTATTTAGATTTTTAGAATCACTATATAAAACATTCAGGGCTATTAACTATTGTGAGAATTCAAAGTGAATGTTAAATTTTAAGGCCACCGTAGCCAAACTGAAATTATAACGGACTTCGAGAATTGTTCTTGTTGACCTTAAATTTGAAATTCACTTTGAGTTCACCCTGTTAAAATCCCAAACCGTTCTAGTTAACCTTTCACGTCAGGGAGTTATTGGCATAATCAATATCCATCTTTCATTGACAAGACAGTAGCAAGTTCACAGTGGAATTTATTCACTAAATGGTGGAATGTACTGAATAAAAAATAAAAAAATAAAAATAAAAAATAATTACAAAATTCCGGTTCAAATAGCAAGCCTATGTTCATAGCAGAGTTGAGAGCTTTTCCGAAGCAACTGCTATGCCTTGGATTTTTCAGGATGGGCTTTGATTTACTACAATACACCGTTTAATGAATAAACCCTAAACTCTGTTTTGAAACCTTACTACTTTGGCTGTTTTTGCTACTCTTTATTTTAGAGGCATATAATCATTGGTATTAGAATGCCACAGATTCATGCACCTCCCAATAGTACAAGATTTGTTGGGAAAGTCTTGGGTTCCTCTTCTACTGTCCCAGATTGTATCTTACTTGTAATGTAACAAAAACTAGTTCTAAATAATCACTGTGAGTGCATCATTAGACTTGTTAACTTGGGAACATATTCCTGTTTTCAGGCAAACACATCCATTTTTTTTTTTGGTTGGACCTATAATTATTTCTTCCTGGTCATAGTACCTTCTGCTCAGGGACACTAATAGAGATTCATTTGGGAAAGGAAATCCTTGGCCACAAAATGAGCCACTTGTCAATGGACACAGGTGCACTTACTGATCACATATGGCCAGGCACAGTGACCGGTAGATACACACATATAGATTGTCCCTTTGGCAGATTGTAAGAGAATCTCTGTCCAAACACGTATATAATTAATTCTTGAAATTTACTAAAATTTGCACAAATACTTCCTACCTTCCAAACCTACGGACATGGTCTCTGCAGCTAAAGAAGGTCCCACTTCTTTTTTGCCCAACCCTTACTTTCATATTCGTAGAGAAGCACTGACAACAAATCCCCAATTCATAGATTCTTATAGAGATGGTTTTATTAAAATCATGGAGATATCTCTATTCCTATGTGGCTCAGCCAACCACTGGATGAGGTTGATTGGAGTTGTATTCCATATGAGCTGTTTAGGCACTATCCTGTCACATCAGATTTTAACTCCCATCAGCCTCTGCCAGGGTCTTGATGAGCATGATCAGAGTTGTTGTCCAGCATGGGCAGAGAACAGTTTGCACTTAGTTTGATAGAACATAAAAGTCCTATCTGAGTGGTCTGGGTTTTTTTTTGTTTTTTGGGGGGGTTTTTGTGACCTCTGCACCTTGGAATGGTGGAGGTCAAAAACCTAGAACTGATTTAAATGTTCTCGCAGGGAGTTAGTTAATTTGCATTAGAGCCAAGTAGCAGGAGCGATGACCCTGTGTGTGTGTGTGTAACTAACCCAGCCATAGGGAGCCTGTACAAGGGATCTGGGGTTAGTACGCTGTGTGCTGACATCCTATCTCCAGGAAGAGACTATTCTCAGGAACGCAGCTCTACACGCAGAAAAAAATTATTTAAATAAAGCCTGCAAGGACAGGGTCTTTGCACCATAATCACTTCAGTAAGATCAAATGGTTACCGTTCTAAGCGTGACCCTATAATTGAAATGAAGTATTTCCCCATCTCCACTGCTTAGTTATCCAGTAATCACTTATGGGATTTATTCATCAAAGCAGGAATTGTAGAGAATGTGAAAATAAAATGTAATTATTAGGCAAAAATGAGGCGGATAGCAGTCTGTCAATTTTGGATTAAAACTTGCAATTCCTTTCCCAATTCTCCACAGTTCCTCATATGATTTATACGGTATATCACTTGCACTGTATTTCTGTTCTGCTGTGTCAGCTATTAATATTACATCACATTCTTTTGCTACTTGAATGAATTAATGCTTTGAATGAGACAAGTCTCCCCCCAGGCCAGTTTTTTTTACCAGAGTAGTTTTTTATAAACTGTTGTCTAAGCCATGGCGGAGAGAGTTTCATTTTTGCTGTAAATTACTTCAAATCCAAACTAAGGTCTCTGTGTAGAAAATGGCGTAGCCTTTATTCTAGTCTTCTACCTGATCTTGATAAAGACTTTGATGCATTTTTTTTTTGCATTTGCTAAATTAAGTTCATTTATAATTGTGCTATTCTTGTGCAAACCCTTCATTCTAAACCTTGCTTCTCAATGGGCTTGATTTTTGCTTTTGCAGGGTAAAGTGACTCAAAAAGAAGCCAATTGCTTCAGCCTCCAGTGCTAGTCTTTTACTGGTGGAGAAACGATTTTCCATTGTCGTCAGTTTTAACACCCATTATGAAATCGATGTACTTGATTAACAGGAAGAAGTACAAAAGTTCACCTCCTTTTTTTTTTTTTTTATAGGTTCTACATTCAGTGACCAATTCGTTTGTTACATCTTTCTTTGCTCCTTGAAGAGTCTTTTAGTGCTTACATCATTTCTTAGAGATTCTGGTCCAAAATGACATGCAGTTGCTGTAGATGTGTAGAATATTACATTCTACCACAATGCAGATATAACTATGGGAAATGTTAGGTATACTGAACTTATTGCCATGTTCATGGAAGTTTTGATGGTAGCACTGCTGGCTGCATTGACCAGCCGTTTTTTGATAGCATTTACCTTGTTCAACGTGTTTGCCATTTCTATGACATACATGGATCAAACATTATTTGTAAATAAAAACACAGAAATAAGTAGAATCGTACATAGCAGAACAATGTGGTTAGGGCTTTTTTTCCCCCTCCCTTTGATTACTTATGCTCACTCAATCTGTGAACCAAATGATGAGAAAATGCTCCTAACCAGGGCCGGTGCAAGGATTTCTGTCTACTTAGGCAAAATTTGTCTTCACCTGTCTGTCTAATATTCCCCCTTTGCCTCTCTCTTACCCATTCTTTTGTGCATCTTGCCACCTTTTTCTTTCTAGTTTTCCCTTTTTTGTATATCGTATGCCCTGTTTGGCACTCTTTTTTCATGTTTTTTTGTGTCTTCATCCTAATTTTGTGGTCTCTTTAACCCCTTGTGAGAGACACACCCACACACCCCTCCCTCCCCAGGTCCCGCAGGTTGCTGCACTGTAGTAGCTATCCTCCACTCTCCATAGCAGTTGGGCGCAGGGATATGATGTCCTTGCTGCTCCATTCCCCTCCCTCAGTGGCCAGCTGGGTAAATTACTGCCATGGGCATTGTTGCAGAAAGTGGACAGCGAGTTCTCCATGCTCCCGCCAGTCACTCGGACATCTTTGCGCCCCTCAGGTTGGTGCGCCCCAAGGCGGCTGCTTGCGCTGTCTTATCGTAGCACCAGCCCTGCTCCTGACAATTTATTGAATATATATATATATATATATATATATATATATATATATATATATATATATATATATATATATATATATATATATATATATATATATATATATTTATTTATTTATTTTATTTTTTTTATTTTTTTTATTATATATTTTGCAGTACAATGATTGGCTTATTTGTCCAAAACACTTTTCCTGAATAATTCATACAAATGAAATAGGCACATAGATGCAATTTTGGACAAACCAAACTTATCAGGTGTGCATAAGTCTGTCTCAAAGTAGCAAGAGATTTGCATTGATGGTGACAGATGAAATAACTTTAATGGCCATTGCAGCATAAAAAAAGTATTATCTAACTGCTTACTGATTTGGGAAAATATGTAGGTGACGGTTTTGTTTAAGATTTGTAGATGAACCACAACTGGTAAAAGTTAAATACATTTTAAAATTGTCATAAGAATGACATTCCTTCAATCGAGACATAAACATATAAGCCAGTTTCTCTATATTCTCTAGTGCTAGGACAGCCAATTTCTCATTCAAAGGAACACTCCAATTGCCAATATTAGAAAAAAAAGTATAAAATCCTTTTAGTAAATACCCCCAATGAATACATGTAATTATTGTGGGTGTATCTTTTTTTTCAAGAATTCGATTTTGTCTCATTATGGGGGAAATAGCCAATCAAGCTTCTGATTGAAGAGTCTCTGAAAGGTTTCCTCCATGCACTCAAGGCGCATCTACTGATCTGAAGTCTAGTAAGTAGAGTGCCTGCCACTTCCTTTCAGCTCTAGGGGTTGCTAGCTGGAGCAGGCAGAAAAACCCTCCCCATGACTGTTGGATTGATTATTTTTAATTATTTATAAAAGTGCCATCTGTCATTATTACGGGATGCTGTTCATGGGTGTGGAGTGGATCTTTAAATGAGAGGGGATAAAATAAATATAGCATGTAGCTAACGTTTAGTTATGTTACAGTCCTGCTATAAGCAAACAAGCAAAGCTACCTGAAAGTACAAAGGGGATATAAATAAATAAAATGTATAACAGAGCACTTCATTTCTGCCATGGGTTCCTGGTACACAAATAGCATATGAAAGTTACACAAAAAATCGCATTCTTCATACAGAACCTGTTATTTAAGCATGCACCTCCTACAAAATAAATGGACTAACTCCTGCAGATGTTGGCCATTGGGAAATAATGTAAAGCTTGAATGATTTTTATACTGCAGATGACAAACACATTTTCTAAAACATGCAATTTTACTCAATTTTTTTTTTTAAAATTAATTTATTTTTAATCGTGAAGGAATGCATATTGTTGTTCTCCTCAAATTATTTCTGTAATGAATAATCTCTTTTCATTTCTCAGCATGGGACCCAAATCATTATGTGATGGGAAGTTTATCTGGTACTGATCAAGGTCAAACTTCAAAAGCAAATTAGAGTGAAATCTGTGAGGGCCACAGATATTAGACTCTTTCACACATTTATTAGGGAGAAAGTGAGGTTTTGTAAAGTTTTTTCAAAAGAAAGGATTGGAATGTCAAGGGCAGTGATATTTCTCAAGAAGTTGTCATCTACGCTTGAAATTAAAATAGCTTAATTCAAAATAATAAAAGCAATAAGTCATGCAAGTATAGCAAGACTAAGGAAATTGCTGTAGAGAATGTAAAATATGGATGTTTTAGACTAGAGGAGATGGTTTGAAAGCTAGCTGTTATGTGGCTTTGACACAAAATTATAAAGTTTTACAGAAGTGAGCAGCATGTTTTCCCAAGTAAGGTTAATTAACCACCACTTAACCTGTTCCCTCCAAACCCTTTTATAAACAGAGGAAGATGTATGCACCAGCACAGTGTATTTTATAACTTTCCTTTTATTGTCAGCAATTCCAAGAAAGTTAACTTTCTCTATAACGATTCCCTATGCAACCCTTGTACCTTGATTACAGTTGTTCCTTCTCACATAAGTCTGCCTCTCTGTTTCAGGCAAGGAGCATACAGGCTTATTTAATAAAGTGAGAATTCAAAGTGAATTTCACTTTACGGTCAAAATAGCCAAATCCGGGAAAAACTCCTATAATTCTCACTAGTAAATAACTCTGTAAATGTGACACTATACAGGAGCCAATAATGCTTACACTTACAATCAGCAATATAGGGGCTAATGGATCTGCAGCTCAGTCACATGCTAATGGAATAGGCCCATCGTTAAATACTTCTTCTATGATGCAGATGGAACTGCTGAGTACGTCCAAATTAGGTGGGTAGGTCGGGAAAAAAACTTGTTTGGACTAGTTAGCTATAATACAGGAAAGAGAGGAGTGGACAGTTGAGCCCTGTGGAGGTAAGACTTAGAATTCATGACTAGTAAGAGAGTGGAGTTTAGATACGGGGTTGTAAGATGTAGACAGATCAGATGGTTTAAGTAATGTAAGAGCCGATTGTCCTAGTGTTTTCTGTCTTTGAAATTCTGTAACTAGGTCCATCTTAAATCAGATCAGGCCAGCATTAGGCTCTTAATCCTGCACTGCTTACAGTGCGGTACAATGGCATAGAGGGGTTAAGGAAGAAAGGACTTGGAGAAATCAGTGCAGGTTGCAATGGTACTTTCATACAAAGTAGTTTCTTTTACACATTATATAGCATTAATATTGTAAATGCTGCAGAAAAAATGTAGAAGCTTTATAAATGCTAATCATAATAATAGTAATAATTCCATATAAGTTAATTATATACATTGTGCTTACGTTTGAAATCTGTATTAGTAGACCTTAGTTATCTGTATTAGTGTGTGTGTGTGTGTGTGTGTGTGTGTGTGTGTATATATATATATGTGTATTGTATGTATGTATGTATGTATGTGTGTATATATATATATATATATATATATATATATATATATATATATATATATATATTACACACACATACATATTATATATAATATGTGTGTGTATATATAATATATATACGTTCCATATGTTATATTTTGATTTGTGCACCCTCTCCCACCAAAAAATATAACATTTTAAAGGAGCAATAAATACACTATAATTACAAAACTGTGCTGTAGTGGTTATGGTGCCAAGGGGGCCTTGGCATCCCCACACTGTAAGCAGTCACACACCGGGCTTTTCCTCCACTGAGAGCCAGAAGCTTGTGTTAGCTCATCAGAGCTAAGTCCTGCCATGCAGTAAGCAGTACTGAGTCTGAGAATGCTGTGAGGCCTTGAGGGAAAGCTGTCTGGCATGGTGTAATTGCTGCAGGCAACATCCGAATCCTGATGGCGTTTTTGTATGTTGTATGTGTCCGTGCTTCAGGCAGTCTTCACATGCCCTGGGCAATGTGTGCAAATGCATTGTAAAATGTCCAATGGCTACAGGCAATCTGTGAATCTGCAGGTAGTGTGCAAATTCTCAGGGTAGGACGTGGAATCGATGTGACTAGTGTCAGGATCTGTAAACATACCAGTCAGAAAGCGGATCCTCCGTGCCATGGTATATCCGTACACCTGCCTCTGGACTGTGAGTTAGGTTCCCGATGATGGATGAAGTTGATGCCTAAAAATGGCAGATTAGACATGTGTAGCTTGCTGTAATGTTTTATTGAAAAGCAGATATGGAGAACACTAGAAATAGGACACTGGTACGTGAAGCTAATTGCAAATGCACAGAACGGGTTAAATGAACTCTCCAAACACCATTCTTGAATGACTGATTTCTTAGAACTCTCTAACTCTCCAGTGTTAATGCTCAACATGAAGTAATGCTCGGCAGACACCTGGTAAGAAGTCAGATGGTTTGACTACTTAAAAAATGTTTTCTCTGAGCCAATCACAATGCTTTCCCATAGGATTAGCTGAAGCTGTCAAGAAGGCAGATCGGGGGCAAAGCCACTACAAGTCAAACATAGCTCTGGCCAATCAGCTTCTCCTCATAGAGGAAAGTTCAGTATCTCCATGCAGAGGGTGGCAAAATTAAATGGCACTGTGTAGCACTGCCCCCAGGAACCTCTAGTAGCCATTTGAGTGGTCACTGGAGGTAACCCTAGGCTGTAATGTAAACATTACATTTTCTCTCCGTGTTTACTGCAAAAAGCTTGAAGGGAATGGTTATACTCACTAGAACAATTACAATAAGATGTAGTAGTTCTCGTGACTGTAGTGTTTCTTTAATAATGTTATGGCAGTTCATTAGCTAATATATGATGTAGAATTGATATTGTAACAGGTAGCTAAAAGCTTACATAGACCGGTATCTGAAAGCTTACATAGACTGGTTCATGTACCCTTTATTTTTTTTTATTTTAAGGAAAAAAAATGTCTGTACAATAGTTCATAGGCTGGTGAGATGTGATGCAGAGCTGATAAATACCAACTAAAAGAGCAACTACTACTAGAGATGTCCTGCAGAGTCATCCTATTTACACAAGTTCATGAGGAGATGTGATATGTTGTAGCAGATAGGAATCTAATTTCTGAGGGTTAGTAACACATGGTGCATAGGTTGTCTCTTAAAGGCATGAATTATGAGACGACAACACATAGTAATGCAGTCAGTACGTGACCGTCTGTGAAGGTGGAGCACTGTATATAAATGCTGTAAACCATGTGAGAATGCTGTGAATCGTGTGTGCACATTGTGGTTTGCCTACAAATGCTATAATGTTATTGTGATTGCAGTAGACCATGTCTAAGTGTTTTGTTTAGTGTGTGAATGTGATCATAAATTACATAGTTACATAGCTGAAAAGAGACTTGCGTCCATCAAGTTCAGCCTTCCTCACATATTTTGCTGTTGATATAAAAAAAGGCAAAAAACCCAGTCTGAAGCCCTTCCAAGACTGATATGCAAACCAGTATACTTTTCTTAGAATGTCAAAGACTAGTTGGACACTAACTGTACATCCTAGATTTAGGTGGAAGACAACTCGTACTCTTGAAATGGGAAGAATTGCCACCACCATGTCATATAACTCAATATACTGTAATATTACACTAATATGGATTTGCACAGCAACCAGTTACATGGTTTTAGACCCCTTTTATTCCATTTGGTATACACAGAAAAAAAAAAATCAAATTTATGCTGTATTTCATAGTGTTTTGACCAATGATAGCCAGATGCCCATTTTTCTATTTACCCTGCAATGGCCTCTGTTACGGGACAAAACGATTACCATTTAAGGATTTTACATATTTTTGGCTGGTCAGGACACTCTAATTTGTCTTTCAGTAAGGGCACTGCATCAGATGAAAAAAATAGAATACATTTCTATTATTCAGTGCTTTTTAAATAAGTAGCTGTGGTTTTAATGACTTGCAGTAAACCTATCTCTAGGGATGGTGATGGGGATGGCAAAGAAAAGGAAATGCATCAGTTGATAGAGTGGGGGAAGATAGAAAGTGCTAATGCAGGAAAAGAAATGATCTCCATGGCAACCACGCATTCTATCTTCGAGCATAGAACGTGACCTGGTGACTGCACCTTGCTATACTGCTCTTAGTTGCTAGTTCGACACGTTGTTGGAAGAATAGATGTGGCTGTTGAACACTTGTAGCACAAACTAAATAGTCAGATGTACAAAATGTATCCTTCTTCCTGCTCCTGACTGCAGATTCTTCAAGCCATTCTTGAGATCTTTGGGCATTTTGAGGGCGGTTGCAATGATAACATAGTGGACAGGCTCCCTGAGAGTTTAATAGTGCGACATTTGAAGAAATGATAAAGAACTGTGTGGAATTTAACTTAAATATTAACATTTTTCACACCACTTGGTCATCATTATTCCATAATTCTTTGAGTGCCAGAGGGTTATATGGCAATGCAGTAAAGGTTTAATTGCAAGGGAGGTTTCTCTAGGGATAAAATGAAAACCTGACTGCAGAAATAGCTGATGGCAAGAGGCCTTTGATGGCCCAAGGAACCTACACTTGTTGGTTTTTAACGTAACAATCCAGGCTGACCTATTTTATATAAGTGGCAATTTCAATCAGCATTCTTATAAAGCTCCTAAGTTGCTTCCTTCTGACCACCAATCAGTAGCTGGGAGGGTGCTCTCTTGATTACTTTGTGCCCCGCCAATTTTAACAATTTCATCAGGACAGTAACCATTTCAGAGTTTTGTTCCATAGTCCTGACTTTCATCCGTGGTGTCCCACTTTTGGAATTCCCTCCAGGAAGTGTAACACAGGTACATTAGATGCGCTCTCTTCATGGCCTTCATTCACGCTAGGCTGACCTGCCCATTTATTAGTGGCCTGCCCACTTTCCCCCCTGTGGGTGGACATCCATTGTGGACACTTGGCATCCCTGCCATAAGTTGGAGGCTGCTCAGCATAGTCTGTATGCATATTCACCACAATAATGAGTCTTGCTCACTCTTTGAAGATCCCGGGACCTCTGACACTAGGCTTCCGAAGCTATAGCTTACTTAGCTAAAAATCTTCCTTTCACACTGGCATAGTCCTTACTCAATTATTCTGAGACAGCCCAGTATCTTTCAGCAGCATGGCCAGTGAGTGTACCAGCCAGGAGGGAGACCCAGTCATCTGGGTGAATTCCATGTAAGGTAGACTGCATGTACCCATCAAGTCTTCCTCATCCTCTAGTACTCAAAATGCATTGAATGGTAGTTTCTTCCTTTCCCAGTAGAACATTTTGAGGTTCCAGCGCCAACCCCCCCTTGTCTATTTTGCATCTCTGCTAGTTAAAAGGCTTATTCCTTATCTCAGTACTGGGTGTTGACTGGCATTGGACTCGTATAAGAACAGACATTCCCTGACCACTGCATAAAAGTTGCCCTTCCCAGATACCACAGAGCTGTTGCTTTCCATCAGATCAGCTGCCATTAAGCCTTTACTTTTGTTAATGCCAACCTATCCTCTTTATCTCAGCAGATCTTTCTCAGTTGCGCTCTTGAGGTATGCTCCATTCACTATGTCCTTACATCAGATCAAATGCAGTCTTCTAATGGAAGCTAGATCCAGGCAGTGGCTTGGACACTCATAGAAAAGAAGGCACATGCACATACAGGAAGGTATACAGTCTGGAACAGAGAAAAGGTATGACTTGTGAGTGTAGAAAAAAAGTAACGTGCCAAAGTGTTAGAGAGACTGAAGCAGCAAGAGCATTTGCATAGTGCGCAAAGTCAGCTTTACCTTAACTAAATTCATTGTCAGCCAATCAACACAAGTTTTGTTCCCCTAGATCTCTCAAGTTTCCATACTTAAGCAAGAGCATGTGCAGAGTACTAAAATCAATGGCACTATTTCATGAGCATGGGCCTGCAGCTGCAGCTCCATCAGCCCCTATGGTTAGGGGTTTGTATTCCTAACGCTATAGTGATTCTTAATGGAACACTTTGGGTACCATACTGTGTCATCTCAAGGGGATATGGTGACTGGACTCCTCCATAGACCTTACTATAAATTAAACTTTTTTTTTACATGCGTTTTTTAGAAAAAAAATTGTTATTCTGTCTCACTGTTAAAATACACCTACCATTAAAATTATAGGCTGATCATTTCTTTGCCGGTGGACAAACGTTCAAAATCAGCAGAGGATCAAATAATTTTTTCCCTCACTGTAAATGGAACAATGAGTTCAGAACAAGACTCTGAGGTATACCCAAACCTGTTCTATAACCCACTAAAAAATCTAAACTCTGTGTTTTTTGTCTGCATCGTGTTTTTTTCCTAGAGACCCCAATCTGTGGAAATTTCCAGCTGTGTATTGCACACTGTCAGGAAAAAGGACTGATTAGACTGCTGATCATCAGTTGTTTTTTGTTTGTATTATCTGACATTCATTTAAGTGAACTCTGGAAAAGTTTGGTCCTGAGCTAACCATTGCATTATAACTGAATAACAGAATAAATAAAATGAGCAGAGGGACTGCTTATATTAAAATGTGTTATGCACTACACTGTAATCCACCCGGATTAGTGTAACCTGTAAAAATTGTGTTAATCAGTTGAACAAAGATGAGCCCCTAGATGTAGTTGAAACAAAAAGAAACACAGGAATTCTGTATATTAATGATTGTTACTTGCAACAAATGTTACATGAATCATTAGTGTGATTTTGCTCATGGGAGCAATCACACCCAGTGGCCCTTGCTCTGCAAGGAATTCTACTTGACTGATAAATAAAAAACCTTAAAGAAACGCAATTCCATTAGGAATACAAACCTGCAATTCTAATGCTCTATCGTTCCTAACTTAATAGGTTCACCCCTCCATTCGACGATTAAAGGGTTAAAAACCCATGCAACTTACTTCTTTCCAGCACCGAGGCTCCCTCAATGCTTGAAGGTCTCTCCCCACAATGTCATAGCAATAGTGGAACCTAGCACAAATGCGCGGTCACTGTCAAGTGCTAATACAGTATTTCTATTAGAAAAAAACATTTTAACTGTTTTAAAGGCAATCTAATTAAGCAACCATTATCAAGCTTGGATCAATATGAGAGGCTCAACTTGATGGAAGCATGTCTCTTTATAACCTATGTATCGTCCCCCTCTGTGTTACTGTCATAGGCTCAAGCCTACAAAGCCTATTGGTGACACAGTGCTTTTAAGACTTTTATTCCATATTGGGACAGTCCAGCTGTATTCTGGGAGACTGGGCAATGTGAATTTAATATGCTACACTGTGTTTAGTTTTTGTGGGGTGGGTGGGGGGAGGGAGGTGTCAAAACATTTAAAAATATGCTTACAGAGTGCTCAAAATTTGTGTATTTTTTTTTTTCCCAAGAAAATCTCCATATTCAATTTAGCCTGAAATTAAATCCACCTATCAGAAATAGCACCCATTTGTCAAGCATTTCTTCACTCTGTATGTGCATACAAAATAAACATTTTAAAACCCCTGAGCACCAATTCAGTCTATTTGAAATGCTAACTATCAAAGCAACTGCCACTAGGGAAAATGAGGAATAACTTAACGGCCAATTAGGAAATGCACATAATTTAACTGCTGGCATTAATATATTACAAAATCTGTCGATCTGGTGCTATGTATATTATTGGTGGAGTTAGGTGACCGTGGAATAACTTGTTGGCCTGATCACCTTGCTGTTCTGTCTCTGCGCTGCCAAAGTGTCGTAGATGTTCATATTACCATCTGTCTTGCCCTGGAAGAAAGCCCTGCCTTCAAGAGAAGTGGATTTTTCTTATGTAAAGGCAGGTGTCAATATTTAAGAGACCAAGGGGCTAAAGAGCATCTTCCAGGATTGTAACATATTTTTTTGGATAGTGAGTACTAAATCTGCTTAAACCTCCTCCTGCCAACGCTATCTGTCACATTTATAGCTTTGTAAATTTATTCTTGAAATAAAATAAATACTTTTTTATAGGAAAAGCATCTTACATCCATTGTAGGTTGTCTCATCATTGCATCTCACTAATTATTTTATTCAGAATAATACAATTTGCTATTCTCAAAGATATAATTCCAAGCACAAAATCTCAACCCAGGAATTCAAGTAGGAAGTAGTGAAAGTAGGCGTAAAGAACAGCTGTAAATTTCACATAAAGCCTATGTTGCACTTTCTCCATTCTACGGAGTCTGACGTGGCTTGTCATTTCTTTCAATAATGAAAGGAGCATTCTAATCACCGTAACCACTGCATATTATCATCATTGTGGCTATGATGCTGTAGATCCTCAAAGTTCATGTCAAACTGTTGTGGTGTGGCTTGACTGAAACCTCGCATCTATAGCTGGCCATCTTTGCTCTTTCACTGTGATACAGACCCTGGAAATCACTGCTGAGGGCTCTGGTGGTAGGTTAACCCGGCACTCTCTCTGACTATCAGGATATTACTTTGCTGCAAAGAGATTTGGATAGATTGGGGGACTGGGCACTAAAATGGCAGATGAAATTTAACATAGAGAAATGCAAATTTATGCACTTCGGGGTTAAGAATGCACAAGCAATTTACACCATAAATGGTAGTGAATTATGGATTACCACACACGAGAAGGATTTGGGAATTGTAATAGAAGACAAATTAGGCAGCAATATGCAATGTCAATCTGCAGTTGCTAAGGCCAGTAATGTTTTGTCATGTATAAATAGGGGCATAAATTCTCGAGATGAAAATATAATTTTGCCTCTTTTTAAATCGCTGGTAAGACCACACCTTGAATGTGCTATGCAATTTTAGGCACCTGTACTAAAGAAGGATATCATGACACTAGACAAAGTGCAGAGACGAGCTACAAAATTGATCAAAGGAATGGAGCATTTTAGTTACGAAGAAAGGTTAATTTTACATTTCTTTAGTTTGGAAAAACCGCGCCTCAGAGGGGATATGATAACATTATAAAAATATGTATTCTGGGCCAGTACAAACCATTATCTGCAAATCTACTCATAAACAGGGCTATACATAGGACACGAGGTCACACATTTAGGCAGAAAGAAAGGAGATTTAATCTAAGGCAAAGAAAAGGTTCCTTTACAGTAAAAGTAATAAGGATAAGAAATTCTCTGCCTGAAGAGGTGGTTTTATCAGAGTCCATACAGATGTGTAAACTGAAATTGGATAAATACTTCCAAAAACATAACATACAGGGATATAATTTCCAATTAGTGGGATAATAGCTGCTTAATCCAAGGAGACATCTGACTGCTATATTGAATTCAAGAAGGATTTTTCTCCTAATTTGTTGCAAAATTGGAAGTGCTTTAGACTAGGTTTTTTTTCCTTCTTTTGGATCAACAGCAAAAACTTGTGAGGAAGGCTGAACTTGATGGATGCAAGTCTCTTTTCAGCTATGTAACTATCCATGACATCTCTTTTGAATGGACTCATTTCAATGGTATCAGTGCAGTTGAGTGGACTATGGTTGCTGGGTCAAGCCCTAATTTTTGTCAAATCTCGTAGTCTACAGCCTGGAGGCTTATAACACCATAAACTCTACAACAGATACAATAGATAACCTCTGTAAATAGATACAAGACAGACCTTTAGAGAGAAAAATAAAGCAAAGAGAATTAATTAAGATTAAAAGATAACGTGGCACAAAAAAGAGTAAGGGAGGCATGAAGAAAACCAAATGAAAAGGAAAATAATATAGAACAGGCCCTGATATGTAGAAAATAAAATAATTCTCTGTTAATTCTGAGAGAGAGACAGACCCAGGAAGAGAGTGATAAGAGGGAAAAACATATTCTACTCAAACTGGCACAGCTTCTTGGAGAGTAATATAAGATAAGATATTCAACAATGATTCAAAAACAGACCCTGAGAGAAATTGGGAAAAAATAATGTGCTAGATTCTAAACAACCGTGAACGCATAGAATCAGTGCATACCTCCAAAGTCCTAATTTTTGGCTCATATACCGCTGTCCCTCGTTTTCTCTCCTAATGTCCTTTCCTAGGAGCCTCTTGTTGTGGGTGTGTCTGAATGTATACATGAGCACCGTAACAAATAGTACTTACAGTAATGTGTTTTTAAAATTAATGTGTTTAGAAATCAGTCTGTGTAGATAAGATAATTGTCCGTATTCTAAATTGCACTCTATTTGCATAAATTGTTATTAGTAGGTCACTTTAAATTTCTCAGAGCAGCTCTGCCCCTGACCACACCCCCGCTCACACACCTATGGAATTGTGGTCAATGGGATGCTGATCTGTCTGTCTATCTCAGAATTAATAATGAATAGACAAATGGGGCTCTCCTGCTAGACGAGGGTCACCAGCTTGCATTTGGAGTCATCCTTTTAAAGATTTTGACATTCTGCTACAGATTGTGAGCTAAATAGATCTTAAGATTAATCCCCCTACCCTGGCCTGGGACACATGTAATTATCATCAAACAGCTGCAGCGATTCATTATTGACTGGTTTGCTATCCAATTCATCTTCAAAAGCTTTCTTTAACAAACTATGGAAAATACTACTAACATAACCGCAAACCTCTACAGAATCATTCAACCTCTGAAAGTGATAACCTATTCCACACAAATATCTAAAGGGGAAAAAAAATCTTCCAATAATCACATTAAATTGGAACATTGCCCTTAGCTGCTCCGTGCTTGCTCTTTCTGTGAAATCATCCAACTAACCCACTTTACTCCTGTACTTATCTGACAAACTAGTTGGCCCAGTCAGTGCCAAGAATTAGAATGGCTATATGAAATAAATCTAGAGTCTTCACGTCTCCTACCTCTGTTCCATCCCATGTTTGGAGAGGACTTGGCCAATAAAAGAACTTGTACACCTTATAAAAAGGCATCAATTGAACTGAAGGGCAAACGCCTAATAAAGGTCATACATATATCTTTAGTCTTCCACAAAAGTATCATCTTATTTTCTTGTACCAATACACTAGAGGGTTGTGGGTGGGTTTTTTTATATATTTATTTTTTATTTTTTTATGCGTATGTGATTGTTTTATTTATGAACTTTGTGTCTGATATCAAGATGTGCTTTTCACCAATATTAATGTGATGGCTAGAGATTTAATGTATCTTGATTTTAATTGCATTACAATTTCTACTAACCACAAATTTTAATTGAAGGATTTTATTTTTTTTATTTTTTTTCTAGCAAGAAAAGCATTTTAGGGTTGCTTCATGAATATAAAAAAAAAAAAAGAAAATTATTTACAATTCTTGTTTTTTAAACCAAAGCAATTATATATGCAAATAAACACATGTTTACTTTTGAATGCAACTTTAATTTTATATTGTCAAATTATTGATCTTCGAAAAGAAATATAAATTATAGAGGAAAGAACTGTCTGGGAAGGTTTAAAAATACATTTAGCATAGATATTTGTAAATGAAACCAGAAGGACGTATTTGAAATTTCAAGACAAGCATTCAGCATAGATTTTATAATAGGATACAGACTGCTGGAATGAAGGCATTTTTAAATAAGCATGTGCTCTTTCTCAGCTAGACAAACCCGTTCCAATTAATTTGCAAATCCCATTGAGGCTCAGAAGCTGAAATAAATTAAAATGGATGAGTAGGAGATGTGTTTAGAGGGACTGGCAAGCAATGCTAATCTTATAAGCAGTCTAAAGTCTTTCCATGCTTCCAGGAATATACAACATTGGGGAGTCTTCTAACAGCTCTACCGCAGGTACCGACAAGGGTTAATCTTGCAGATTCTGACTGCATCTTTACATACCTGTAAATAAATAAATATTACACCAAATAAAATAAATATGCGAAGTGTTTTTACATTTTCAGGATTTTCATCTCCGAAATACAACGATTTGTATTGAGAGAATTGCAGATCTTTCAACCTTGGCTTGCAGCTGCAGGCTTTTTCACGAAACCAGTCTATTGTGGACCACCGCTTTGAGACTGCATTGTTTCTATGGCAACCACTTGATGCCTACCTTACTCTGTTTCAACACAATGCCTGCTTTTTACAGCACAGTTTTCCTACTATAGGAATTAATTTAGAAGCTAATGTCACCCTGGGTAGGCGGATCTGTCAAGCCAGACTTTTAAATTATCCAGATAGCATTTTTCTGAAGGTTGAATACTGTACATGTTGAAAAACATACAGTAAATTGCCTGTTTGCCTCACTTTCTTATAAATAGGGTTACCACTTTACCTGAAGGTGGATTGAAATGTGATTGCTTTAGGGTCAACAACAATTGCTCTGAAATGGAATATAGCACACCGTGATCCATGTCTGTAAGAAATTTACAGTAGTATTGTTGTGACCATACATGATAAAACATTAACCATAATAGTTATTTTATTTTATTTGCACAGCTCCTAATAGATGCTGGAATTCTGTTTAAAAAAAAAAAAAAAAAACATACTTCCCACTTAGTGGCACTTCCAATAATCAGTCATGGTTAAATTCATTGAATTTAAAAACATTTTTTTTTTTTTTTTTGCTTAAAAAAAATACAGGGAGTGCAGAATTATTAGGCAAATGAGTATTTTGACCACATCATCCTCTTTATGCATGTTGTCTTACTCCAAGCTGTATAGGCTCTAAAGCCTACTACCAATTAAGCATATTAGGTGATGTGCATCTCTGTAATGAGAATGGGTGTGGTCTAATGACATCAACACCCTATATCAGGTGTGCATAATTATTAGGCAACTTCCTTTCCTTTGGCAAATTGGGTCAAAAGAAGGACTTGACAGGCTCAGAAAAGTCAAAAATAGTGAGATATCTTGCAGAGGAATGCAGCACTCTTAAAATTGCAAAGCTTCTGAAGCGTGATCATCGAACAATCAAGCGTTTCATTCAAATAGTCAACAGGGTCGCAAGAAGCGTGTGGAAAAACCAAGGCGCAAAATAACTGCCCATGAACTGAGAAAAGTCAAGCGTGCAGCTGCCACGATGCCACTTGCCACCAGTTTGGCCATATTTCAGAGCTGCAACATCACTGAGTGCCCAAAAGCACAAGGTGTGCAATACTCAGAGACATGGCCAAGGTAAGAAAGGCTGAAAGACGACCACCACTGAACAAGACACACAAGCTGAAACGCCAAGACTGGGCCAAGAAATATCTCAAGACTGATTTTTCTAAGGTTTTATGGACTGATGAAATGAGAGTGAGTCTTGATGGGCGGATGGATGGGCCCGTGGCTGGATTGGTAAAGGGCAGAGAGCTCCAGTCCGACTCAGACGCCAGCAAGGTGGAGGTGGAGTACTGGTTTGGGCTGGTATCATCAAAGATGAGCTTGTGGGGCCTTTTCGGGTTGAGGATGGTGTCAAGCTCAACTCCCAGTCCTACAGCCAGTTCCTGGAAGACACCTTCTTCAAGCAGTGGTACAGGAAGAAGTCTGCATCCTTCAAGAAAAACATGATTTTCATGCAGGACAATGCTCCATCACACGCGTCCAAGTACTCCACAGCGTGGCTGGCAAGAAAGGGTATAAAGAAGAAAATCTAATGACATGGCCTCCTTGTTCACCTGATCTGAACCCCATTGAGAACCTGTGGTCCATCATCAAATGTGAGATTTACAAGGAGGGAAAACAGTACACCTCTCTGAACAGTGTCTGGGAGGCTGTGGTTGCTGCTGCACGCAATGTTGATGGTGAACAGATCAAAACACTGACAGAATCCATGGATGGCAGGATTTTGAGTGTCCTTGCAAAGAAAGGTGGCTATATTGGTCACTGATTTGTTTTTGTTTTGATTTGAATGTCAGAAATGTATATTTGTGAATGTTGAGATGTTATATTGGTTTCACTGGTAATAATAAATAATTGAAATGGGTATATATTTGTTTTTTGTTAAGTTGCCTAATAATTATGCACAGTAATAGCCACCTGCACACACAGATATCCCCCTAACATAGCTAAAACTAAAAACAAACTAAAAACTACTTCCAAAAATATTCAGCTTTGATATTAATGAGTTTTTTGGGTTCATTGAGAACATGGTTGTTGTTCAATAGTAAAAATAATCCTCAAAAATACAACTTGCCTAATAATTCTGCACTCCCTGTACAATGGTGTAAATTCCATGCACCATCTATTTACAAGCAATCAACAATCTTTTCAATCGTTAAAAAATGAAGTAAGCAATGCTCTCCCATACTTTCATATTAACCCCTTAGGGACACAATTTCTGGAATAAAAGGGAATCATAACAGAATATTTCTGTCATGTGTCCTTAAGGGGTTAACCGGGCGTAACCAAAGCCCAAAATGGTAATTTCTACTCCCTAACAACATTGACAATGTGAGGGTAAAAAGTATAGCATGTGGGCAGCCCTACAGCTCACACCGCCATACTGTGGAAGGTGGGATTCTCCCTGTCTTTTACAGTTACCCAATTTTCCACAGGAGAGGTTTTAATAATACCCCTGAGTTTTATATGGATTGAGTATCAGTCTAATTCAGTTATTAATTCAGGGGTCCAGAAGACAGCTATGTATTAGTGGAGGGCCTGCTCAATTTTGCTCCCCTTCCCATCACTCATAATTCAATCAGTGATGAGTTAAGGTATAGTAGAAACCTAGAAAAATGGAATGTGATGGCAGATAGGAACCATTACCCAACTTTCTAAATCCTTTCATTGGTCCCTGGCCTTATCTTAATAATGGGGGTTCCTATGATCCATCTATCCATGGTGCCTTTAGCTTCTTCAATACCATGCCCAGCTGCCAAACATGAATGTTTAATAACCCCTAAAACTAGATGTAAAGAGATCTAAAGGCCCCTGGCATAATAATCGCCCCATTGCCAATTCTCATAGTGTCAAGGAATATCAGGTCATCATGGCACTATTAAAATGTCCCTGACCTAACCCTAAAATATATCAGCATAGGGGCATTTTTCCATACCTTTTACTGGTGTTTTTGTAGATTTAGATTTCCATATTATAATAATAATAATAATAATAATAATGGTGCCTAACTCTTTTTTGGACATTTTGCCTTGCACACAAATTCTGCAAATACTATATGCTCCTAGCTGACAATAAATTCACTCCTGTATATTAAGTTATGTTATTATGGAGAAATATACAAATGTTTCTTTCCCATAGAATTGAGCCACTTTATATAAATAACACTAGACCATAGTTATATAGCCTTCTTTCAAAAAGTGACATTGTGAACTGCAATACCAGGAAATGATGTGTAACAGTGATGAATGTCATCATGCCAAGATGAGCAATGTAAAAAATTATGTTCTGAAATCTAGAGAAGTAGGATTGAGAATTCATAAAAACTAGCTTGTTTAAAAACTTCTGGGGTGTGTTTTTGTTTTTTGTTTTTTGTTTTTTTTAATTTTACAGTCAAAATTTATGTTTAGGAGACTCAATGAAGTGCAGCTGCACAAAACACGTTGGCTGTCGACCTCTCTCTTCCCTCGGTTTAATTTTGCCATGTGTGAGCTAAGGGCTTGTTCCGATCAAGGGAACCAACAAAACGTGTGTGTGTGTGTGTGTGTATGTGTGTTTTTTTTTAATTTTATTTATTTATTATTATTTTTTTCTCTATTGCATCATGATTGACAGATTCTAGTTACTGATTTAATCTGCTGAGAAAATGTAATATTACCATCCAAGAAAAATTAGATTTTCTGACTACCGTAGTTCATTTTGCTATGCTAAGAATTAGAGTAACGTTATCATTGTTTGTATTTTTTCTACTATTGTTTTATTTGACAGAAATGAAGACGGTGGTACTAGACAAATGATAAAATGATGCAGTATGTCAGTAAATATGATCATTTTTACCATTCGTGTTGAATGCAAAAGTGATATAATTAACTAAAAAAACAAAACATCTAAAACTTTTTCACTTTATTGCTGTTAAGAGAATTTACATTTTTGCAATTTCTAATTTTAGGTGAAAGCTATGTTTGCTCTTCTGACAACTTTTTCAAGAAGCTTGAATACACCAAGAATGTAAATCCCAACTGGTCTGTCAACGTGAAGACCTCAGCAGCTCTAAAAAGCCCACAGTCCCTCGGGAGCTGTAACAACCAATCCAGGGAGAACAAAGACTTTGTGCGTCCCAAGTTGGTAACAATTATCCGCAGTGGAGTGAAACCCCGCAAAGCTGTGCGTGTTCTCCTGAACAAGAAGACAGCCCATTCCTTTGAACAAGTCCTCACTGACATCACAGATGCTATTAAACTGGAGACAGGAGTGGTCAAAAAGCTGTATACCCTGGATGGGAAACAGGTAGGGTCAAGTTTGTTGTGCAGTGTATGTCTTCCATTAGATAACCATGCTTAACAATGTAGCTCAACCTCTTTGCAAAGTTGGGTGAGTCTGATCTACTTCACAAACTCCGTATTACTGAAATCTAGCAGTAATAGGCAGGCATTTTCTTAAATTATCTGAATATTTGGAGAGAAATTTAGAAAACATTAAACCAAAAAGTTTATTTTTTGTATGTGTGTAGACCTTGTGTTGGTCTCTTGCAATTTCTTATTCCAAGTATAATTCTGGTTCTATGTGTGCAGAAACCATAAGCAGCCTGGTTTAGAACATGTAGTAAATCTATTTTTTGCATGGGAAAAAAATTTTTTAACACGTTATTTAATTTAAATTGATTTTGAATTTACCACATCCCAGCAATATGCAAGAGAAATTATATTGTAATTTTTCGTATATGTACTTTGAGCAAAAGATTAGCAAGACTCCCAAAAAACCGGGGAAGATCTCCATACATTTTTTACAATGCAAAAAAGTGAACAAAACCAGTGTAAATCCCAGACATTGATCAATGTACACTTACTAAGCAGCAAGGATACAGAAACCATTACCTGCATGATTTATGACATTGAGAATGAGCTCCATGCACACACGACTATCCACACTGATAACGCTGTTCTGTGTTTTGCATTTATGCTGGGAGCAAAAACTCTGCATTTCTCATGCTAAAAACATGGACATTGTGAGCAAAACCCTACGGAAATGTTCAAGGCATGAGCCAGCCAATCTCATGTCAAAGACATTGCACGCACAATTTTCTCCCTTTAAGAAAATGAATCAAATTTCTTGCGTTTTAATTGCGTAATTTAACTTACAAATAGAAATAACAAGAAACATTAGTGATAATACAGCGTAAAGTAAAAAAATACACAAAGTGAACATGACAAAGCTGCTAACAGTTGGACTATCAGTATACATTTTATACATACTTATTGACTAATCTCATTTATTACATATTTTGCAAATCATAAATCTTTTCAACAAATATTGCTACTTATGTCACACTAGTACAGGCATAGGCAACCTTCGTGCACTCCAGATGTTTTGGACTACACCTGCCATGATGCTTTGCCAGCATTATTGGTGTAGGAGCATTATGGGTGATGTAGTCCAAAGCATCTGGAGTGCCAATGGTTGCCTATCCCTGCACTAGTACATGCGGTGATATTAAGTAAATCCTTTCTGCTCCAGCAATCACTCATCTTAAGCTAGAAAGCAGCAACCAATAAACTAGATCCTAGATTTGTTCAGGGGCAATGTTCAGTAAAGGGGGTTACTCAAAGCCAACGATGAAGATTGTAAATGGGAAAAAAAGCACAGAGTTGTCTCTCTGGTCTGGCTGAGCAATCCATCTTCATCACTAAAAACATAATCTGAATTAAGGCCTCTTTTGGTTTTATAGGATTGCATGAAAAATGATATACTGGATGGGATGTAGTTTCCTATTCCAGAATTTGAAAATGAGCAATCGTAATATAGCTAGAAGCCCTGTCTGGATGATCTAATTAAGGGTCAACAAATGTTCATCAGCAGAAGCATATTGTCGATTGTAAAAAAAATCAAAAAAAAAAAAAAAAATCTTGAGGTCCAGTTTCATTCAGACTATTATGTGTCTCCATGGGGAAAACATTGCACAAATAGTTTTAACCGTCTTGTTTTTAGCAACGTTTACAACCGATTTATTTAATACATATGTGAAGTCTAACCCATCAAAATATTTTAATCTCTTTGCACAATTATAATATACATACAAGAAAAAATATAGTGATCAGGTTACATAACAGAAAACATGCAATTTATGAAGGAGACATAGAGGTCACATACTGTCAAACTGACTCATAGTCACAGAGATCTGTAGACAGAATCAATATTCAAACTGTTAGTATGTCTGCATATTTTCAACCAAAATCCTATCTTTGTTTCCTATTATATAAGAGATTCTATTTTTTGCATTGTTTAATACGTGATATATAGAAGTAAGGTATGTATAAATGCATTTGTACATCTGCAATAATTCTGTAACCATAACTACAAAATTTTGATACACATTTTAAACTAATAAAAGACAAACGTGAAAAGACTCTCAAAGTGAAGATACAATTTTAAATGACACATTGTATTTTTATTTATCAGTAGTGGAGGACTAGATTGTAAATTTGTGAACAAAGTATACAGGGTAAAAGTATAATTAATTTTTTAAATTATTATTTTTTTTTTTTATGTGTATCCAGCACCAAACCTTAAACAATAAATGATAATGCTAAATCCCAAACTTGGGGTAGAGTAAGCTAGTCACCCCTGGGGGAACAAGCGACACTGTGTCAGGGACAACCTGCATGGATTAACCCTCACTCGTGTGCGGTAAACAAGAAAAAAATGGCCCCTAGAGCAAGCAGCCCTGGGGGGTCAAGATATAGGAAGTCCCTGGGGAACCGTGTGAGTTTAAATTAAAACCTAACCTTTAATGATAAACTTCAAGTAAAAACTGTGAAAATTGTAAAGCTTGTAAGAGACAAACAACAAGATAAGAAGAAAGAATGACTGGCTGGAGAGCCAGTCCTAAAATAAAGGGGTGCCCAAATTGGCCCTTTAAGAGCATCCCATATATTAAAAGGGTATCCCCTATCCAAGCATCTGTAGCTCCTAGTGAGAGACCGTGGCAGATTGGACTGGAGCCGTCATTATGCCTCTGACGAAGGCGCTGTAGCAGCTCCGAAACGCGTCAGGCGTATGCATAGACAGGCTTAGTTTCCTCTCTGTAGCCATTCAGTACGTTTTTTTGTTTGTTTTTTTTTTGGATCTGGTTTCTAGGGAATGATGGGGGGCAGGTATGCGGGTTCGCCGCCATAGATCGTACCGCTGTATGATTTATTTATTTCTCCCCATTTGTTACCCAGACACGCTGAGAAGTCAACTTAGACCTTGGAGACTTTTTTTCTTTTCTTTTTTATGTATGTCTACGTGATTTGACCTACTCTCTGGGATAATGAGTTATCTGGTTTCTACTCTGTTGCACGTTTAGACTAGCGTGGTTTCTCCCTTAGGTGAAGATCAGCCTGCGATTTGGATAGTACATCTGGCACGCTGGTCTCTCATTTAGCAGCTAGACAGCCTGAGGCTGCTCTCGTATCACATTCCAGCATTGAGACTACAACGTAGTGGGCGACGGCTTTTGCCACAAGTATTATTAGCGATTAGATACAATGTATCACGAATTTAGCCGGCACTAGATATATAGTTATTGGATACAGTGTATCCCTGATTTAGCTGGCACTTGATTTTTGTCTACCCGTAATAGCATCAATTCAAGTCACTTCTATGAGTGGCACAGTCACTACGTGGCTCTCTTTATTACAGCCAACCAGTATTACTATATATAATAGTAATGAGATTTACACCGTAGGCACCCAGATGTTTTGTCAGATTTTAATTTGATACACTAGGACTTAGTCACTGGCTTCAGGGGCTCCAGTCCAATCTGCCACGGTCTCTTACTAGGAGCTACAGACGCTTGGATAGGGGATACCCTTTTAATACATGGGACGCTTTACTTTAATACTGGCTTAACGTCTCTCCAGCATGTCATTATTCTCTCTTTATCTTATTGTTTGTCTCTTACAGTGTGGTTTCCCAAAGAGTTTCTTATTCATACAACTTGAATTCAACATTGGACCTATTTGGTCAAATTTACAACAGTTAAAGCGGTTTGTCAAAAGCTGATTGTACCAAGTTTTTTTTTACATGATTATTACCCAGGTTGACTCTGACTCTGACTCTTACTCTGGCCAAGGTTTTGGTTTGTAGATTAATACAAGTGTTTAGAAGGTCACATTGTCTGTCACGGTCTGTGTTCCTACCAACATTTAAGTTGCTGCCCAGTGCACAATGGTTCGTGGTAGTGTGCTACAAATTATGGTGACATCAGCTTTCTGTTAACTGGCAGACATTATGTAATGTATGAGAGAATAAGGAGGCCACATGTACAATTTCTGGTGAGGTCATTCGAGTGACATCATAAATCAAGGTGCATTTGCAGTTGTCTCATTTTTATGTTTTCATGCTCCAGGGAATCCTAATAAAGGTTGAAGCCAGCCATAACAATGGAGATTTAATACAGCCTGTCTGCAGAATACAAGCAGTGTAGCTACTTTCGAGACAAAGGAAATCGATTCCTAATAATGTAAATTCATTATAGCAGCCTCAGTGTTGGCTTCTTATTTTTTTTTTTGTAATAATAAGTTTTATGGACACAAGCTTGCTCTGGTGTCATGTTTAATAGTACTTTTCTTTCAGAGATCCAAGTGTAAAACATCAGACTTACACAACTAGCTTGAATCAAGGATAAAGTCCATATCCATGATTACAACAATTTATAGAAACTTGCGGATTCCTTACACGCTGCCACTTTTTTAAATTAAAGTTTATTGATGTTTATAATACACAACAAACCAAACATCAGATATTTATAGATTTGGTATCCGAGGCATAACTAGAAACTTCCGGGCCCTGGTGCAAAATTGCCCTGGGCCCATCATGTGTGTAACCCCCATTTCCCAAGCCAGACTCGGTTTCATTCTTCCTCCAGCCTCTCAATGTGTCAAATTTTCAATTCCAGCCCCTCAATGTGTCTCATTCCACCCCCCAGCCCTCCATGTGTCTCACCCCCAGCCCCTCCATGCCCCAGCCCTCCATGTGTCTCATTCCAGCCTCCATGTGTTCCCATTCCGCCTCCATGTCTCACTCCATGTGTCTCATTCCCTCCATGTGTCTCATTCCTTTCTCCATGTCTCATTCCCCCAGTCCATCCATGTGTCTCATTCTCAGCTTCTCCATGTATCTTATCCCCCAGCTTCTCATGTATCTTATCCCCCAGCTTCTCCATGTATCTTATCCCCAGCCTCCATGTGTCTTATCCCCAGCTCCTCCATGTGTCTTATCCCCCCAGCTCCTCCATGTGTCTTATCCCCCCAGCTCCTCCATGTGTCTTATCCCCAGCTCCTCCCATGTGTCTTATCCCCCAGCTCCTCCATGTGTCTTATCCCCCCAGCTCCTCCATGTGTCTTATCCCCCCAGCTCCTCCATGTCTGTATCCCCCCAGCTTCTCCATGTGTCTTATCCCCCCAGCTTCCCATGTGTCTATCCCCCCAGCTTCTCCATGTGTCTTCCCCCCCAGCTCCTCCATGTGTCTCATCCCACCAGCCCCTTTATAGTATCATGGTCTCCCCAGCCCCACCATGTGTCACAGCGCTGTATTGAGCGCTCCCTTCCTGTCACCCAGAGACCGCGCAAGCCGGTGCTGTGTACCGGTCCTGAAGTTATACCAGCCCATAGGTCCTTGTGCGTTGGCAGGGATCAACAGGGTAGCCAGGCCTCCTGCTGTGATGGGCCCAGTCACAGCTGCGACCTCTGTCACTGTGGTAGTTCTGCCACGGCATGATATAGCTTCTATAAAACTTACTACACAGAGAATGAAGCAAAACTGATATAAAAGAATACATTACATAAATGAATCATAATAAAGTAACAAATTGGTGCATCTTGTATCAGTTATCAAGGAGTGAACATCTGATAACCTGTTAGGAACTTCTAACAAAGTAGGAGTCTGTGGAACCACTCTACACTATGGTTCCTAAATATGGGAAATTGTAGTTTTCTGGTCCGGTGTAAGGGCAGTTGCTAGTTCATAAGTATAATTGGCTCAGCGTTTCTCTACCAGCAATACCTTCATAGGGCATATAGATCCTTTCCAATTTAAAACAATGATATACATAGCGGCCAAAGGAATATGAGATGCCAAAGCCTTTTCATAGAATGACAGGCGTTCAGGGAAGTCCAATGCTGCTACTTTTTAAACATTCAACCTAGTCAGTAGCTCAAGTGCTATCAATTTATAATCAGATGACTAGTTAATGTGCAACAAAATGCATTTTTAAAGACCCATTCCTAAATTAAGAGTATGCAAGTTTTACATATTACACACGCACTGTGTGCACGAATATTAACAGATGTAGAGATGCATTTTCCTCCTTAGACAGAACATAATGCAACAGTAATCCCCATCATACTTGATCCGCTTAGAGCTGGGCAGTCTAGGATGGATAACCCCCGACTGAGCACTTGCTTTCATAGGCCTGTGATTAGCTAACATAGCTAATTCCATTTTAAATAGAGAGTAAATAATACATGCAATTTATTCTCGTGATGAACATCATCTGTGGTGGTGGCACTTGTTTGGATATCACCCTATGTTGAGGTTATCATTAGATTTGTGTGCTGTACTATTTTTCATAGACTAATTTGACTAATAAAAATAACTTGTGCAATAAAGGCTTTATAGATATTTATTTTTCTACTTTTAGCTTGTGTCAATGCAATATCATTGGAATTTAAACATCATTTATGTTTTGGGCCCCCAAACAGGATGTCTGCAACCATGTGTTTTTTTTTTTTTTTTTTGCTTTTGAAATTAATTTACCTATTCCCATGAACTTTCTTTCCTAGGTTTTTATTACACTGGTCTCAGTAAACATTGGACAAGCGTTTTAGTTCTTTACTTGATACTTTCTTATTAGTTGGTAAAGGTTCAAGTACAGAGCTCAGCGCTTAATCCACTATATCTGCATCCTGATCTTTTTGAATAGCATCTAAGCCATTGATGTCATACTTTTTCAGAATTTAGATTGTGAATTTTTGCTTGTTGGATACAAATAAACAATGATATAATCTATAAACTGAATGCAAATCTTAAAAGCTTCATGAAGGCCACTCCAATAACTGAATTGTATCAATGTTTAAAATGGAACTGTCATGCAAAAATAAACTTTACATCAGGAATCTACATGGTTTTAGTGGATTCATTCTTGACCATAGCAGTCAAGGCAAGTGATTGGGAAACAGTACTTCTATTTGTTATTACTTTTATTTATTTGGGGGAAAGGGTCCGTTGTTGGATTAGAGTACTATTGAACTTGTTTTACAATGGGGGGCAAAAAAGTAACTCCCACCATACACTTACATTTAGGGTCATTGGTTTAGCACGGTCTGTTTTTACTGTTCTTTTAATTTCTAGGGTTTCACACCCCCAATAAACAGATTTAATGTTTTAGAACTGTATTTAGGCTATACAGAATACAGGGGTAATTAATTTAAGTGCGATCCATGTTTGTAGCACTTTATTAAACCTTATATATATAATTTTATTCCTAGTTCGCACAAGGATTTTGTTTATTTTTAAGAAAATATGACATTACAATTTTAAAAAATTAAAACATATGGATCTTTTATATAGATGATTAAAATGCTAAATAACCACATGCAAAATATAAAGATTTTTTTTATTTATTTTTTTTTTTATTTATGTATGTAGTTTTTTGGGGTTTTTTGTGTTTACATTCATTTCTATGCTGTTCATAGTTAAAAAAAAAAAAAAAATCAGTTGAAATGTATTTATGCACATCCTTTTGCCCAGAAATTCGAAACTTAATCCAAAAATATGTAATGTGATATACACATTTCTAATATTCTAATCTATGCATTTTGGGGTGATTACACCAATATGGCATATAAAATAAATATGAACTCTTATCTGACGCTGACTTTGTCACCCATGTTTAGTAGATGAAAGGTCCAATTGATTGATCACACAACACCTTCATCAGTAAACTGTCACAGATTTTGATTATATTGGTTCGGGAATAATTTGTGCTGTGTCGACATTCTCCAGACTACACTGGCATAATTTATCTCTGTACGGATTAAGAATAAATTGGCATGGTTATGGATTGCTAAAAAAATTTTTTTTTTTTAAATCTCATTTTATTTTAGAGAAAATTCCCATGAAGATGGTTTTAGGTTTTATCTCCCTGTATTCTCTTCATTATAGCTGCAGCATTAGGTAATGCTACAAATTGATGCAGCTATAATGAGGAGAATTGGTGATGTCACATAGGGAAATCTTGTATTTCAATGCCAGTACAAATTCTTGTACTTTGTGTAAACAAAAAATGTCTTCATATTTTTTCTCAGCCTGTAGAACAGCTTCCTTTATAACCCATACACTAAGCTACTCCTCAAACTAACAGATCCTGATTAACAAGCTTAGCGTTGATTTATGGGATCTGCACATTACTCTCTGAAACACATTGATAATAATGAATAGCATTGGTTGAGAATTCACAGCTGTTTACTATTTCAGGCAGAAACTGTAGATTTACATCCAACAAAACAAATTCTTCACAATATGGACTTGTTCAATTTCAAGTGTGATTTTTCAAATTTTTAAAAAGTCTTTAAATTATGTAATGGCATGCATGGGATCAGGCTATAAAACTGATAACTGACTCATTACTGATAACCATGGCTTGATAATACTACTAGGGATTTCCATTTACATAAGATAACATCCAGCATGCCTTGCTGTATTCTGTTTCTAGAACTGAATATTGAATAAGGATTAGTGTTTCACACTGAGTTGAAGATTTTGTTCGAAATTTCCAAAATTACAGATCACAATGGTAACATCAAGTATTATAATCAAATGGGGTCACTATCTGCAAACACACATACAGACTGTATGCTTATTGCTTAATGTTTATAATTAACATTGTGCAGCACAGCATTTTTCTTTTTGTCACTGATAATATATTGGTCTTATTATGACATTTATAAAATTATTCAAAATTCCACTATTATCATTAGAATTTGCATTGAACATCCAATGTAGAACAGAGATTCTAATATGACAAATTGGTCTTCAATTGTAAAATTGAGATAAAGATGTAATTCGCATGGGAGAAAATTGGATCATCATTCACTTTATCCATGTTATGTACCAGCAGAGGGATTGTGACAACTTTATAAATATTACATTGTGTGTGGATTGTGGATGTTGTTTTATGCATGCTGGTTTTTCAAGTACCAAATGTCACACAGATCTCTTGATGCGTTTGTGATCAAGAGATTCTAAATTCTCCTAATTCTTGGTGGATGTAAAACACCAGGGATGTTTTGTAAGATTGAATTCATATGTTTCTGTAACTGAACATGGAGTGAAATATTATGTAACTATTGTTTTTCATCTTAATAATGAATTACGCTAATGGCATAAAACGTAACTGGGCTCTTATAGCATTTTTTTTTTTTTAACAAGTTGGTGTAAAAGATTGGTATAGGTATGTTTTATTAAGTAGGATTACTTTTTTGACAAGTATTGAAGGAAGCAATCTCTGATTGGCTAATGATGTGTAAATGCATGCTTTTTGTAATGCTCTGTGTTTTTTTTGTGGGGATTCAAATAATCATGTACTACATGCATTTTAACTTTCCAAACGTACTTACAATAAAAATACAACTGGAGGATGTAGTCTTTTTAGAAAGGAAGAATGCATTTCTACTTACACTATATCGACTACATGATTCTCTTTGAGTAGAAAAGCATCCTAAAGGGTCAACAATCTAAAATGTCAAAATGCACATTAGCCAGTGATGATGTATGCAGGTTAATAGGCTTGTGCTGCCTAGTTTTCAGATCAGTGGGCAGAGATGACAAAGGGCAAATGACTGGAGGACGCATTTGATTTTTAAAACGTCGGCCATTAAATACAGACCTGGATTTATTTTTCTTTGTTATTCTATAGTTTATGAAATGTCACTGTGATACTTTGAAGATAAGCAGAAAAAGGGGGCGGGGGTGGGGGAAGCAGAAAAACCTTTTTATTTAAAAAATAAAATAAAAAATAAAATATGAGCCACTTGTATTTAACATTTACCATAGCTTTTGTTTAAATGGTATATTGTATTATTTCATTGTTTAACATAATTTGAAAATTCTGTGGCTAAAAAGAGAATTAGAAACTATTATGAGATGCCTCCAAAATTTAAAAGTACATGGTAAATACCCTGTTTTTCACGAACAAGTTAAATGTCCTGAAAATTAATTAAAAACATTTAACAGTAAATCCAAGTTATTAATAGGCTAACTCAAAGCACAGCTCTGATGTTGGCAGCCATATGAAAATCGACAGTTGACATATTAATACTGGAAGCCTGAAAATTGTATAAAAAGATTAGTATGAGAAGCCAATAGTAAAAAAAGCTGAGTTAACGAAACACTTAGAATAATCTTTGTACTAAAACCACTGGCATCAATTTCTACATATCTTACACCTTATCAACTGCTGCAGGCTTAGGGATTACATATAAATTAGACATGCCAGACACTTTCATTAGACAGCTGACACACGATCTCTAAAGAATCTCAGTAAAATTAGATACCCCTCTCACTGATTTAGACACAGAGGCCTACATTCTTAAATATTACAAGGAAGACTTTAATGCCAATTTATATAACTATAATTAAATGCTGATACTTAAGCATTCCATTGGACAGACGAAAATGCACCCAACTGATTAGCTAGGATTGGAATTGAAAGAGGGTAAAAATATAATGATCATATTGCAAATTGTACATTGAGTCTGCACATGAAAATTCTAAGCGTGATTAAGTAAATTGTGAATTATCAGGAATTTTAGGGGAACATACCTGCCAATCTTCCCTACCCACCTTCTGGGACGGAGTTGGGCAGTAAAGAGAGCAGACCCACCCATCAAGAGGGTGGTCCCACTCACCTGTCCTTAAAGAGAGTGGCCAGGATGATTAACACCCTACCCTCTCAAGCAGACCATGCTCGGAGCACTGCTCGAACACTCAAGGCATAGTGCCCAGTCCCCTTCATTTGAAATCTGCTGTGAGGTTTCAAAATGCAGGACAGGTTCCCTGTAATTATATTTGCTGGTACAGTACCCCAAAATAAAGGTTTGTCCCAGCAAATCCAGGACTGCTGGCACCTGTGAATGAAAACAAAGCAAATTTAAACTTTAGGCCACAATATTGGAATAGGAAAGTCTAAAATTTTAAATTAACTCTGAATTCATGACACTCGCCACTTTAGAGAGTAGTTCTGAATGTCTTTATTGCATTGTTTGCCAAATAGACTGAGATTTCCATATAACTGACGACATGTGAAATATATAGGTTGAAATAAATAAATGAACACAACTTTATTATTGACACAGAACACCCCGTCTTAAAAAGGAACAGAATCTCTCTTAGAAACAATGAGATATTAATATCTCATGGTGAATGTAATTTGATGAATGTGAAACAATACTCCACAGAGCAACTCCCTCTTGCCTGCTACTACTTGTATCATGGCCTCATAAGAATGATATAGGATTTTCATTATCTTCTGCCCAAACCAACAGTAGCTGCTGTTGTCATGCAGAAAGGGGGATGGGTATGATGCACACTAATACAGGACAGGGGTAGGCAACTTTGGCACACCACACGTGGACTATATCTCCCCTGATGCTTTGTAAGCATTATGAATGTATGAGCATTATGGGAGATGAAGTGCACAACATCTGGAGTGCCCGAGATTGCCCAACCCTGCTATAGGAGGTACAATAAGGGAAGAAGATGCCAAAGAGGCAAAAGGGTTATAAGTAAGGGGGGAGGGGGGGAAGGTGGGTATGCTACGCATAAGGAGGGTAAGCGATACAAAAAGGGGGTAAGATATGCAAAACGAGGTTAAAAGACAGAAAATGAGAAACACAAGAGTGGCAAGATGGGGTAAAATACCCAAAAGGGGGGTGGGGGGGTGCTGTGCGCTTCCCTTCTGACGGTTAATCAAATCTGGCACTCCCCGGTTCGGTGCGCCCTAAGTCGCCTATAGGACGCGCCGGCCCTGATTACATTCTATGCATTGTTGCAGAGTAATATAGGTTGAAAAAAAGACTCAAGCTCACCATATTCAGCCTCCAGCCTTGTCTTTTTTGGTGGTTATTTTATTTTTTTCTGGACAATCTGTATTCCTTGGTTCAACACTAGTTAACTCTACTGAAATACCATTGTTTTTCCCAAAAAAATAAACCAGACCTTTTTTATATAAAACTGCATCTTTAGAAAGAGAATTCAGTATCCATATTGTTCCTTCTGTTAAGATCTTTCATCTGCTGTAGGTGAAGCATAGACACATATTGAGGGAACACGATGGAAGATTGTACGTCCTCCTCATAAACTTACTTTGGGAATATAAAACATTTGTTAGGACATGTGGACATATGCCAGTGTACATGTCAACCTTTAGACCTGTCTTGTATTCCCTGGTTATTGACTATTTTTGTATTTGCCCAAAACTAATTTAAAATAAATGCTAGATTTGCTTCCCTAACATCAAGTGAACAGGAAAAATGTGTATGTACCTATGAAGCATGCACACATTTCTAAATCTAATCACTTTTGAACGCAGCAGCTGAACAACCTGTAGGGGAAATAGTGCTTTAAAAAAATTTAAAAGGTAGGCTAGAAATCTGTATATAAATATAACTAGTTTTATCCATTATTTATTTTGTGACCGTTATTTCTATTTGAACAGGTAATGTAACAATAAACAACCTACTGTAAGAACATTTTATGAACTCCCTTTAAACCCACATATGAATCAGACTGACATCCGTTAACAACAAATGTAAAACATAGTACATGTGTGTTTGACGAAATATAACAAATGAGCGAACAACTTTAAAAAGTTGAGTTAACAATCTTTCATTAAGTGTAATGGTTGATAGTAAACAAATTGATAATATTTAAATGATAAAGAAATATAACAATATATTATGATCGTTATAAAATGGCATAATTCGCACAAATCAATTCCCAACTCTTTATTAAATCATTCACTATCGGCAACAATTCTACATAAGTGGACTTTTGTTTCTCATTGCAATGAAATGCAGATAAAAACTTTAGCCCAAAAAGCCACACTGGCCTCATTCTTTATTCAGGAATTAAAGGGACACAAACATGTATTCCTAACACTGTAGTAACCTGCTCAATGTTTAAGATACACACCCCACCCTCTCTGTGCTACCAGTGCATCTAGTTTTGTTCATCTTATGCTTAAAAGAAAAAGTATTTAGTGTAGAGGGGGTAAAATACTCCATTTGAACTCCTGTTAAAATAAGTAAAATTGTTATATTGCTATTTGTATAATTCTAAGGTTAGAACCACAATGGTAATAATTTCAGTGAGCAAATTAAATGTCCAAAATGTCCTCTCTGTTATAATTGCATTTGAATTGCAGATTTGCAAAAAAAGACTAAAATAAAATTGTGAGAATGTATGTTTGTTTGTTTGTTTACTATTCACATTTATCAATTCAGTGGTGAATAGCTGGTGAGACAGATATCGATCTCCCATCATATCTTCCATTACAATGCTAATGCAGTTAAATACTTGCAGCTTTATTCAAACAGGGTCATGTTTGTCTAGGCTCTAGAGAGATGGCTCAGAGAATATATATATATTATTTTTTTTTTATTTTTTTTTTTTAGCAAAATGTGAACTTTGTGTATTCACTAATATTTTGAAGGTCGAACTTGACCAAACACATGGAGAGCATATTGGGTTATCTGATCATCTTTGACCTTGCTATGCTTAAAGCAATAGGCACTAAGCTTTACTTGAGATGATTATTGACCACTATAAATTTTATTTTTCACACCTGCATTTCTAGTAGCATTCTGATGGGGTTTCATTTTTTTTTTTTTTTGTATAACGAGAGCATGCAAGGCACAGGGGATATACTATGATCTAGAGATTTTATTGATGCCAAAATTGTTGAATTAGAAAAATCAACTTATCCATATTTAATATATATATATATATATATATATATATATATATATATATATATATATATATATATATATATATATATATATATATATATATATATATATATATATATATGTGTGTGTGTGTGTGTATATGAAACCAAGAGGTTTAATTTTAATTTTTTTATTTAAGGGAACACTCCCACCCACTTCACATCTTCATCTCAATTAAGCTATCCAGGGGGCGGGGGTGTCTATTTGCCATTTATATCACTGGCGAGCCACTTACTATTGAGAGTATACACAGTACTATTAGTCTCAATGCTCTGACAGTGACACAGTAATGCCTGCTGCTCAGCAAACCTTCTAGTTCACTGTGGGGGATGGGAAGAACCAAGACAAGAGGCAGAGGTGCCATGCACCGGGAGCAAACTTTAGGGTTAAACATTTGGAAAGCTGATTAACCTCTGAAGGTAAGGCTGCACCCAGGCACTCTTGCCCCAATAACTGCTTCTTTAATCTGATTTTTTTGGGAATGGACGTGTTCTCTTTTCGCTTTGGTTGCACATTTGTTTTGTTTGTTAGTGTGTTTGCAGTCCAACCTAATAATATTTCCTTTTAATGTTTTTCTTCTTAATGATCTAGAACTGGTGATTTAAAATGTCTAACCTAAAAATGCTCTTTCTCTGTGCCCTTATAGAACAGTGTTTCCTATAAAATGTTAAGCTACACTAGTTATTTAATATTTATTATATGTACTTAAATTATAAGCTCCTTTTGGAATACTCTGTTTTAGATCCATGAATTACAAAGCACAGTTGTCAGTAAATGCTGCACAAATGGACAGGTCATACCTTTTTCTTGGTGGTTCTAGGGTTAAAATCAAATAAATGGTATGCATTATTTATCAAGCAATAAAAACAATGTGCATGTAATAGACTACACAACTGGCAGGAATTGATTGTTATTCTGTCATGACTAGCAGTGACCTATCGGCTTCTCCTGCATGCATAGTGGTCAGAACAAGGGAAGGTTTTAAAGTCTGCAGATTGAATTGGCTGCAAATTAATTTTATAAACAACATTTGGAGATGCCTTGGAGTAATGTACATTATTATTTATGCCCTATTCTTAATGACGGAATACTATCTATCCTGAGATCTGTTGTCCCTGTTCTGGACACACCTCGTAAGCCTGTATAGGCAACTCTGAAGCTGTTTACATAGAGCTTGATATGGCTCTACTAAGAGAGTCCCACTCTTTTTTTATATTTCGCGTAGTTCCTTATTTTACTGAAAGCACTGTGTATTTGTTCTTATCTTTTCCAGATGTGATAATTATTCCTGTACTCCAGTGCTAATGTATATAATGTGTGTTCACTGTGGGTGTGATTATTTTGTGTTCATTGTATGTATCTCTAAGGTGATAGGGCAATACACCTTTATTACACCCATTGGTTATTTACGGTTTGGATTGGAAGCTCCAATACAACAATTTACTTTGATTTTAAATTTTCAAAATTTTCCTGCTTCAATGTGTTACGTGAGTGGTTAAAGGAACACTACATACAAACATGTATTCCTGACACTATAGCTCTAAGATCTCCGATTAGGCCCCCACTTTCCTTTCCCCCCAGTTAAAGTGATTTTACTCACCTTAATCCAGCACCATGTGGGTCTTCTCGTGGGTCTTCCCTTGGCTGAGATCCGCAAACTTGATTATCTCAGCCATTCCAAAACGTTCCCATAGGAAAGCATTGGGAGGCTACTGCGCATGCGATGCAAAACACCACGCTGCGCAAATCATCATGTCGTCATGGAGATGCATTAAATCAATGCATCTCTATAGGCAGCGTTCAGTGTCTCCATGGAGACACTGAATGCACCTTTAGTGGCCATCTGAGTGACTGTTGCTAGAGGTTTTCCTAGACAGCAATGTTTATGTTAAAAAGCCTGTAGGGCAAAGCTGTAGACACCATAACAACTACATTGTTCTGGTGAATATAGTGTTTAAATATAGACATGTGCCACTTCTCAGCCTGCTTTTTACACATATGATAAATACCCAATTGCTGTGTTCTATATTTAATTATATTAAAGTTCTATGTAGCTTTCCTTGGGTTATTAAACAAAAGAATATTGCCTTTGTTTTTCTAAAGTAGGCTATTTAATTTATTGACTGTTTAACAACTATTTAATGTTACTCCTAAATCAGAGAGATTAAATCAATCACCATTAAATAATATAGTTAATGTGAAGTTTTATCAGTTTCCAATGATGAGATATAATGTGTATTCACAATTTGCTTCTCTTAAATTATTCCATGTACCAACTGTATTTTTGAATTTTACAATTTTGTTTATTTTCTACAAACATGTTTAATATGAAAACTCATAATCCGACAAAATAGTTTTTCCCCAAGATTGTAATATCTACTATATAAAAATTAAAATTATATATGTTGAATATATATAATATAATACAGAACATTTGTCTTCAGCATGCTTTGGGAGGCCTGAGATATTTCTAAACTTGCAGATTCAACCATTATATTTTACATGTGCCTTTTTTTTTTTTTTTCGATCAGTCATAGTTTTGCTTTTTCTAGTCTGGCAGCTTCAAATTCTGGTTGCTAGGAAACAGCCTCAGCAGCACAAAGGGCTCTCAGCTGGAGGGGTCACATCTCTCAGCCCCAAAACAGCTGGGCAGCAATTTTTTCTTTGCATCTCTACTGTTGTTGCAACTGCCAAAAAATTGGCTGGTACATGGCTTTACTCAGTGACTAAATTAGAATCTTGGAATATTCACAACTATTCTCACTGGGGATGTGTTGTGGATTTGATTTAAGCGGTTTGATGGTCTGATGAAGCATTTCTGAGGCAAGCACATAAGCATACATTCACACCAGTAGTGAGCAAGTAGGTCCTGGCATTAAAAATGACATTTATTTCATGTTGTATGTTTGGTTTTTTTTTTGGTTCACCCTGTAGGATAAAAAGTGAAATGTTCTAAAAAAAAAAAGAAAATATTTTTTTTTTTTTTTAAGAGGTTCTTCAATTGCTTGTTGTGCCTCTATATTTTCATTTAAATACTATTGGGCACATTACTTTTGCTGTTTTGTGCATTGGGGATGTATGTATATTCCGTGCCAAACTATAAATAATTTAAAAATAAAAAAAGAAGGTACATATTCTGCAATGAAGCCATAAAGGAAATTGATTATCTAACTGGGTGTAAAATCACAAATAGAAAAAAAATATATATCACTTTTGATAAGTTGCTATTTGTGTTTTAACAAGGGCTTTTCTATTTAACTAGTGTCGATTATCACTTATAATGGCCTTGTAATAAAGATTTACCGTTGATGAAACAATGTTACACATGATTTTATATTGCTTCTGGTGTTCCTGTGTCTATTATACCCATGGCTGTGCCATCACATTTACATTTCTTGGCCAATTAAAACCACACAAGTGCAAATTCAAGCATAAGGTTCTCAAGTGGAAAAATCCACACTGCTTAAATGGATGCTATAGTGCTAGGTATGCAAAGTTATATGCCAGCACTATGGCTCCCTTGTTAACAATATCTGGATTTTACAGTCTGATTGACCCCATTTGCAGCTGAATGATTTTGCCTCATTCAGTACAGAGCCATTCTGAGTTTAGTGAATAGTGTGTGTAGCCATTTCTTTACTCGATAAGATCAGAAGTTGGTGTTTGTAAGCTGTGATACAACTCCATGCTTGAGTATAAAACCTGGGTACATAGAAGCAAGCAGTTGCTAAGAGAACCCAAGGAAATGTGGGTTGTAATCCAAAAGTGAGACTGCATGCACATTTGTATATTGTCACATTGCATGCTGGGAGACATATCACACTTTTCTAATTTTTTTGGAATTTGTAAATCATGCATGCCAATATATTTTAGGCTGTATCTCAGAAAAAGATTGACATGCCCCATAAGGCAAAAATAACTGTAACATGTTGCTATTTTTGAATAACAGAATCTGTCAGTCATGCTACAATGGATATATGTTGCCCGGGAGCAATCAGGTTCTTTTTCTAGCGAATAAGAATTTAGAGGGATTTTTGATTGATGAATTGATTTATTTTCAGAATTAATAAAGTTTCAGTAATTTTATTCTAGGAGGCTAGCATGTAGCAAGGAAACTAAAACAAACACATCTTCTATGAAAAAGAGTGTTTAGTGTAAATATTTGCATACAACTCTTCATATCTTCAAATAAAATATTATATCTTGTAATACCCCTGGATATACACTTTGTTGACTGACTCCTGGGTACCTTGTGTACACCTCAAGAAAGTACATATATCACCTTCAGTAACATATATTTGAAATATGAAAATTTATATGCACATCATTTTTTTTTTTGTACTGTTTAAATTAAAATAAAGCCCACTTCCGTTCTACTTAAATTAATTCCTAACCCACCAAAGTGACAAAAAAATTTCACTGTGAGAGCTCCCGTCAGGTCTTCTCCCTCTTGCACATAGAATGTAAATGTCATCATCTGTTTCCCACAGGCATAGTACAAGAGCTTGCAGAGATCACTGTACTCTGGAATTTGGAACAAGATCTGGGGGAAGTGGTGGGGTGGCTTTGTATACAATATGAGAGCCTCCAATGTCACTTGAAATGGAGATGCTTTGTGAAATTAAATAATAATATTCTGGTGATGGTTTTTGGGAATTCCATTCCCAAAACTCAACAAAATCCTCAATGAAGGATATGTGATTATTGTATAATTTTATCTTTCTACAATAGGGTACAAAAATTATATTTAAGTCACTTTTTAATATTTCAGAACATTAAAAAACTTGTATACTTTATAATTGCTAATATGTCAGAACCAGGAACTTGACAGTAAAGTCGGTTTATATCAAGATATATATATTTACAGATGTGTTTGTGATACTGTTTCTCACAGGAGCTGTCTAGGGTCCTGAAATGTCACCTTTTTTCCTTTTTAACAACATGGGAAAAAAATGAGTAATTACAGTCACCAAAATAGGGATACTATTACCTTTTTTTTTTTGTACATCTTAATTAGATGTTTCTTGTAAGTATGATTATGTTTCTTTGTAACTTCTATGTATATTATATCATGAGGATTGAGGTTTTGCAATATTGCACAAATAAAAGGTTGTTTTTATAGCAATGACAAACCTTATGAATGATAATTAAATATTTTTGTCCTTGAAGAAACTTTTTTTTTATATATATATTATGTCCCTAGCTCATCCAATTATTGTGTTTTTTGTTGATAAACTAATGAATTCGGTAAGAATATTTACAATTTGCAGTCAACTTTTTCAAGAGCTATGAGTGCTTAAAAGGAACACTGTAGGGTCAGTAACACAAAAATGTATTCCTGACCCTATGGTGTTAAAAACAAAAACTATTTAGGTGGCTGGCCCTAATTTTCCTCCTTTAAAAAACTTACCTTTTATTCCAGTGCAGACCAAATGCACCATGTGTGCCTAGTCATACCATAATGCAGTTCAAGCAACAGCTCTTATGTTTAAAAATTAGCCCACAGGGGATCAAAAAGGTTATGTAGAAGTGTCTATTGACATTTGTGTGTAGATGTCTGCTTGTATACATGTCACACTCTGTGTGCATGTGTATGTTTTGTGTAGGTTGTAGTCACAGAGAAAAGGAAAAAGTTCCAGGCATTGAAAGGCAACTTTATTGGAACTACAGTGTCCAGCAACAACGTAATGACCAAAATGTCTTTCAAGTTTGAAAAAGACCTTGTAGTTGAAACATTGCTGCTGAACACTGTAATCCAATAAGCTTGCCTATCTAAGCCATGCATGGACCTTTTTCTCTTCTCTGTGACTACAAACTACTTCTTGGGACTTGGTGCTGGCTCAAAGGTTTTTTTGCACCCAGGCTTGTATTTATGGATTGAGTGCAGTTCCTTTTTGGTTTTCGGTATGTTTGTTGTAGTTGTCTTACTAAGTGTCTGTGTAGAACATGACTAAGTAGCTGTCAAATAAGTGACATTATGTGTGCATGTGTCTTACACATGGGGTGGGAGCAGCAATGAAACACTCACTGTGTAGATCACATAGTACACATTATTCTAAAGAAGTAAAACTGCAAGTTTAATAATGCTTTATGAATATACAATATACAAAAGTTGTAGGATTTGTCTTGTATATATTTTTATGAGTTACTTTCATCTAAAAATATAAAGTGACAATGCTGTCATTTTGATCCAATATAATTGAACTATTTTTCAATATTTATTTCATGAAGCATCAAGCTGGTGTACATTTATGAGTTTCTTAACTTAAACATGTATTGTCAGATCGCTTGTGTAAAGCATATAATTTATTCTGAACGAAACTGACAGATTAAACAGCTAGGATGTCTGTAGTTAAATAATGCAAATGCCAAGTTCAAACATTGCTTGAATACACAGTGTCCTTTCCTGGATTATAATAATACATTTTATTAGCTTAAAGCAGCATGTATAGGGCAGAAATATCCTCCTCACTTAAGGACTTAATTCCAAAGCGTGATATAGGGGGGCGTGATATAATTCTAAGGGATAGATATTTTCCTATAGCAGGCATGTAATATTGTGAAAATGGTCAGTAGTGTTTTAACTGGTTTTATGTGTTTGTTTTGAAATAAAAGTTAGGTAATTTAGCATCAGGCTTTTGTTAGTTTGTTTAATCTTAAAAAAAAAAAAAAATACACATTTAATCCAAATTGTAATGTTTTATCATAAGAAATATATTATATATGAGCATAATATACGTCTCAGCTTATAACATCAATTTTAACAATTCATTATTGTTATTGAATTATTATTCAATTATGTGTTAAAGGAACATTCCAAACATCGTTACCACTACAGTGATGGTCCTCCTTAGTAAATGTTGGTGGTTACTAAGGAGCGTCAGTAGCCACATGGTTACAGACAGATTTTTCTATAGTAGTGTATAAATCAGATTTGTGCGGGAGCATAACACACCATGGGAAAAAATGAGAATACCATCCGCATGATAGCCAAAGGCTGTATCCATTATAATTAAAACTGTTTAATTCCAGTTAATCTTCATTAACAACAGCATCTTATTATGGATGATTCAATGCGATTTCACACTCGCTATTAGAAATTTTTCACTGAAAACTGGACTGAGGACATATATTGTTGAACAAGATATATACATCCGATGCTCAGTTTATTAGGCACACTTCTCTAATACTTGGTAGTAGTCTCCCCTACTTTGTCATCAGAACTCTTTGAATTCTAGCATGAATTAAACAAGTTGCTTGAAACTTTTCCAAGAGTTCCTGCAGAATGCCAACATTTTCACTTCTATCATTAAAATTATAGGTGGGGGGTGGGGTAAGGTTGGGGTGGGGGGGTGGGGGGGATTGACACCCAGATGACTTAATTAAGATGAAGTAGTCTATGTGCCTATAGTGTCCCTTTAACAAGAAGCTTTTGCATTTATACCTGGAACTCACTGGATGACTTTTCTCTGGAAGGAGGAGGGGGAGCTTATGAGGATGGTTGCACCATTCGCTCCAAACTGTCGATATTTAGGGGATCGGCAGATATTCAAAACCTCACTTTAGGCACCAACAATCTCTCCATGGTCAAAGTTCCTTATATCACATTTCTTCCCCATTTTGATGATTCTGATTGGCACAAGCCTCTTCACCATGTCTGCAGGCTTGTATACATTAAAATGCTGTCATAGATATTGGATTAGATATCTGCGCTACAAAGCATGCGTACCTCCATATTCCATAGAGAGAAATAGCTAAAGAATGCCTAACCCTGGATCTTAAGTTCTGCAAATATGCTGCTCATGCCCCCGTTTGCTATAAACAAGCCTGAAAATAAGGTGTTGCAACATTAAGATCAAGTAAATCAAATTATGAAACTGGGGAGATAAATTCATTTTTTTTTCTTTGTATAAGAGCACATCAAACCTTGGGTCGCAACAAACACAGTATGCCAGCCCCAGCCACTTTGGACAAGCCGACAATGACGGAGTGAGTTACATTTCCAGCTTTCAGGCAATATACCTGTGTAACTACGTGGCTGAGTCTGGTGGTAGATAAAATATAGATCTGATTTAACTGGATAGTGAAGCAGCCACTTGCTAACATTTGGTCAACTCCTAAAACAAACAAATAGTGAGGTCCACTAAAAGGCTGCTGTACCTAAAACTTCATTATATTAGTATTGGTAGAACATAAACTTAGAATAAAATTAGAGGGGTATGCCAAATAGCCAAAGGCACATGCCTATGTGATATGTCATGCATTAAATCTATCAGTGGCTATGTGAAATTTCCTCCCCCTTTCTCCATCCAACAAAGCATGAAATAAAGGTTTTACAAAACATGGGATTCTATTGTTTTTTTTTTTTTTTTTTACAATTCTTAAAGGGACACTATAGTCACCCAGACCACTTCAGCTCAATGAAGTGGTCTGGGTGCCAGGTTCCTCAGGTTTTAACCCTTCATATGTAAACATAGCAGGGTTAATCCAAACTCTAGTGACTGTCTTCCTGACAGCTGCTAGAGACGCTTCTGTGACGCTGGATGCGATTTTTGTATCCAGCGTACAGGGCGTCCATAGGAAAGCATTGAGAAATGATTTCCTATGGACTGTTTGAATGCGCGCACGGCACTTGCCGCGCATTCCGCTCTACTCGGAAGCTGACTGCGGGGGAGGAGAGAAGTGGCTGAAGGGGTTTTATCCCTAAGGGCGCTATAGTGTGAGGAAAATGAGTTTGTGTTTCCTGACACTATAGTGATCTTTTAACCCATTGAATTGGGGGCTATATGGCTGCCCATAGTCTTGTCCAATCTCCTGTCTGGTGAGTTGGGTGAAATAAAAGAATTTTGTGGCCAACTAAACGTGCCATCCAAACACTAAGTACAGAGCCAGAGGCAGCTGTGCTATATCATGCATGCATCTTTTGATGGGGGTTTTAGGACTTCACACATGTACTTTATGGTTAATCTGTTTAATCTGGCAAGTATCAAGTTAATGGGCAGTGAGTGTGCAGGGAACGTATGTTCAGATTTCTTTGTTCTACAATTGCAGAAAAAATAATCCCAACGCTAAGAGCACATTACTCAAAAGGTTGTTGTGATAAACTTGTCAGCTCTGACACGGCTGCACATCACCAGATTTAAATCTCCATTTATAAACATCAAGATCACAAGTTAAAAGTACTCCCTTGTTATCACATTTCAAAATAAATGATCACTTTACACAGAGATCTCTCTGCAGGATAACTCCCTGTTTTGTGGTTTGTTTGTTTTTAGTGTTCTTTTAACAGAGCAGTGATACTAAAGGGACTCTCTAGACCCCTAAAGCACTATAACTTGCTAGAATGCTTTCTGTATGTCGAGTGTGTCTATTTTCATTTTATAGAAAGTGCAGATTTTTATATAAATTGGCACTTTTATGAATTAACCATATTACACCTCCCTGGCTGTCAGACAACCGGTCCTGTTACTTTCTGGTTGCTTAGCTCAGTGGAGGTAAACTCAAGAGGCAGCAATTGCATAGAGCACTTGCTTTGCAAAGACTTCTCATTGAGCTGATTTGTGAAGTCTGTGATTGGACAGCCACAGAAAGTCTGGGCAAGGTTAGCAGAGGAGGGCTTACAAAGAGCTTACATGCATGATTAAGGCTCTATGAAGTTGAAATGTTGCACTGCTGAGGTTACTTCCCTCTAATAAACGGTGACCACTTGTATTCTGGAGTGCTGCCCATTTTTATATTCTTCTAGAAAGAAAGTGTCTCAATACCACATGATATGCAAACATAACAGTAACGTTTCAACACACACTGTGTCTTTGACAAGCCTGATATCCCATTAACACCATACCACTTAAATACCCAATTAAGTATATCAATCAGTGTATAAACTACCCCTAGGCTGAGTCAGTAAGTTAACTCTTTATACCATCAAAAAGAGCATAACCTACAAAATATCAATATAGATAACCACGCATATAAAATAATACTTTCACGGTAACTACCGTGAGAAAAAGAAAATGTGTCATAAATTTATCATGACCAAAATTACTTCCCTTAGAAAGAAAATACAAATGTAGCCTAATCAAGTGAGATTCAGGTCCGTATAGTTAAGACACACTTATAACACAAGGAATAAACGTATAGATAAATGTTGATATCAGTAATGGTGTACATAGTGCAACATAATTGCAACATAGTGATATCACTAACCGTGTACGTAATGCAACATAATTACCACATGAAAATATGAGCGTATATAGAAAGCAGGGCAATAGTAAATATCCTATGTTGGAATGGTGGTCTAGAAAATAAAAAAGTTAAATATTAACAAAATAATTATTATAAGCAATTGTTACAACCAAAAAGACCTATAGTAATGCAAAGTTATATCTCCTCAAAACAAGGAAAGGTTAAAGTCAGGATTGAGTCCTTTGGGCTCCAGACAATCCCAAGCATTTTAAATATGTCCATACTTTTAATGACAAATTACTTTATTTGTAAAATCAGGGATGTCTTGGTACAAGGGTGCCCAAAAGGTAGATCTCCAGACATTTTAAAACTACAGCTTCTATGAACCTTTGTCGTTCTTAGGGCATTTTAAAGCATCATGGGAATTGTAGTTCTAAAATCTATGGGGATCTACCTTTTGGGCATCCCTGCTTTAATATCTACAGAGAAGATCGAACACCATAGCATCTACAGACCGCTATAGAACAAGTCTCTCACACGCTTTCAAATTCCAAAGATTATTTTTGAGAATTGCAATGTGGAGGTTCTCTGCAGAAATTTGCATGTTGACAGTAGTGGTTACCAAAGTGGTGAAATATGCATCCTTCCTCTAAACCGCTCTTTGAAATGTGAAATGTTTCAGAAGCTGTGTCACTTGTCAAAACATGTCAAGGAAGTCATGCAGGAAACATGAGTGGGCCATTACACTGATGAGCAAAGTGAAAGTAGCTGTGTTTTGTCCTATTGTCTCATGAGCTGCTGTCAGGATTTCATTTGGCTAATTCTTTTATTGTTTTTTGGCCCAAATTCAGATGCATATTTCCATTTATCTGCCATTCATGTAAAGTGTTATCTAAGTAATGTGTAGAAGAGGATAAAATACATTTGACAGATATAATCATGATTATGGTTCTGGTTCTTTGGACAAATGAAGATGGTCACAAATGCATTTTACAATCCCTAAACAGGACCTGATCATGAATTGTTAGGATGAAATAATGCTCATTGCAAAATATATGTATATGTTAATCAAATCAATTGAACTATATTTATATTATTTTACACAAAATGAATATTACATTATTGAGATTATTTAATTTAAAATTAAAATAACGTAAGCAACATTTTAATTTTTTTATTTCGTTTTGTTTGGCAGCTAGGTTGTACGGTACGCATGTCTAATTTTATTCCTGGACTTTTTCAAACTTGTTTATGAAATGCCACTCAGCATTGGGAAGTATGAATTCGATACAGTGGCACCACCAGTGTAAACATTGTCCGTGATGATTACTAAAATTGTCAGACCTGCCTGGGAATGGGGCATGGTCATACAAGGAGCATGTTAGCTTAGTGTTAGTGAATACCAGGCTGACTGAGTCTTTCTGGTGGCCCCAAACAGGGCAGACCGCTCGCAGAGCAATGATTTAGTTCTCTGTATAACCCTTGGGCCCTTAACACGATTTGATCTAATGATGCACTTGTAGTGTGCTTCCTATGGACAAACCAAGGACAGCAAGACAGGAGTCCAAAAAGGGATAGTCTTACCAGATCCGGGACTGGTGGGAGTCTGTGAATTATACTATGTGACTGCTTGTCTATCTGTCTGTCTACTTATCTAAATTTTATAGACGTAAGCAGCACATTACATTATGGGCGCACACTATGCACACAGAGAAAAGTACCACATAGCGCTTACTTGCAGCGTTACTCCAACCAAAAAAAGTAGTGTTTTAAGAAAACTCAGCTTTTTGATGGAGTAACCCTTCCTAGTGTGGACTGCTCCCCTCTCCTCAAAACCGAAAAAAAAAATTATATATATTACAGTGAGGGGGGGAAAAATTATTTGACCCCTGCTGATTTTGACTGTCTGCCGACTGACCTATAAATGATCAGTCTATAATTTTAATGGTATGTGTATTTTAACAGTGAAAGACAGAATTACAAAAAAAAATTAAAGAAAAATGCATGTCAAAAAAGTAATAAATTGATTTGCATGTCAATGAATGAAATAAGTATTTGATCCCCTATCAATCAGCATGATTTCTGGCTCCCAGGTGTCTTTTTTTTTATACAGGTAACGAGCTGAGATTAGGAGCACTCTTTTAAAGGTAGTGCTCCTAATCTCAGCTCATTACCTGTATAAAAGACACCTGTCCACAGAAGCAATCAGATTCCAAACTCTCCACCATGGCCAAGACCAAAGAGCTGTCCAAGGATGACGGGCACAAGATTGTAGACCTACACAAGGCTGGAATGGGCTACAAGACCATCGCCAAGCAGCGTGGTGAGAAGGTGACAGCTGGTGCGACTATTCACAAATGGAAGAAATCCAAAATAACGGTCAGTGTCCTGGTGGCCAACTACAAGAAACGTTTCACCTCTGTGATTGCCAACAAGGATTGCCAACAAGGATTTTGCCACCAAGTACTAAGTCGAAGGGGTCAAATACTTATTTCACTCAGTGACATGCAAATCAATTACCATATTGCTGTATATAACATTCAAAGTCAGCAGGGGATCAAATACTTTTTTCCCTCACTGTATGTGTATGTATGTATTATATAGTGAAATACCATGCACTCTTGCCAAATGTTACTTTGTGTCAGGTGTCAGATATCGACCTTTAGATACAATGTAAAATGCTATATCCGCATTCACTGTCACAATATAGGCAACCATACCACTTCAGCTCATTGGAGTGGTCTGGGTGCAGTGTCCCTATTGCACTTAGTGTTTACATTGCAACACTAAGTCTGCGTAAGAAGCATTAAAGGTAAAGTCCTCCTTCAATTATAGTATAATTTAATTTTTATAGTCTTGTGAATAATGAGAAATACAGGTGATACTCGAAAAATTTGAATATCGTGCAAAAGTTCATTTATTTCAGTAATGCAACATAAAAGGGGAAACTAATATATGAGAGAGACGCATTACATGAGCTGTGAGCCATAATCATCGCACTTATGACCAATCACGGCTTGAACTATCTTGCTTTGCATGTAATGCGTCTATCTCATATATTAGTTTCCCCTTTTATGTTGCATTACTGAAATAAATGAACTTTTTGCACGATATTCTAATTTTTCGAGTATCACCTTTAGACAATAAACTTTCAGTCATTCACTAAAGTGAGAATTCAAAGTGAATTTCACATTTAAGGCCAGAATAGCCAAACTTGAAATATTCGCTAAGTCAGATATGCTTTCAATATGGTTCAGTTTAGTCTAATTAGCCAACTCTTGCTTTGGGCTAGCTAATGTGAATTCGATGCATATTTAGCATCAGTGGTCAGCACACACCGCATGCTGGGGACAAACGGTTAATGGCAGCATGGCCCCACCCCCTGTGCTGACTTTTTCTTCCCCTTAGCCAATCCTTCCTTACATTCCTCACCCTTGAGCTAGGAAAAGTGACAGCAGTGAAGAAGGATTGGGCTGGGGGAGAACTTGACCTCCGCATTGGAATGGAAGGGGAGTTTTACCTTTTCAACACACATACACACACACACACACACACACACACCACCATTTATTTTGGAGAGGGAACTAGGATAGGAAGCTTTATTCTAACCAAAAACCATTAAAACGACCATTTACATTCAGTAAGTTAACTGCTACGTTGATTTTCTTCCTGAATGTAATCAAATGAATGATCCATTAATCTATTGGGGAAAAAAAGTCAATGTATTTTTTTTTAAGCACTGGATTTTTATTTCAATAACAAACTGTAGCAGTTAAACATGCTGCAATTCCTGGCAGAGATGCAATTTGCTCATATCCACATATGTCATGTCTGCACTAGCTGGAGAATTTGCAGTGTTTCTGCATCATAATGTGAACTGTGCCTTTAAAAATCCCTAGAGTTGAATGGGATGCTGTTCAAATGAAATCTGCCGGCTTCACAACCGGCAGTGGACGTGAGGGGACTGTCAAGCAATGTTATTTCTCACAGCATAAGAGCTTTAATTCACTGCAGTCAATTATGCAGTTTGCCATTTTACACATTACACATCACACCCTTACTGCGCTAGGTAAGAAGTACTGCATAGAGACACTGAACCAAAATGGAATAGACTAGAGCTGCATTGTGCTTAGTTTGATGTAAAACCATCAATTCAAAATAATTATTTCACAACTACACAAAGGACAATGTCAGTCTCCATGAAACGACCACAAACTTTCCTGTAATGATTATACAATCTCCCACTTGATTATGAATTTAGAAATTCTTTGTACAGTAATTGAATAAAGTTGAAACTCTAACATAATGCATAGCAATGTCGATACAGTGTTGTTTCATTCCTTATGTAAAGAAAATGTATTCTGACAGAGCAAAAAGCTTTGCCATCACAGCGACACCCTTGGCATTTGCAGTTTCCTCTGATCCACATTTTACAATTTAATTACATTGTAATGCAGGGAATGAAAGGCATACAGGAGAATAAGAAACAAAAATGGAGGGGTGTTAAGAAAAATGCTGGATCCTAGAATACCTGTATTTTAACCCTTAAGCCATTAAAGGGATCATTCTAAAACAAAAGGATAGGATTTTATTTTACATCATCTGTAAACAGATTGCTTGCTGTTACTATTTTTTACAAATTACGTAAAAATGTTTTAATACTATTTTTTATTCATAACAATCACATCTCTTAATATACCACCATAACATCTAATGATTTCACCTCAGTACAGACTATTCTAGCTGTAAGAGGTTACAGTTTGGGCATGAAATTGCTCTGTTGATTGGGTCTCACTAACAGCATATTTTTGTTTTTTTATTAAGTAGTTTGACATGGGTTTTCATGCAGCAACAATATCTATTTATAGGCTGTGAGAAATAACCAGCACCACTTCATTTCTCGCTTCTTAAAGCAGGCATTCCAGGTGTTGTGGACTAAAAAGTATCGGGGAGATTTGGTCCACCAAATCTGGAGTGTTGAAGGTTGTTAACCCAGCTCTAAAAAGATTTGCATCAGGAGAACTTCCAGACAGTTTTTTTTCACACCATTTTTTTAAGTAATCTCATGCAAGACCATTAAAGCCATGAACCAAAAATCAGATCCCTATTTTAAAAGTTGCGGGAGCAATCATAGCTGGGAATTTTAATGTATGTTAACTGATGCTTTAGAAAAAAAACTTTGTTTAAAATATATTTTTTGGGATTGTATGATTGCTCCACTTTTAATAATTTGTTACATTATCCATCATTTTGGATACACTGAGATGTGCAGTTACTAGCTGTCATGCCCAAAGTTCCGGTACAAATTCCTGTCATTCTGTCTGAACTCATTCTTATTAAAACTGATTCAACAGCTTTAGCAGTTTTCCTTCCCAGCCTACAGTGGTAACTAAAGTATCCAAAGGGCCCAGAGCTTATAAAAGTTTGAAAAAGTAAAACAAATTTGAAAAAAATGTGGTCAATTATAAACAAATTAGGAGTAAAAAGCTTACATACATGAAGTTTAAGCATTAAGAATCCAACTGATCAGTTTTCGCACCGAGGACCCCTGGGTTGTGTGTACGCCACTGCCACAACATATAAGTATATCTTTAGACTGGGTTGAAATTTCAGGGAAATTCCAACCTGTCAATGTGAGTATTTCATAAAGACTTTGGATGTTTTCCAGGACACCTATAATTTTATACAAATTGATGGACAACATACAAAAAGTGCTGCCCTGCAGTATGTAGAAGTCAAATGCTGCAGGTAGTAAATCAGGAATCCTGCAGCAAACTCATCCATAATACAGGGCAGTATTTTCATTTGCTGCAAATCAACATGATGACATTATGTGTGTCCAGGATGAAAACATTGTGGATACCACAACCCTGTCTGTACTCCAAAATTAATTCATTAAGCTAAAGTTGTTTTGGTCCCTTTAATAATGTAAAGGAAAATGAGTGATGGATATTAAGTGCTGCTGGGACCACTGCAGTTAATATAATAACCAGCGCTACAACATGGGTAGGCTTTGGCCTGGATGACTAACAACTGAGACTAATTGAAGTTGGACGATTATTCTACACTCGTCAGTGTGGTCATGATAGTGCACAACAGAGGAAAAAGTTTATAACTTGCCTTTTAAGTTCAAGAATTGATTTCTAATTGCATTAACATTTACTGCAGCCATTAGCCAATTTATGAGAAGATTTTTACCCACAATCCAGACTGCTACTTAGCTTTGATCCATTGTAAAAATATTACGTAGGTTTTTGATCCTGCATTTTACAAGCATACAATCTTTGCTTTATTGTCAATAAACGTTATTAAATGGCTCTATACTTTGTCTGGAGATGTGTACAACGGAAACTAACTAAACACTGTTGTATATTTATGATACAATAAAACTTAAAGTGCCTATTATTATGGATCAGTTGTGTCTGGCAGGTTGAATTAAACATAGCATGCATCTGAGATACATACAGATACATTTGTACTTTTCCAGTTCCACAAAGATCCTTGGGTCGTGTAAAGACCTGATGGAAGTGAAAACCAGTCTGGGAAATATTCTCACATTTCCACTGATGGGAATAGGGAGGTCGTTAATGAAGTGTGTAAGGTCACACGCTACAGTTACTTCAATTTGATTTGATTTTTTTGAGGCATTTACAGGGTAACAGTTTCTGAAATGTTTGCTAGTTTTATCTATTTGTGTGAAAACAGAAACACAAAACAAAGCCCAAGACACTGTCAAAAATACATTCACAGTCTACTGATCAGGGCAAATTTATATCTTGATGGCCTGTAGGCTCTGGACGTTCTGTAACCTGAATTTTAGTGCCTTAGGTGTGTGTAAAGAAAGATAAAGATAGAAGAAAGCTCCTTAATACATAAAAACTTAAAACCATATACAAAAAGCATAGCTGAATAGTATCAACATAAAATGAAAATTGTAAAAAAATTAAATGAAAAATGGAAGTGTCTTTTAAATTATTTTTTTTAAACGTTCCTTCCACCAAAATTCTTCCACTCTAAATAATTGATCAAATAAAATATGGCTTGTAGGGATTTTAATTGTTTTAGGCTTCACTTAAAAATATCTTAAGAAATTATATTTGGAAAAATCTAAACATGCACATTGCCTGCCTTTGTAGAAATGGAAGCTATGTTGCAAAGGATTGATTATATCTGCTCATTTCAGCACCAACATTGACACCAGTTGTTCTGCCAGTTTCCCTGGCAGTGTGTAATTACTGACAGCAGGGCGAACAACATAGAGTATGATTATTAAGTACACAGCAGATAAGGATAACTTGTGATGACTCCTGAACCAGCAAGGTTGTACTTAAGAAACTGTCTTTATTTTTATGTGGGCCATCAGTCTCGAGACCATAGATCAGCTACTACTGTTTATTATCTACATACACTATACATGATGCATGGGGTCTCATGGATAAGAGGAATAAAGCATCCAGCTTCATGCTATATACAAAGTATCTTCACAGGAACCTCCAACTGTGGCATGAAGATCTTGCCTGAGCTTTTAAATGTGCAAATAGTAGGGAAGATAAATGGAGACCATTTTATTGTATTCTGAGATTTGGCATAAAATCATCATTGCATTAGTTTTTTTTATTTAAAACATTATAATGTTAAAGTATTGAATACTTTTTATTTTTCCCAAGGTTGCACCATACCCTTATAAAGTCCTTAATCACAGGCAAGATATTTTATTTTTATTTTTTATTTTCTTTCTTAAAAACAAACATTGTCAGGGGTATTGCTAGGTAGCAACATACAAGGGGTTTCAGCCCAATGATCAGTTTAATAGTCACTCCTGCAGTTTACCTTAAGCCCACCCAATCTCCACCTAATGAACCACCCAATGACCCACCCATGGCTCCACCGCTGACCAACTGACACACACATACACTCACACACAAAATGTTACTCCTATACATACACTGTTGTACATATACACATTTAAATACTCAGATACACACAAACGAACAATATTCTATAAAGAAATAGGTTATGTCTATCAGTATTGTGAGCTACATTATTGAAATAAAACGTAGTCTTTTTATTAATACTATTATCCATAAACATAGACTTGTGTTTTTAGTAGATATGAATGAAGATGCGGTCCATGGGTGTTTTTTAATTTTTTTTATATATATATATATATATATATATATATATATATATATATATATATATATATATATATATATATATTTAAAAACACCCATGGACGCATCTTCATTCATATCTACTAAAAATATATATATATATATATATATATATATATATATCCATTTATGTAATTCATTTATAAATTATTTAATATTGAAAGAGGGTCCTTTGCAACCTATAACCTAGCTTCCGCATTAGCCTGAGCAACGATGGCGGGCGCCACTGACCGGCAAACAGCACTGCCAGTTTCTGTCTATCACTGCCACCCATAGATTGTTTTAATTGGTATGGATACTGGTATTGGTATTGGTATGGGGTGTAATCTCTACCTTAGCCTTAGCACCAGGTTGCAGGTACCTGGTGTGTAAAACCATTCGAAAATAGTGCGTTCCTTAATTGTATTAGATTACTAGGTCTTTCCTTTTACATTTAAAATTTAACATACATATATTTCATTGACGGGGCAGTCTCCTCTTCGCAGCTCCACCACATTATGTGACCTCTAGATTGTAAACTCATTTGAGAAGGGTGTTCCTCAACCTATTGTTAATGTAACATTTTTTAAATTGTGTTCTTTATTGTTAAATTTCACTCTTTATAGTTAAATTTCACTCTTTATAATATTGGAATAAGACGGCGATATATAAATGCCGAAATAATAATCATCATCATTGCTGCACTTTTATATAATTGTTTCATTTTGATTGACAAGAAGATATTTCACAGTTGATTGAAAAGAGACTACTATTTAGAACTAAGGAATAGCACTTCTTATTTTTTATTTTTTTTTGAGACCAATAGAATTTTTTTTTTTTAATTTTTTTTTTTCCAAAAAGAAAAGAACCACCTCTTCTATGAGAGGCTAGAATATGTAATTAACAATAATTAGCCAGTGATTGTCCCACTGGCACAGATGGATAACAGTGTGTGCCGTGTTTGTCGGGGGGGGGGCGTTCATTTACAAGCCAGTAAAAAAAAAAAAGGGGGGGGGTCAACTTAAAAAGGTGAAATATTGGAAATCTTGTTTGTGGTTAAAAACCTAATCACATTAAAAACAGTTTTGAGCATAGAACAAAAAAAAAAAGTCGTACATGTGTCTACAGAAGCCTTTCTGAATATATTCATACAAAAGAACTGACCTGATCCCTAAAACTGTGAAACCTTTTACTAGTAGGTCATGTAGGTGTAACTGTCTTAACAATGTTTGATGGCTAAAGATGCCCACATCGTTTCTATGCTTGCTGGTTATTGGAAGCTCATGACAGGACCAGATGGGAGAGGTGAAGAACAATAGAAGAGGTGTGGCATTTCTCCTAATAATTGCTCTGCCATTGTTTGTGACAGCCCTGCTGTGAGGGGAGGTCTCCTATCCAGCCTGTCTTTGTTTTCCTAACTCAGACAAAATGTGCAATTGCAGATTTCCATTGCCTCTAGGCTTCTGGATATGTTACTATAAATACACAGTATAATGAGCTGGTAAAATGTGATTCAAATTAGTAGCTTGCTTCCCCTAGCAGTAATCTGTTATCTGCTCTCTTCCCAGCTCCTTCAGACATTTCTCCCTAGAAGCTCAACTAAGCATTTAAGATTATTAACTCATCAAATGCTGGTTGGGAAGGGGCATCTACTCTGCTTGTTATCTCGAGTGAAAATTTTTACTGATATTCTAGAATTGCAAAAAAAATAGGATGCTGACAACTAAAAGAAATGTCACATTGGAAATGAAAAAAAAAAAAAAAATAGATATGTATTTTTTACTTCCAAGATGCTGACATTGTTTCTGGGGTTTTATATATAATGTATGATTTGTGTCTAAGGGTCTTGTCCGTACACTTTGATTTTCAAAGAAATGCAAAGTCACCTTAAGTTGAGTATCCAATCCTTTGTTTTCAATTGGGGTAACTTCCAAGGCACTTGTTACTGGGTTTCTCACCTTTTTAAAGGGTTACGCCGACCACCATGACCATTTCAGTGATTTTACCTGGTCATGGTGGAAGGAGTGTGTTTGTGCAATGTTTCAGCTTGAAACCCTCCTTCACTGTAGCTTTCCCACCTCACTATCCCAACCGAAATTGTATTTTACCCCCACCCTCCCTCTTCACCTCCCGGCTCAGAGTGCACGCATCAAAGATTTGGACAAATCAAAGACTTCTCTATGAGAAACCCTTGATTGGACGGCTCCTGTGACATTAGTCGGAGAGCATCAGTTGCTCCGCTCGGCGCTGGATTAAGGTGAGTAATGTCTGCATTTAGAAATCTTTTCAAGCTTATGGGGGTTAGGGGGTGATGTGGAGACCATGGTGAACAGTGTCAATAGGGCATTTTTTAAAATAAGTCTTGTAGAAACCCTTTAACAGAAGTGTGTGTAGCTGTATGAAATGAATGAATATGCGAGATGGTTATTCTTAAAAATGTTGTATTGAATTACATGTTTATGTTAAAAAAAAAAAAATCAATAAAGGTTCATCAATATGTTATCACTGTGGAATAATATTTCTGCGCCATGGAGTGACTTTAGATTGTCATCAGCGCAAGCTTGGGTGAATGATTTAAATGCTGCAGGTATTCTGAAGAAAACAAAAAGGGCTGATACTAAAGCAGAGAATCAGAATGTAGATTTGATATCAAACACTTGACTTTTATAGGTCACTTTTTTTTTTCCTAGTCTTTGAAAATGTCTTGCACTGTCAGTTAATTTTTTTTAAATAAATGCCTTTTTGTAACCGTGAATGCAGAACATACAAATCCACCAAGTTTGTGTATTACCAATGTGTTGATGGGAAAAAATGGAATGCAGGAAAATACGGAGAATGGACAACAGCTCACATAGCTTGCACTTTTACTGGATTCCCACTCAGAACTGGTTTAACTCCTCTTGTGCCATTAAAAGAGAATCTAGTTAATTTGCATATCAAACTGAACCCATCCAAAATGGTGGTTCAGATCTGAAATGCAGATCGACTCTCAAAATAGATTCACGTATCAGTCCTGATTGCTAAATGCTTGATACGTCTAGGATCTAAGCATATTTTTGGTTAATGCAACCTCCCAAAACCAATTCCAACCTTATCCTTACAACTACGCTTGCACCAACTCTGTGTACCTGCCATAACCTTACCATATCCTTAAATGTCCTACACCATTCGTAAACCTTACACAGCAATAACCCTAACCCAGCATTAGTCATTACCTTATCCTAACACTTACCCTACACCTATACCTACCTCTACCCCATATAAAGGATTTTCTCTGCTAATATCAGTACTCCTATCAACACAGGGATTTATAAGCTAGAGCAGTAGAGCGGTTTGTGACTGTTTTTCAGCATGATGAGGGCTACTAAATAAGGTAATAGGTGACCGAGAGTCCCAAGTTGGGTCTTCAAGGCATGAACACAGATTTTCTTTCTCACATCAGGACTTTAGAATGTGCCAATGCGTTCTAACAGCATTATAGCCCAGGCTTTCTAGGACATTATGGCATGTCTTAACATTAAGAGTTTAATTGGTTCATGAGTATGTCTCCTGCATTATTCCAGTAGCAATCTACCCCATCTGCCATAATGCCCTCCTTTCTTGTGGATAGTGTCAGGGAGTTAAAGGACCACTATAGGCACCCAGCTTAATGAACTGGTCTGGGTGCCTGGTCCAGCTAGGTTTAACCCTTCTTTTTTTTTTTTCTATAAACATAGCAGTTTCAAAGAAACTGCTATGTTTATAATAGGGTTAATCCGGCCTCTAGTGGCTGTCTCGTTGGCAGCTGCTTCCGCGCTGTGAAAATCCCAGTGAGAAGACGCCAGCATCCATAGGAAAGCATTGTGAATGCTTTCCTATGGACTGGCTGAATGCTCTTGCCGTGCATGGGCATTCAGCCGAAGAGGGGGAGAGGAGGCGGAGTTTGCAGTGGGGGTTGTAATCTTATAACCTCCCTACAAATGGTGTTTTACTCAGGCATAACACCCAGACAGTACAAACATATACGGGAGTGTTGATTGATTGATCATTGAAGTGAGAATTTCCAAGAATTCTAAGGGAATGTCAAGTTTAAGGCCAAAATAGCTGGACTGGAAAACTTCTTCATTTAAGCCATGCTGGCAGTTGGGCTATTAAAGTCTAAAAAAATTATTCACTTTGAATTCCTGGCCGTTCCAACTTTAATGAATAACCTAATAAAGTTGCAACCTGACCACCTTTATTGTGTATATTAAATGTATACGTGTGCATATTTTGATTGTGGGTGCTAGTAAGAGATTATGGTTCCAATGAAGCTGTACCCATACAAATCACTTATTATTGAAATATGAGTGCAGAGATCATGCTCATTTATTTCAATATATTATAGCGTGTAATTGTATGTTCGTGGTTGGTCTTCAGCACATTTATCAGAGTAATCAGAACAGCTGCAATAAAAACTATTTAATTTACTCTGGTTAGTAGATTAATGGCCTCTTATCCTTCTTGTACAGGTCACCTGTCTGCATGATTTCTTTGGGGAGGATGATGTATTTATTGCCTGTGGACCAGAGAAATTTCGATATGCCCAAGATGATTTTTCTCTTGATGAAAATGGTAAGTTCAAGTACTGTACACCCCCAAAAAAGACTTTGTTAAAAAGCAGCACTGTTGGGTTTTTTTTCCATCTGGTTTTCCATTTCCTTGTTTCCCCTGTAGTTTAATGATTATACTCCCATTTTCCATGTGACTTGGTATTTGTTATTGTTTCTTACTGGTGCTGGATCTCAATATTTGGGTGCACCCATGTTGTTCTCCTCGGTGCATGATGTCTGCTGTTTGCTCTTCTGTGAGATTCGCTTTACTAATGGATCTTGGGTAAATTTGATTGGCAATTGAAACGGAACCTTGCATAAGCTTCCCCCATTATCAAGTTGTTTAGTAGTTAGCAATTTTCCTTATATATGTTATAAAAACTGAAAAATAAGAGATTTAGACAAATGGAGCTTTGTGGAAACAGATTAGCTAATGTGTATTTTTGTGACAAAGCCACTCTAATAGTAAAACTATTAAGCTAAATAGGCACCCAGACCACTTTATCTCAATTAAGCGATCTGAGTGATATGTCCTTCATATTTAACCCTGCAACTGAAAACCTTGCCATTTTGCAAGAATGTGTTAACATTGCAGGGTCAACACGCGTCTTTTGGCTATCTTCCTGACAGCTATTAGAGGCACTTCCACCTTAATAGTCGAATTAAACTTGGCTATTCAATCATTGTCTCAAAGAGACCATTTGATTGGTGGAAAGAGGTGTTTTGACGTGCATGTTTACTAGCTTTCCAGTGTTTGATGATCTCAGTCAGGAATATGGGTCTTCGGTACAGAGATCAGTGTGCTATGGGATAAAGGTAAGTAAGTCTTACCTTGGGGGCATCTAAACAAGTAATGGAACACTATGGCTTTAGAAATACGTGTTTTGTGTGTCTCTTTAAGCAGTATCATATGATCTGTGGGATATGTATGACTAACATGGCTGTGTCTCTGATGGGCCCAGCAGTTCCTAATTACAGCCCTGTCTGTTTTACCACACGTGTCTTCCTTCTGAAGACTATGTTTATTTCATTTAGAATGATAACTACTACATCTGAAGCTCTACTCTTTTTTTTTTAATTTTTTTTTTTCTTTACAAACCACTACGTGTAATGTGACTGTTGGGTGACCTTATGCATCAGTGGGCTATGCCAATTAGTATTCTGATGCTGTCCCTACATTTACTCAGCAATATATTTAATAAGAAAAACGTGTAGGGAAAATGTAAGGCTGCCTACAGCCGTGTCTTAAAAAACAAATCACTAAAACAAAACTAAAATAGATTATTTAACTATTAAACGGTTACAGAAATACAATTCTGGATTTTTTTATGCGGTATAACAGTCTTTAATTTGTGGTGTGCTCATTCCACAAGTAAAACCTGGTTTATCCACTATATTTTATTTGTAAAGCTGCGTTTTGATGCCTACCTGATCTGTTATGGACTCAAACAGTTGTTAGCATGTCCCCTGCTGTCTATCCTGATAAATTACCACAGGACTGGCTTTAAATGGACACTATAATCACCAAAACTACCACAGATTAATGTAGTTGTTCTGGTGTCTATGGCCTGTCCCAGAAAGCTCTCTGAAAAGGCAGTGTTTACATTACTTCCTAGTAGCACCTCTAGTTGCAGTCACTCTGATGGCCACTGGAGATGCTTCCTAGTCTAGTGCTGCAGTGTGCATCATCTACTTTAAGTCTTCACACTCTGCATGGATGAGCTAAATGTACCCCATAGAGATTAATTGATTCCATGCATCCTCTTTGAAGAGATACTGATTGGCGCAGTGCTACATTTTGCCGTACATGCGCAATAGTCTCCTAATGCTTTCCTATGGAGATTGATGATCTCAGCTATGAAGACGAGACAGGCGCCGGCAGAAGAGAATAGGCAAACTTAAATAATTTTTACTGCATTGAGGGGGGGGGGCTGCTCCAACACTATAAACAGCCACTCCAGCACTATAGTGTTAGGAACACGTGTTTGTATTCCTAACATTATAGTGTCCTTTCCAGTAATGCACATGTATGATCATACAGTGTGGGCTCCAGCCAACTAGTTATTTTTGGGTAAATGCAACTCATCATATTTATATCCATTTTGCATTTAGAAGGTACCAGATTATCATAGTCCAAGACATGTTGGAAAGATTTTGAGGAGCTTTAATGTAGACTAACAGGTGACATTTTGAAAAACATTCTGTTGGTTTCCTTGGTGATTGCTCTTAATTTCACACTTGACTGCGTAATAGTAATCTTTATATGTATGGCAGGATTATTTAATACATTAACAGGGTTGCAATACAAATTTCTAAATGGGTGGTAAACCTATCTTTATTATTGTTTGATCCAAGAAGCAATCGAAATGCCATTCTGGAGTCATGAAGGATTTTCTTATCCCATTTTGTGACAACTAGAAATTGCTGAAAATTTGTTTTGTTGTGTTTTTTTTTCTATTTACTTTTGGATCAACAGCAAAAACTGAGTTGTTTGAATGATTAAACTTGACATTAATCTTTAATCAGCCTATATAATTATTGTTGTGTATTGGGGTTTATGCAGTCCACCTTCCAGTAGATGGCAGCATAGTGAAGTTATGCACTTGTTCTGTTAGTCTCTCGTGTGTGTGTGTGTGTGTGTGTGTGTGTGTACTGAAATAAAGAGAAGTTCTATTTTACTACAATGTCTGAGAGCCATTTTGTGAATATACAACATGCAAATACTTTAAAATTATATGTTATGTTGTAATGAATGTTAGTAACTGAATAAACAAACACTCAGATGGCTGACATTCTAACGTGCAAATATAAATGTATTCCTCGGCATCTCGCTCCAGAAAACACTAAAATACATTTCTGTAACTTGACTCTTTTACTGTAAGTCTGACATTCGTCAGATTCTTAGTTTGCTGAAAATTCATTCCTGGAGTTCAGTGTGAAAAGTTGACAATGTGCAGATATTACTAAATCCTTTTGTTCTGCCTAGTCTGCCATCAAACTTCTTTGCAGGAAATGTTAACGGTAAGCCTAGATATTGTTGTCTGGCAAGACAGGGACCACAGATTCTCTCAGGGAATGTTAATTGCATATGAATCAAACATCATACAGATTGTAGGTAATCGTTTTATATGGAACTCATGATGGTGATGTCTGCATGATTCAAGTGATTCCTCCTCCCCTCTGCCTCCTCCCCCCCCCACAGCATGGCATTTTAAAGATGCAATACCACGCCTTTAAACCTTACCAATTGACATGCTCTTTATTCATAAAGCTGGCCAATAACATACCACTGTGTGCTCTTAACTCTACATTATGCAGTAAGTAGGTGGAATTTTTGGTCCAGTAGCTTGACCTATGCATAGTCGCCTTCTCGGCATACCCTTTTAAAACCCATAACCCTCCAATAAGATTCAGACACCTTGTTGTGGGAAAAATTATTACCGCTTTTATTTAAAAGATAACATAAATAATTTAATGTAATTGTAAACATATTTCAACATTGCATATCCATCCCCATTCTTTTTCACAATTCTACCCTATAAAATGACCCACATAACAATAACTGATAACCATTCGAACATATAATACAATAGTATATAAACCATTGCCACCGAGAGCATGATTTTCCAATTTTTACAATGTAGTGGTATACCAAGATACACCCTACACCCACCAGATTCAGAGCTACCAATAAGCTCGAACCTATCAAAACCAATTCCAATTTAACTGTTTTTGGTGAACTGAAACTATCCTACAGCTGAACAAACGACCTACACCCCAACTTTTTTTTTTTATCCACCTCCCGCCCCCATGACCAAACTGGTACTTAATACAAAAAAGGGAAGGTGGGACAACAACAGGTAAGTGAGGATTAGTTAAGATGGTCCCTAATCTTAAATGGCCCCTATATATACTCCCATAGCCAAAACCCCTCCCCTACTTTCTCCTAGCCCATCCCAAACATTACCCATAGTCTTTGTCTGCCTGTTAGCCATGTCAAGGCCCATTGTACTTTGTACACACTGACTGATCAGAGCAAGAGCGTCATCAACCTCCCTCCCCTTAGTGTCCATGAAGCAGGGCAGAGAGGTCAGAGAGTGTAATTTGAGACTCGTGCATCCTGCCAGCACACCCTGTGTCTCAGGGAAATCTGTGTGTTACTTTACAATAAATCTGATGCAGGGAAAAGTGGAACAGATGGCGGGACACAGCTCCAAAATCGGGATAGTCGTGCCTAAATCAGGACAGTTGGGGGGCATGTAAGAATGTCCTAGTAAATGGAAAATGAGGAGTCAGAACTTTTCCTCCACTCCATGTCGTCTAAGGCAAAGAAAAGTACAATAAGGATGTGGAATTCTCTGCCTGAAGAAGTGGTTTTATCTGAGTCCATACAGATGTTCAAACAGCTACTAGATGCATACTTGCAAAAACAGAATATTCAAGGATATAATTTTTCAATGTCGGGTAATAACTGCTTGATCCAAGGATAAATCTGACGGCCATTCTGGGGTCAAGAATGATTTTTTTTTTTTCCCCTAGTTTGTTGCAAAATTGGAAGTGCTTCAAACAGGTTTTTTTTTTTTTTTGCCTTCTTTTGGATCAACAGCAAAAAACAAATGTGAGGAAGGCTGAACTTGATGGTCGCAAGTCTCTTTTCAGCTATGTAACTATGTACAGGTGCCCCAAACCGTCCCAATTTTAGCAGGACCGTACCCATTTGAGGTTCTATCTCACCATCTCAATTTAGTTCTCTGGTACACAACATGCCACTAAAGATAAGTATACTGCGAATGCTTCATTAGATACTTAAGCACTGTGCACCAGTACTGGGACCCTGCAGAAAGCACTCCAGCAGAGCTCTCTGGTTCCTGCAATTAAGGGCCTTGTCAGTCGTTCAAAGGCATGGTCTAAGGGTGTCACTAGTGTCACACTTCATGTCACTGGCATCGACTCCATTCAGGCGGACACACATCCTGATCTGAAAATCTCCCAATCTTAGGATATATGTATGTATAAAATGTCATATTTGAAGGTACTCTGTCATAACCAAAATTCATGGTTGGTCAACTTCAGATCAATACGTACATCTAATCAATGAATGGTACTTGTATGCTTTTAAGTCATACATTTGTTGTTGATCATATAAGGAGTTATGTACAAACTTTTTGAAAGTGATGTAAAAAGGGGCAGAGTCACTAATAGAATGTGTTTGCTGGTTCCACACCTTCATGGTAATGGTACATGCAACCACTTTTAGCATTAAAGTATCCACCAAGATACCCTCAAGTTATCAGGCTCAGGGAGTTGGGCTGATTAGATTACCACTACTGCTATATGTTTCAAGAATGTGTTCCCAGAATTTTTTACTAAACTCATGTCTCTCCCCACAGAGTGCCGGGTAATGAAAGGGGGGACTCCAGCTCCCCAAGCCAAGCCCACATCCAGTTCTCTGAAAAGTGCAGCTAAAAGTCCTGCACCAACACGCCGCAGTAAATCACCTGCTGATTCAGGTGAGTAAATGGTTAGCTACTTGTTTAACACCTGGACTCCCATAATACTAAGGTGTCCATAGGTGATCATGCAAAGTTTATGTTCTAAAAAAATGGCTTGCAAAATTATACCAAAATTATTCCTATTTCTTCATATGCACATGCAGACGGCAATCTGTGATCACAAATTAAATGTTGCAGAGAATAAAATTAACTTTGTTTTTAAAAACAAAGTAGATAGATTGAAATCATTAAAGGGATATTCCTGGCTGTAGGGTACCAATTCCTGTTTAATGCGTGCAGGTAATACGATAGTATACATATTCAAAGACAATAAAATAAAAAGAATACAACTTTAAAAGAATACTTGCATTTGAAGTTTCTGCGTTTATTACAAATGAATAGGTTTTGCAATTTCTGCAGTGAGCTTGGCACAGGCTCAGCTTACTTTCTACAACAGTGCTAAAATGATACCATTAATTTTTTTGATAAAGCATGGGTTTTTAGGAGTTGTAGTTAAATTGCATGTTTACTGTAAAAGTAAAACCGCTGCTGAAATAAAACTCTGAGAGTAAAAAAAAAAAAAAAAAATCCCATATAACTGTATGGAGAAAAATAATACTTCTTACTAATCAAGTAAAAGATTATTTTATTTTGAAATGTCCCTGCATAACTAATTTTAACTATACATTATGCCTAGCATATCATGTGGTTTCACCTTTAATTTCTTTCTATTCCTTTAAAAAAAATTCACAACAAATTCTTACCATTCAGGTCCTTTTATAATTTTTAAATGTCTGTCACAAACCCAGTTAATTAATACAGTGTTGTTGTGTTACATTTAATTCACAATTCTAAATGTACACGATTGAACATACTGTACATCTATTATGCAGTGCTAACACTTACACTGAAAGATGCCCTTGCCGCACACTGACTTTCAAAGCACAGCAGGATACTTAGTAAGGGAGGAGTTAAAATTTAATCTCAGAGACAAGACAATCTAATCAGTGAGGCATGTTTTCCGGGCTTTAATTTCATGCTTCCTTAATGGCTGGGTTGGACTAGGGAGACAAAAATATTTCCACAAAGAGACAGCAATTATCTAGTACAAATACATCATGTCAGTCAGGTCCTGACTTCACATTCTATTCTCATGGGCCTGTAAAGATGGGTAGCTTAAGAACACAGCAGATGTCATCTTTAAGTGTAGACTGGATACTACTGCAAAGGACTTGTGATATTTAGTCTGTGGTGGTAGCAAAATTATTACAGTTTTATTCTCAAAGGGCCACTACTTCCAGAGGGCACAGCCATTCTTAAGAACCCCCAGCTAGTGTTGCCTGTCTTCTAAAATAAAATACAGTCTATGTATAATTAATAGCTGCCTCAAGCTATATTTTACAGGTGCATAGTTGCTAATATTTAAAAAAAAACAATTTCCAAGGGCACTTTGTGGCAAGTATACACACAGATATACAGAGACACGCACACACATATATGGTGGCACACACAGAAACATATACACAATAATCGTCTAAGGCAAAGGAAAGTTTTTTTTTTGTTTTTTTTTTACTGTAATAACAATCAGGATGTGGAAATCTCTGCCTGAAGAAGTGGTTTTATCAGAGCCCATACAGATGTTCAAACAGCTACTTGATGCATACTTGCAAAAACAGAATATTCAATGATATAATCTTTCAATGTAGGGTAATAACTGCTTGATCCAAGGATAAATCTGACTGCCATTCTGGGGTCAAGAAGGAATTTTTTTCCTAGCTTGTTGCAAAATTGTGCTTCAAACTGTTTTTTTTTGCCTTCTTTTGGATCAACAGCAAAAAACAAATGTGAGGAAGTCTGAACTCGATGGACGCAAGTCTCTTTTCAGCTATGTAACTATGTAATATACACACAGATACATTAAGTGAAACACTGCCATACATAGATATGCACACACTAGCAAACTCACACAAAACAAATCATAAAATAAAGAAAATACATATTTCTAACCACATTCCTCCAGGCCCTGGTGTACCTACACTGTCTAGAAGACCATCAGTAGTTGTGCCCATGGGATCTGAGACAGTTGTTGAGACTCATTTTTGCTGGGACAGACTATTAAAAGTAGACAAAATATTTTAAATTTAACAGCATGTGCAGTAAAGGAGGGTTACATTTCAGAACTCTCCTTTACAGGAAGTGTTAGGAAGGCTGTGTAGGTCACCTGAGGGGAGGTGTGACTAGCACTTCTTAATGAAATTGATTAAACTCCTAAATAGCAGAGAATTGAGCAGTGAGACTGCACGGGCATTGTCTATACACCAAAGCTGCCTCATTAAGCGAATGTTGTTTTATGTCTATAGTATCTCCTTAAAAGAACAAAATGCCCTGCTTAAATAAACCTTTCAGGAACAGTGTACAGTCATAACTTATCTATATAAAAGCATGCAAAAGATTATGCCCCAAAATATATATTGTACCTCCACAGGCTGCATGGATGTGACAATTTTGCCAGTTGTCACCCTTAAATTTAATTCGGTGCTTCCAAGTGAGGAAAGATACCTACGACATGTAAAACAAACTGCTGTTCATTCAGGGGTTTTCTGCAATTCTGTATGGATTAATAGAAGGAAACATAAATAGATTCCACATACAACCATAGCTATAGACTTGCCAAGTAATTTACTGCTCTAGAGGGAATCCCACAGAGACTCCAGAAAACTCATTAATGGTCACAGGGAGGAAAAGCTGCAATATAACCAGTGAAAGATGGAGACTGACTGACCAGATGGTTCAAGGTTTAAAATGACAGAAATAGCTCCAATAGCGCATTAATATGAAATAGATGGGCCATTTATCTCTCTTAAACATAATATGGAATACTGGGCTTTGCTCTATGATATATGATGGTTATCTCCCCTCTTACATAAGACGCAGTAGAGATGCATGTATTTAAATGATTATTTGCAGGTAAAGGATGTAGGCCATTTTTGTTCTTATGTAAAAATGGCACCACATAAGTTACATGTTATTTTTGTAACCATGAAGAAAATGTCAAGGGATTTTTTTTCATGCACAAGTAATTTCTAGGCCATTGTTCTGGTCTTTCCTATCCCTCCCAGTTCCTCTCTCTTGCAAGAAAAAATCTGATCATATGTTTATTTGTTGAGCACAAATAGGTTGTAGTGACATAACATGACAAAGTCCAGACTATTGATCTTTAGGGTGTTGGCCAACAATGTTACTGAAACACTACAATAAAAACAAGCACACATATTTAGTATCAACATGGGGACCTACAAAAGACTTTTAGATTTGCAATAGTTGGGTTTCTACCTTTTGGCTACCCTTACTCCGCACTGCTACCACCAATTGAAATTAAAGGTTAAATATTTGGAGATAAAAGCACTGTTGTAAAATGGATGGATGCAAACAAGCTTCCGAGTTCAATTTATTCTGGGAGCACTTATCCCTCTGTAATCCGGGGCAGCAGAAAAAGTGCTGGTGTAATTTAGCATTGCTGGGTCATGGAGTTTTCAACATATTTTCATGTATAGCACCCCTCACCCAGTTGTTACATCGCAAGAGGCAACAGTGTACTTCTCTCATTATTTCCTAAGGGGTAGAACATTTTCTTTATACCAGTGAGTGCTATGAACACTTGTTGTTCCAGAAAAACTCAGCTATGCACAATCTTCTGAATCCAATTCCCCTAGACAAGTACATCTTCTCTACAAAAATACCTTGCTGCTTGGACCAAAGGCATGTGTCAAATCCACTACTACATATTTTCTTGTATTGAAAGGGTTAGCAATACCAAAGCATGGAATTTTCTACCAGTGAAATGATGCCCGTTGACATTTTATTTAGAACTCACCTTTTTTAAACTTTAAAATGTTTGGATTGCTATTGAATTTCATTGTTTTTTTTGTTTTCACACTGGTGATCTTTTTGCTGAAATGTCAGCAGCTGCCCACATAATCTTACAGGCACAGTGCATTTAACAGAAAGGTAGAAATACCATCTTTCGGCTGTCCTCCATATATCTTTCAACCTGTCTCTTTCGGTACATGTCACAGGCTGAGTCATTTTTTCGAGACTGTCTATGTCTGGCCTCCAGCAGGTCAACTCATGCATTGCCCAGACTGTAAATACCAAGAAATATAATATACTTAGGCATTGTCCTGGGATTTGACATACCGTGGAGCCTAAAAAAAACAGAATATATTTACAGAACATCAACATTTGAAAATGTGTTATAACAAATGCTGGGGGATATGTATCTCTTAAATCTTAAAATTTATAGGTAACAATTTGGTAGAAAAAAAACTGGATTGTGCTGGCGTCTAATCTTTAAATTCTATTTATTCCTTAATTCATAGCTGCATTGTAGACTTGCTAAATGTTTGTTATGCTCTTAATGATCATTTATAAAAAGAGACTTTTATATACACATACACAATCCGCTGTGACAGACCTATATCCATGGGAGGGCCGGCAAGGATGGAAATGAGGCATTTGTCCATGTGTCACTACTATAGAGGGGTGGTAGTCTACGGTCTTACACCATATGTCTTTGGACTAAAATAGGAAGAGGTGTTGTGGGATGTCTGTTGGTGCTGTTCTGCAGCGTGGGCTCTGAGCCAGCTACATGGTCCAGGCAAAGGTTTCTCTATGAGATCTTTGTATGGACCAGATGCGGCTCCCATGATGTCAAGTGCCAATCGCAAGTATATGCTATATACTTTTTTTTTTTTTGTTTTTACTAGTTAGGGGGATCTAAAGAATAATGCTCAATATGGCATTCTTCATTTTAAAAAGCGGTGTATAAAACGTGAGCTGTAGTAACCCTTTAAGAGCCATATCCATGCCTCTCTTCACAAACCGTTCCAACTCTGTGAGCCATTATGTCCATGAAAAAAGTTGCTGGAAACAAAAACATCCCCAGCATTAAATGCAGTTTTTTTTAGCCAAGGTACTTAAGCAATGGAAAAGGGGTACAGTAGACTGCTTTGATCATCAGTCTGATGTCAAAAGTGGGGGGGAAAAAAACACTAGTCTCATGTTGCCTCTCCACTACCTGTAGAGATTCACACCTGGGACTTCAGCCCACAAAGCCCAAAAAACAACATATCTGTCCTGCCCAAAACATAGCAGTTCGGCTGGGGGAAGTGGAGGAGACCTCCAACAAACATACCTGCTAGATTGGAGAGCTTCAGGCGGCGGTGCACAGCTTACAACAGCAAAGCCTGCAACATGAGCAACAACTACGTTTCCTCACAATAGGTTAGTCTTCAAACTAAAAGAAATTGGTCTAGATTAATATTCTTGTTCTTGGGTAGAACATTGGCTTAAGGATAGAGTACAATGAGTTGTCATTAATGGTAAATTTTCTGCCTTAAGAGGTGGTTTTGTCAGTCTATACAGATGTTTAAACTGCAATTGGATAAATACTTGCAAAAACATAACATACAGGGATATAGTTTCTAATTAGTGGGGTAATAGCTGCTTGATCCAAGGAGACATCTGACTGCTATTTTAGGGTCAAGAAGGATTTTATTCCTAGTTTGTTGCAAAATTGGAAGCGCTTCAGACTGGGTTTTTTGCCTTATTTTGGATTAACAGCAAAAACATATGTGAGGAAAGCTGAACTTGATGGACGCAAGTCTCTTTTCAGCTATGTAACTATGTAACTAGCAACACTGGAAGACAAACGCTGACAAACTGAAAATTAGAGGTGTTGCGGACTCCGTACCAGAAGCAGAGTTCCCACACTTCACTAGCTGTTTACTCACCGCGCTGCTAAACCCGAAGGCGGCCAGAGCGATCATGATAGACTGCATCTTCCAGATACCACGACCACCTAATGCACCACCTAATGCCCCCGGAGATTTGGTAATCCAGTTTCAAATCCTAAAAGATAAAGCTGCGGTCCTTGAAGCCACCAGGGGCCAACCAACTTACCCTTTCAAATAAATGGCACTGTCCTTCTATGTGGACCTCTCAAGTGGGATGCTTGCATGGCGCAGGTCCCTACACCACTTCACCAGTCTACTGCAGCGCCACCATATTAAATACCGATGGGGACCAGCCGCACTCTACACGTCGCAACCGGAGAAAAGTAATCCATGACCTACAAGAGGCCACAAAGGCCTTGGGCAAGCTCAACCTTCCTATGGACTCACTCACACAATCAGAGATGCAGCCAAAGCCCCAGAGTTCGTGCCAAGAAGACCGCCAGCGGAACCCTACGCAACAGCTACGACTTGAACCGGGACTCTCACCCACAGCATTTTCACAGGGACGTTTTCCCCCCACACAAGCCACCACCGCTACCCTTTGGAACACAGCTCAAATGTGGTGACTTTACTTTTGTGGTGACTTTAATTAATATATATATATATATATATATATATATAATATATAATCTCCTAACTTGCATTGCCATGACAGTATATATGTACTGCGATGCTTTTAAACAGACAGTTAACGCACTCTTATCCAGCACCCTGCAGGGCTTAACTTGACCAGCTCAGCATAGACGGATGACCCGCATACATCTCTAGTAGTGATGTACCGAACGGTTCGCTGGCGAACATAGCATGTTCGCGTTCGCCACGGCGGCGGAACATATGCGCGGTTCGACCCGCCCCCTATTCGTCATCATTGAGTAAACTTTGACCCTGTACCTCACAGTCAGCAGACACATTCCAGCCAATTAGCAGCACACCCTCCCTAGCAGACCCTCCCACCTCCTGGAAGGCATCCATTTTAGATTCATTCTCAAGCTGCATGATTAGTAAGAGGAGGGAAAGTGTAGCTGCTGTTCATAAGATAGGGAAAAGCATAGCTAGGTTAGGGTTAGGGTATGCTTTTTTTTGATTTTTTTTTCTATGTAATGTAATTGCACTTAGTTGTCTGCCACTGCTGCCAGCTTCTGTGTCAGGCTCACAGTGCATACTGTGCCCATTTCCCCAGTCAGTGCCACCACTTAGATCTGGTGACACAAAGCTTGGATTTAAAAAAACAAAAAACTTTTTTCACTGTTATAGATTGAATAGCAGTTAGTTATCTTTAAGCAGGTGTGTCAGCTCTACAGCGTGTACTCTGCCAGTACGCTGCCACCTCCTCTACTCCTCCTACTCCATCCTCTTCCATAACCTCCTCGGCTTAGTCCTCTTCTGCTGCTGCGTCTTGCTCCACATCAGCGGATAGGGGACGTAACAGTGATTAAACTGATAACAATAGTACTAAACACACCACTCCTATCTGGTGGCACATTAGATTGCACGCGCAGTGCCCCAAATTTGTTGTGATCTGTGAGTAAGGTAAGCGGTTGTCCATACAAGTAGGTTGCAGCTTTTTGAGGGCCCACACCACCGCTATGCACTCCTTTTCAATGGCAGTGAATATACTTCGCTGTGCAAAAGTTTACGGCTTAGATAAGCCCCGGGTTGTTAGCCACCATCTGCTCCGACTTGGCTCAATACTGCTCCCAATCCAAGCATAGAAGCGTCTGTATGGACGAGAAAGTGTTTAGTTGGATCAGGAGAAGAAAGTACAGGTGATTTAATGAGCGCCGTCTTGAGCTGTTGGAAGGCCTGTTCACACTCTGGGGCCCATACTACTATCTTGGGGAGGTTTTTACACGTTCCTATATAGCACTTACTGGGCTTTAGGGTCAGTACGGACTCCCTAATCCGGTCTATTACGGCTCCTATGTGGGTCAGGTGTTCAGGCCAGGAGCTGCTAAAAATGTCTATACCATCCAAGTAGGTGTGTATCAGTGTGTATCAGGGATCCTTAGGACAGGTGTCAATCCATATCTGCCAAGTGACCCTATGTTGGGGTAACATTCCCTATTCTGATCTGTGTCAGTGTGTATCAGGGATCCTTAGGACGGGTGTCAATCCATATCTGCCAAGTGACCCGATGTAGGAGGAACAGTCCCTATTCTGCTCTGTGTCAGTGTGTATCAGGGATCCCAAGGACAGGTGTCAATCCATATCTGCCAAGTGACCCTATGTAAAAAAGGCCTGATGAGATGAGCTGCCTTGGGCTAAAAATGGTCCACACGCTGCTGTATTTTAGCTCTGAATGCCTGTTGACTTGCGTGACTTATCCACCACCAACTAGGGTTCAAGCCGCCAGTGTGTACTTTATAAATGGCTTTATAAAGCAGTGTGTACTTTATAAATGGCTCCACCTGCCACCCGTACAGCAACACAGTCTCCAGTTAGGAGGACCAGCCAAGCATCTTCTTCCATCTGCCTGTTACATAAATTACTGCCGTGTACACGACCACTGATAGGAGACGCGGAAGGTATTAAACTGATAAAAATAGTACTAAACACACCACTCCTATCTGGTGTCACATTAGCTTGACCGCGCAGTGCCCCAAATTTGCAGTAAGAGGACCGACCAAGCCTCTTCTTCCATCTCCCTGTTACAAAAATCAATGCCGTGTACACGTCCACTGATAGGAGACGCGGAAGGTATTAAACTGATAAAAATAGTACTAGACACACCACTCCTATCTGGTGTCACATTAGCTTGACCGCGCAGTGCCCCAAATTTAATGTGATCTGTGAGTAAGGTAAACGGTTGTCCATACAAGTAGGTTGCAGCTTTTTGAGGGCCCACACCACCGCCATGCACTCCTTTTCAATGGCAGTGAATATACTTCGCTGTGCAAAAGTTTACGGGTTAGATAAAAATCAATGCCGTGTACACGTCCACTGATAGGAGACGCGGAAGGTATTAAACTGATCAGAACAATACTAAACACACCACTCCTTTTTTTTGGTGAGGCTTTACAGGACAGAGTGCTTCTCCACGGGACATGTTAACTCACAGGCAGCTGGCTCATCAAGGAACCACAGCAGCTTTCCATGTACAGGTAAGACACGTGCAGCCGGTAAGGGTTCAGGCTCTTCTTCCTGGAGGATACGCTGCAAGCCTGTTGAACGAGGTGACCTTGCTCGGGTCCCAGGTGTACGGTTCCTAAAATGGCTGCCATATACACGTCCACTGATAGGAGACGCGGAAGGTATTAAACTGATCAGAACAATACTAAACACACCACTAATAAGGTTTCTCTCCTGTATGGCTCCTCAAATGATGCTTAAGATTAGAAGCGGCTGAAAAGCATTTCTCACACTCAGAACAAAAATATATTTTTTTAACATTCTCTCCACTTTGAACTAAATGACGTTTGGGAAGAGATTAACATAATTAAACACAGGCAGTAAAAATACAGTTTTTAGCCATACCCTGTAACTTTAAAACTACACATCCCATCTTCATAATTACATATTTGGAATCAGCACACTTAAAACATAAACATAACCAAAAATCAGCCAAATCCATCCAGGGGTTAAAAAAGTTAGCTGGAGGTCCCTTTATGACCGACCGCAAGCACATTTTCCTGCCCAAAACAGTTCCATAGATTTGGGCTGTGAGGTCGGTCTATTTCAGGCTGAAAAAAACGGCTGAAAAAAAGACTAAGTCCCATCGCCGAATGGGACTTTAGTCTCTGCAGCTGAAATAAGGCTGAAAAATATGGCTGAAAAAAAGACTAAGTCCCATCGCTGAATGGGACAGTCTCTGCAGCTGAAATAATTTCCCATTTACTGAACCAAGTGGGAAATAGCCAGGCAGGCACAAAGGGTTTGCACCAGGTCTGGGGACACAGGGGACACCGCCTTAAAGGGGCCGTGTCCCCAACAAGTCTGGGGACACGGCCTTAAAGGGGCAGTGTCCCAATCTTCCTGATGTCCCAAAAAAGGTGTTTAAAGGGCCAGCACCAGTCACATAAAGAGTCCATAAGCCCCAATATGCCCACCGACAGTCTTAAAGGGCCATACACACCAAATAAAAGTGCATACATTTTCACAATCTCCCAGGGGCCATAGTCATGCGGGAGGAGGCTGGCAAATAGGCTTCTCCACAACCCAGGGAAGCAGGGCAATTTGCCATTTAAAGGGCCCGTTACAAATAGCAGTTTGTAACAAGGTGTCAATCCATATCCGCCAAGTGACCCGATGTAGGGGGACCAGTCCCTATTCTGCTCTGTGTCAGTGTGTATCAGGGAACCTTAGGACAGGTGTCAATCCATATCTGCCAAGTGACCCGATGTAGGGGAACAGTCCCTATTCTGCTCTGTGTCAGTGTGTATCAGGGATCCTTAGGACAGGTGTCAATCCATATCTGCCAAGTGACCCTATGTAGGGGGACCAGTCTCTATTCTGCTCTGTGTCCGTGTGCATCAGGGGCTCTGAGGACAGGTGTCAATCCATATGTCAAGGTGTCAATATGTCATATGTCAGGTGTCAATCCATATTGATTGTGATTTAGGAATGTTAGGTGATTTCTGCCCTTTATGGATTAAAACCAGACTGTATCAACTGTGTAATTTTCCATGGGAGTTTTGCCATGGACCCCCCTCCGGCATGCCACAGTCCAGGTGTTAGTCCCCTTGAAACAACTTTTCCATCCCTATTGTGGCCAGAAAGAGTCCCTGTGTGTTTTAAAATTCGCCTCCCCATTGAAGTCAATGGCGTTTCGGGCGGTTCGCCGGTTCGCGAACATTTGCGGAAGTTCGCGTTCGCCGTTCGCGAACCGAAAATTTCGGGTTCGCGACATCACTAATCTCTAGCTAGTCCCGGGGCTTAATACCAGGCACACAACCTAACCGACTAATATTACGACAGGTTATCACACAACAGTGTACATATGAGAGAGGGCAGGAAGCCCAGACCTGCTTACAATAAGCAAAATAAGTCTACACATTCACGCCAGAACACACGCAGGCCCAACCCACATGATCGCCCAACTTTAGGACATAGCGACATAATCATAAGCTCTTGACTGACTGACATCTGTAAATTGAGCTAATATACAAGGATCTACATGCACGCATGCCCACTACATCTAGCCACCCGAATTCTTAACCTGTGTTATGCAAAAGGTTTATGCTTGTTATTAATTAAAAAAAAAAAAAAATGTGCAATGTTTAATCCTGCCACTGTTTTCACTGAGAACTTACCCAAAGTATTCGCTGTTGTGGCGACACTAAAGCGATTTGTATTCACACCTACAACAAAATAAAGATTAAAAACATTTTCAATAAACCAAAATCTTCAAAAAAATAAATAAAGGTTTGTATTCCTAATGCTAAAGTGTTCCTTTAAATCAATGATGTACTTTTGTTTGCAGAGTCTTCTTGCTGCCTGATTAAAAGTGCAGGAGAAAGGATTTTGTACATAATTTGTCACTTTTTGCTTTGTTTACACAATCTATCTTTTATATGAATCATATGCCAGACAATCCGAACACAGCCAAATCGAACAATGTGTATTACCTTGACCCAGTATGTAATAGTGAGGGCCGGAACATAGTTGCACTCATACGACATTTTCTGAGTTGATGTCCACTATTCCCAGATGATCATGGTAAAATGCCCGTACTTTGGCATAGAAGGGCTGTGTATGTAGGTTTGTTTGGTACTTGTTACTGCAGTCTTGATCCCAGTAAATCTTTCAGTATGTGCTTTAGTTACTACTATGAATTGTGGTAAACAAACGTTAAAACCTTTCTAGTTCAGCTATTGTACAGCATAGCAGGCTTGGCCTAAATGTTCAAAATATATACTTTTTTTAGTCCACCATAGCTCACACTTTATTGAATATACTTAAGTCTACTTAGCTGCTGTGGGAACATACCCTGCTTCCTAAAGGAAATTGAGCAAATGGGATATTACTGTAAGGGTTTTATAAACATTGCATTATTCAGACAACTCATGTTAACATACTGTGTGATTCTCTTCTGTGGCAGCTAATGGGACATCAAGCAGTCAGTTGTCCACGCCCAAATCCAAGCAGTCTCCAATTTCTACCCCGACCAGTCCAGGAAGTCTTCGCAAACATAAGGTATTATGTTTCCTCTCCAACTACGTAACACTACATCTTATTTCAAAGTACTATCCTAAACCTAATTAAATCTTGTGATGTTTTATTGAATTAGGTGTAAGATTCTGCAAGTTAGATGCTGAATAAACCTCTAAAATTATTCGCTATTCATGTGATTGGGATTAATACTAAAACAGATTCAACTTGGTTAACTTCAACTCTGCTAAATTGCCTAATTGTTCTAATCTAAAGCATTGTACAATAAGGACAGTTAAGATATGCAATTTGCTCACCATTACATTATGCTATATTAATACATGGCTATTCACATGTTGCATTTAGCAGGGTATGAGGTAAAGCTTACCCCTTAACCGAACCTCTAACATCTGATTATTGGATAAATGGATAGGGGGTGCAGGCGTGCTCCTGGGATCCAGCAACAGTTGCACTTTCAGCAATTTTTTTTTTATCATTTATTTGTATTATTCTTTCTAGTTGGTTAGAGGCAAGCTGGATGTAAATAGTTTAACAAAAACCTAATCTCATCTGAGTTTCAACCATCTAACGTAATAACTCTCTATTTAGTGAAAAAAACTTAACTTATTAGAAAAAAAGTGTAATTTTAAATTATTTGTTTTAAATGTTGCTTTCATCTTTAGTATTGTTGACTAATTATTATTAGTTGTGTTTTGTTTTGTTTTTTTAATATCATTATTAATCTTATTATTAGCATGAGTTTTGGTGGGGTGGATTTACTACTATAATGAAAACAATCTATGTGTAATTAAGGCATTACATTAGTTTCATACTTATCCGTAGTCTTTCAAAATCTGAGCCCCCCTTGTTGTTTTGGAGCCTATCTATAGATACACAAATATGAACTGTGCCAAATGTAAGCAGATGCTAGCTAGCTTGTCATTGTGCACTTTTTTGCTACACAATCATTGAGCTTGCTTTGCATAATGTTGAACAAAGCCTACATTTTTAGAGCTCATACAGTACCAGTCAATCTTACTATATATTTGTAATTCTCCATTGACTGACACTGGCATTAGTCAAAGTAGACCTTTTCATTCAGTACGCTGTATTGTGTTTGGCAGTATTTTGTGAACCATGCACTAATGGGGCATTTTTTTTTTTAGCCTGCTCAGCCATCAAACCAAACCAAAATGTTGTTTTCCGCATTCAAGCACGTTCACATTCATGATATCATATGGAGACCTGTTCAGTCTATAGCAGGAGTAGGCAACCTTTGGCACTTCAGATGTTTTGGACAGCATCTCTCATAATGCTCTTACAGCCATAATGCTTGCATAACATCTGTGGAGATGTAGTCCACAACATCTGGAGGGCCGAAGGTTGCCTATCCGTGGTCTAATGCTATGGACCATATGTTTCCACATTTAACTTTTTGTCTACACAACATAACTACACATTCTATGTATAAAAAGAGAATTAATTATACTGATAAAGTTTAAATGTGAAAAAATATCATGGTTTAACAATTGTAGTTTAACAGCTGGTAGTCCAAGGGGACCTCTCCAGTGATATGCAATAAGTGCAAGAAGTACAATACCCAAGAGCTGTAATAACATTTTAATAAATGCTGACTACACATAGTTATGTAAATTCGAAAAAATCAATAGCAATTCTTATTAGGAAAACATTTTAGCATGAGATTGGTCTTGTGACTCGTCTAAATGTACTAGTGTGTCAGACATGATTGATCATGATGAGAATATGATAAGAGGGTCAGTTAACCACAATTCTTAATACACACAAGATGCATGATACATATATCAAAGACCAACAGTGGTTTGAAATAGTTGTAGAATTTGCTTTGATAATGAATACCCACTCTATTTAAACTGTCCATGTACTCTTGTCTGCCTTGGCAGAAATCGCTTTAAGCCTCTTATGGTCAGAAGACCACAACAGTACAGTCCACAGAGAAACATACTTAAAGGCAGTGTTCCACTTCCCATATTATCCTTGCTGTAATTAATGAACTCCTTCATTGATTACCCTCTGCCAACATGCTTGTTACTAAATACAGATTAAGGAACAGCACACACATGAAAATACAGTACCACTACTTCTCAATACCCCAATATAAATGCGTCCTACACTCATTTCAACGATGGAGACAAATAGTGCTAGTGCTAAATGTGCATATAAATAATCTGTTGTAAGAGCATTGTGAATATACATAATGGAAAATGAATGTGATAAAGACAATTAAAAGAAATAGTGTCAAAGCTAAACAAAGCGAAAGTGCTTTGAGATAGATCTATAGATATCTAGATAGATAGATATATATATATATATATATATATATCTATCTATCTAGATATCTATAGATCTATCTCAAAGCACTTTCGCTTTGTTTAGCTTTGACACTATTTAGGTTGTGTGTTTTCTTAGTTTTTTGTAAACAAGCCATAAAATGGTCTTCATATAAGCTTCATACTCTGAAATGTAGTATCATGCCCTATACAATGCATACCATACATCTGCTCTACACTAATTAAAATTATGATTAAAGTGACATTACTATCCAAAGGTTGCCTTTAAAGGGGCATCTAAAGCCAGGGGTTCTGGCGGAGTACTAAACACAAAAGCAATCAGATCTGGTCCAAATATACATAGTGAAAATTTATTTATATATAATATTGGGGTATTGCGAAATAGTGGTGGACTTAACATAAAATGGCCATATTGTGGAACTGAATCCTCATATTTGTTTACAGAGATAGGTGATTTTAAGTAGTCTTCGAAAATGTAACACTGTATTTTTATGTGTGTATTCTTAATCTGTATTTTGTATAATTTTTTTACCTCTAAGGCAGCACCATTATTGAGAAGTACATGTGCCCCCAATTACCCTTTGATTAAACATGCTTGTTACTGACAGGAAAAACTTTACATATATATGCTATTGAAATCTGTTTAGTAAAATTAAATGGTGAGGATACTTTTTCAGGTACCATTTGAGATGCATGGTTAGTCTATACTCGTTCATAATATTGGTGGGTTAATCAAGTAAAGTCCGAATGGCCCTCCACTAAAAGGGGCAAAATCATTCTTCTGCATTCTAGGCCATTCAGATTGTAAAATAATGAAATTGTTCATGCAATTTAACAAAGTCCAGATTTTATAATTCAGGCCCTGACTGGGCCTATTTTTAGTGTAGATTTCAGCCTGGCCAAACACCGCCAACCTTGGCAATGGCTGAAATCGGGCCCGAATCCTGCAAATGTGGCATGGATGCTACAAATTGGGCCCAGATCTAAAAATAAAATCTGAACAAAATGATTGCTGGCAGAACTAGCAGCTAGCAGCAAATCGCTAAATAACAGTCAGTGCCAAGAGGGTAATTATGTGGCGCCTGGTCACTTCTTGCTAGCCGTACATCCATCCAAATAATAAAAAAAAAAATAGGCGGAACTGATGCCCTCCCAAGTCCCTATCCTTGGATGGCAGGTGGGGCCCAAATTAATTAAAAAATGGAAGGGGTGGAGATGCCATAGTCCACCACACCCACAAATATTGGAATTGCCAACTTCCTCTGGTGGCTAGTGGTCTCCAATCCCCTAGCCTTTAACCAATAAAAATAGATAACCCTATTTACCCTCCTCATCCAAATAATAGTGGGGGAACAATTAAACTTGCACCTGTTTAAAAGAATATTAGACTTGAAGTCTTCTATTTATTCTTATATTCAGCCCCAGAAAAGCCCAAATAAAAATCCATTATCTCGCAGTTCAATGGATTATGATAAAATAAAAAGTCTGACCACAAAAAAAAATGGCAGAAATATTAAAAAGATTGCACCACAATTAAATTAATCAATTTTCACTCATAGAGGGTTCCGCATATGTCGGCTATTGTAAAGCATGGGAAATCTTCTTACACTATGCAATATGAGGAAGAGCACTATGATTGGTTGATTAGTAAGCCAAACAGTCAGAGCACTCTGACAGCTCCCACTATTTCCTCTCCCCTGAATATTATAATTATAGACCCCAACTGCCACCAGTTGGTGGGGGTCGGTGGGACTAGGTCCCTTTCTTGAATAGAACTGCCATCCGAATTTGCAGCATTCAGTCAGTGCTACCAGCGAGCAAGTAGTAATTAAATTTATCATTTACTTGCATATGAGAATGATAGCAATACCTTTTGAATACTTATATCTAATACATACAAATGTCTCATGTGAATGAAAATATTGTCATTTCTGTTTTAACATCTGTCTTATAGTTTTATGTAAACACAAATGTGCATGTATGTGCCTGAACAGTCCATCTTTATCTGACATTGAAAATTTAATTATAGGCAGCTATATTTTTTCTTTTTGATGATATGCGATAAGTACTATCCTCACTAGCATATTTTAGGTTGTGTGTTTTCTTTGTTTTTTGTAAACAAGCCATAAAATGGTCTTCATATAAGCTTCATACTCTGAAATGTATTTATTTTTTAACTCATTCCTTTTTATCTTTTTTCTTTTTACAGGACCTGTACCTTCCCCTCTCTCTGGATGACTCTGACTCCCTTGGTGATTCCATGTAAAAGGCTACAGTATAACATGTCCCAGTTCGTAGGACCGCATAGTGGATAGAAGCAGACCGGGCACATTGGTGCTTTCTTAACTAAGGATACAGTTACAGCTTTCACTGTTACATTTTTATAATTATTTCTGTCATTTATTGTTTGTGCCATAAATCCATGTGACCCAATCTGGCAAGGGTGATAAACATTTGTTTTATAGTGATGAAGCAGGCTTCAAATTTATGTTTATGCAACGTGTGTCATTTTTTGAGTTTTTTGTTACACAACATTGTGCTCTACAAGCTGATGACAGTGTTATCGTTAACAACATCTATAACACAAATAGCTGGTTAAGTTTAGTAAGTGAAAGAAAAACTTAACAGTAAAGTACACATGTAAGTGTAATGGGGAATGTTTAGTGTGTAGATTATACTGCTGGTTATGTGTGTAATTTTGTATTCTATTGAAGGTAACTAAACGGATTACCTTTTTGTTAATTTATAAATCCTAATAATAATTAAATTGAAATTTGTTGCAAGGTCTTTAAAGAAAGTCTCTTTATATCATAACTTGGGTGAGATATAGTATAGGCACCATTCCATAAAAGGTACATATACGACTAGCTGTAAAAATATCAGATAAATCAAATAGGGGTTGAAATTCAAAAGTCAGATGATGTTTGGGTGAATTTGGTCGGTAGCAAAAAGTTGAATTGTTAGAACCATTCTAAAATTAACTGCAGATTTATGGAAACATCAGCTGCTAATTTGAATGTTTTTTGTTTCATTCAAGATAGTGCATTTTTTAATTCGTAATATTATTTTTCTGTTTGTGAATTTTAAGAATAATTATAGCAGATTTCAATATGAAATATTGATATGGATGAATCAATTCAGCTGCCAGTTGATTCTACTTTTACTGAATTGTGCCTTAAACTGTATGTCACCTTGAAACACCAAGGCTTTTCTTGTGATTTTATCATGGGGATTTTAATAGATTTTCTTTTTTAACAAATGTCAAGGTTGAAAATGGTGTTCTGAATCACACTAAACGCATCACACTCTCTGTACCATGGAGAGTCTGAAACAGAAATGTTTGTCCAATTTGCAGAGTTAAAAGGGTTAATGAACTATTTTACTCAGTACCAACTTTGTTGGTTCTAGTGGTAGACAAAACAGGTTAATATTTGATTAGTTACATCTAGTAATGTGTCCAGTGACAGATTTAGAGAGAATACTGCAGATCACTTAAGGGTTGTTCAAGCTATTTCTACTGATCTGGAACCATATGGTCACCTTATTTATTTTTACAAGGCAATTTCAGTTCTCCTCCTCCAATTGTCATGCCCTATCATGTTTTATTATGCTCCAGTTTCTTGTTTAGCCCCACGCCAAAGAAAAGAAAAATCCAATTTAAAGAGCAGATGGTTGAATTATTTGAAACAAATTTGAAAGTTATTAATCAGTAGATGATCATGATTAATATAATTGGGTATTTAAATCTGGCCTGTAAAATTGGTATTTATTAATCTTTCAATCCTTTCCAAACCAGTTCAGTGATAACATTTGTATTTAATTTGTATTTGTGGATGATACCATTGGAGGTAATATTTAGTAGTAATTCCACTATAGTAAGAAGTGGTAATTGAAATGACTATACAAGTCAGCCTATTCTATGTATGCCTCGAAGTATTGTCATACATTGAAATATAACTGGCCACAGATTGCTTAATCAAATTAATCTTTGGAGCCGTGGAGCAAAAGGTTCTGTTATGCATCATTATTAGTCAGAGGGCCCAGACTTATGAAATACAGCTCTCTGCTTATTGTGGATTCATAGAACTCTAGAATTGACAACCCTGTCTCTCTGGTAATATGGTGAATCTAATCACCAAAGCACTATTTAATCAGGAGAGAGATTTTGTATAGAAATGCTTGCACTGAAATTAACTGCACACATTAACACTTATAATTGAGTTCGCGTGTTTTAGGGAAGGCACACAAAGTATATATTTGCTAATAAAATTACTATCAAATGTGTAGATCAAGAGAAACCTGTTATGTAAAATTGTATGACCATGCCCCATATTTACAGTCATTGTGTGCTTATTTATTGGTTTGCATGGATGCAGTGAAATTAAATATGGGCCAAGACAGAAGGACAGATCTACTATATTTGAAACCCTCTTTCTATTTGATCCATGCATTTGTTTTAATTTTGATAGCCTGAAATAGAGATAAATATGCTCTGAAAGCTGAGTTTTTCAGCTTGATCTGTCTGTGCCATATCTAAAATGTGGCCTATTAATGAAACTGGGGGGAGGGGGGAGAAACAGGTGGTTTTTAATCGGAAACTGTATGCAAGTAAAAAGTTAATCTACAATAATCCTGTATTTCAGCTTTTATCTTTACTAAATTATATTTCTTTTGTAATATCCAGCCCTGAAAACACTGTGATACTGTGTTTTAATTTCTATGTTTTATATCAATAAATAACACTTTTTATTATTGTCACTTCTAAAAGTAGATTTATAGGAACCTACTTTTATAAAGACCTCGTTTTCAACTTTACAAACTTTAGAAAATATGACAACAACTCTGGGACAAGCAACCGATTTACACAGCATTTATTTACAGAATTAAGAAAGAAATACACTTTTTTTTTTTTTTTTTTAACAAACATTTTGATATGGTTTTTGTAAAAACTTAAGACTTGTGTTTCTGTACATTAGATTAATTTATTTGTACTGCTTGTATTGTACTATTAACATATATACAGTCCGGTAAATATTATAAATCTGTTTTTCAGTCATATTAGATGTGGTTTCTTACTAATGCCAGTCATTATATAGTACTCTTTTTATACTATAGGGATGCTATATCTATGTTTCAAGTTCCTATATGGAAGAACATTTTATAACATTTGATTTTTTTTAATAATCATATAAAGGCTGCCATATTTGATAAGATTGCAGTGTATTTAAAACTGAATGCAATTGTTTTTGTTTTGTTTTTTCCCAGTAGCCTAGGGGAAGCAATTTTTGATTACACTCTTAACTTCCTGTTGTGCACTGCTTCAGGTCCTGCTCAGGCAATACACAAAAAACTAGGTGCAAAGTAAAATTAACCCCCTCTCCCCAATCCAGTAAAAATAACTGTTGCTGTTTCTAAATAGCTAAGGGTAGTAAACCAGTTGCATGTATTTTTTTTTCTTCACACCGGGAAAATCTTTTTCTTTTTTTTTCTTTAACAGTTTTCAAGGAAAAAAAAAAATCACACTCTTTTGCTTTTATCTTTTAAACAAAATGATTTTGGTAAATTAATACATTTGCATTAGGCTGTATAAACATCAGTTGGCATGGGAACAATAAACAGATCTGTGTCAATGTATCATCTGAGGGAGGAGTTTATTTTCAGTGATAAAAATGGCTTTAGACAGACTGTATAAATATTTCTGTCTTTCTCTAATTGAATTATAATGTTACCTAAATGTCTGACACATTTGATCAACATCAAGTAATATTTACTTGATGGTGATAAAATATGTCAGTATTGCATCAGAAATCTTTTTATTAGGGGGAAGGGAGTTATTTTCGTTAAACATATTAAGTTGAGCCGGGGTTGCCATGATCGTTCTCACCTTGATAATAGAACTATTAACTTCTTAATGACAAGTCAGAGAACTAATTAATGTTATGTACCATTTACACCCTGCTTGATATGTCTCAATGTATATTTACATAATAAACAATTTCGTACAATGCATGGCAGTGTCACAGTTAAGGTGGAAAACATGAAAATGATCATGAAATTCAACAAACTACCCATTAAATTAATTTAAAAAACAAACAAACATGATGGCACTAGACATAATGAACATGGCTCACTGAATTTGGTAAACACACTTATCACACACCTAGAGCAGATTATAGAAACAAAACAGAAGACTAATGCCAGATGACATTGTGTCGGTCAAAATAAGAAAATTAGGGTAATGTATAAGGAAACCTCATCTATATACGAACACACTGTACTAATTCTGCTAATAAATATTGATGATATTGTGATCCAAAACTCTCATCCACCCTTAAAGTTGATCCAGAGCTCTAAATCACACTGACATTTTTATTAACTTACTTTTGGATTACAAGAGTACAAAGATGCTAAATTAGCAATATGTGGCTAGAACTAAATTTTACTACATTAAAAAAGGCACAAACCATTGCACTTTTTTTCTTAAACTATTTATGGACTGAAATGTGATAAGGTAAATTTAGGTCCACTTTTTTCAAACTGTACATGAATTTAAATTTATGGTGCAAAGTGCCTTGAATCATTGAAGGCTACGTCTAAGCACTATACCTACTATATCGTGCTGCAGTGGTTATGGTGAAGAGTAACTGGATGCCATGTGGATGTAATCTGTCAAACGGTTACAGAATGGTTTCACATAAACTGTGTTTGCTTCCAGTCCTTCCAGTGAGTTTTGATCTGATAAATCATAAGTTCATAGTTATGCATTATCTTATCAACTTACAATAGATTTGTACAATACTCATTGTTGAGACCCAGCAGCTGGCACCTGTTATGGGTTGGTATAATAATGCAGTAGTGTATTTTTTTTTTAAACAGACCAATTTAGACCAGCAGAACCACAGGAGCTTGACTCTGCAAAGTAAATGTGAAAACATTTGAACGTTTTGACTGATTACCACCGGATGTCCCTCGGCACCATAACTACTATAACAACGTGTCCTGTTAATCCTGTTTTCAGTTGTTTTCTTTTATTAACAGAACATGCTACTATAGTTCATTGTAATGTGCTCTTGTTAAAATGGAATCTAGTTTGTTGTTCGATTTCTACATCTATAAATCTCTTTTAATAATATAATAAAACATATAAATGCCAGTTTCAAATATTTTCCCACTTTAAGGCGTTGTTACAATTGCTTGTGGCTTTTGTTATCATAATTATAGGTCACTGGTACCTTTTAGTGAAAATCCCCACTAATGATTTGCTTTTTGGCTTCTGTCACTCAATTAATTTAGTCATTTCTTTCATGGGCCAGTTAACGTAATAGGCCTCAAATTCTCTGCTTCACCTAACATGTCAGGTTAAGTAGACGTTTCTTGACAAGACACCGCTTTGCATAGAAAGCCTCAAAGAATTTTTTTTCTTTGGCCAGTGAGAATCAAAATGATGAATGTCACAACACAAAAAGATAGGCTTGTACAAGTAAAAAAAGAAAAGAAATGACGCATCTGGACTTAAGCTTAAATGCAAGTACATCTTATGATGACTTTACAGACATTATTTTAAGGCAAACATGCGAAAATATGGGATTTCAACACTGCAGTAAATATCAATTTTATGCCTCTCTTATTCTAATGGTTCTCAAAAGGTTTAAATAGGATTTGTGGTTGACAAAATATGGAATGGCTGTATTTACTAACAGGAGTATTTACTAAAGTGAGAACTGGCAGAAAGTAAGAGTGAATTTTAAATTTAAGGCCAAAATAGCAAATAATAAAACAGAATTGAATACTTTCTCCAAGTCTGCTATGTTTTTCATGACCACTTTTTTTTTTTTTTTATCCAATAGATTGAAATTCACTTTAAATTGCTAACAATTCACGCTTCGGTGAATAACCTTGTAAATGTGAAACTGGATTTTAAACTTTTGTTAATTTAGCTTTAATTGTGCAGTTGTCAACTGGTTTCCCACCCCACCCAAAAAATTACAAGAGAGCGCGCACTTTCAAAGAACAAACACAAAATATAATCACAAAAATAAAAATTAAGCAAAAGGGTGCTCACTAGTGATGTCCCGAACGGTTCGCCGCGGACTCATCATTGAGTAAACTTTGACCCTGTACCTCACATTCAGCAGACACATTCCAGCCAATCAGCAGCAGACCCTCCCTCCCAGACACTCCCACCTCCTGGACAGCTCACTAAGAATGCAGCTTCACAATGAATGTAAAATGGATTCTGTCCAGGAGGTGGGAGGGTCTAGGAAGGAGGGTCTGCTGCTGATTGGCTGGTATGTGTTTGCTGACTGTGAGGTACAGGGTCAAAGTTTATGTTTATGTTCGCCGTCCGTGGCGAACCGTTCGGCACATCACTAGTGCTCACTCAACGACTCTATTCCATATAGAGTCTAAAAGTACCATGAATCAAACAAAACTGTGGAGCACAGCCAATAAAAGTATAAACCAACTCTATTATGCAAACAAAATTAAATGTTATCCAAAAAATCAAGGCATATACAGAATATACCTGTTAAGCTAGATATCTAAATACAATAATCAGTAACATATACATAAATCACATTTGTCAGACCCAAAATCATACTTATTAACAATCCTAACAATCAATCTAAGGCACGGAATACCCAAATAGGTACACGATACGTACAGACTCAAGTTCTTGCAAATCTTTTCCACACCATCTCCATCATCACTCTGTGTAATCCTTATCTGTTCAGTCAAATGAAATGCTTCTCCTAGAGTTGGACCTTTTGTGATTGTGCCAATCACCTTCCTTTGATAGAGAAGCATTGGATACAATTGAGTCTAACCAAATGGCAGCTGGAGCAAGACAGAAGTAGAATTGCAAAAGACATATAACATAATGTAAGGAGGAGTCAGAAAGGGAAGATGGAAGAGAGGGCTGTCATTAGGAAAGGAGGGGGAAAATGTCTGTTGAGACGCATAGTTGCTTGCCTACAGGGAAGAAGTTCATTACGCCTGTTGTCAGCACGCACTTTTTTATTGCTATACATTTGATAGGCTAGCAGGACACAGTATCGTTTAAGAGTTTGCAGCACTTGTAGTCACTAGGCCTAAAACAGTTTTCCATTTCCCATATTAAACTTGCCATTATATAATAAGACCAGATTTCTGTCATTGGAAAGCAAGTGAAGTCATAGGAAAAAGTCTTCTGTGATGGTAGCCATTTTTTGACTGGGAGCTTGCTAAAAATTTTAAATAGATGCACAAACATGTTTTAGACTCCTAATCAAAGTTATTACACCTGCAAGTAATTGGGTATTATAGCCTAAAAAAAAAATTGTGTTACACATTTTTGTACTAGACAATGGTCAACATATACCTAAGCCATTGATTAATACTAAAACCAAGCTGACTTTTCAATTAAAAAATCTCATATTCTGAACCATGACGCCAAAATTACCTTTAAATGGCTGGAGGGTGGGTCTGCTTGCATGGTGAAAAATAACTGATAGCAGTAATGTTTGCTTACTATATTCACATTACCTAGCAGAGGCTGATGATACGAGTCAATACAAACTTTACTAAGGCTAGAATTTATATTCTGAGCAGGGCTCAAACTTGACGTCCTATGCCACTAGATAGGCCTAAAGGTTACTTATCAATGCAAAGGTCCATGGCACATTAATTAAGAGTGAATTTCAACTTGCCATGGGCTTGTGAAGAGTAGAAATATTGAGCCGTTTGTAAGGGTATAATTTACATTTAATCTGAGAGGAAACAAATGTAAAGATTTATTTTCTTGTACTTAGAAGTAGTCCTAATGGTTACAATTATTGCAATACAATAAGAGTGGATCAGACAAATAAGGGGAACGTTAAAGTACAAGGACACCACACATTAATCCTAACTGTGCATTTCTCTCTTCCCAGGCACTCATAGGGTTAACAAGGTAAAGGACACTCTCACAAGGTTAACATGTTAAATGCATGCCTATTGCAGTAAGTAAATACAATTATACTGTTCATGCCACACCTCCCAACTGTCCCAGATCTGAAAGGACAGTCCCAGCTAAGCACCTTGACCTGCTTTTTCTCTGGTTTCTGTAGTAAACTGCAGTAACAAAGTCTCCCTTGGAAAATATCTTAATAATATTATTATATTTGTTATAAAGAACAGATTTGTAATCTGGATTGACAATATGACAAAAATATAGTTATTGTTACAAACATGCTGATGCAAAAGAGAAAGATGATAAACCTCAAATGAACTATGAGAGATTTTAGTGTGATATTTTCTAAATTCTTGAATAATGGCAAGGTTGGGTAGAATAAAGCCATTGCTATTAAACTGAACAGAGTTTTATATGTTTTGCAATAATTTTCCATCTGTCCCTTAAAGAGACTCTTGTCGGCCCATTTAATTCTAAAGATTACGCCTGACATACCGCCAGAAGAATATACAAAGGGTTATGCACTAAAATGAGAAATCAAAGTAAATTTTAGTTTTAAGGTTAAAATGGACAAACTATGCTTTCATTTTGACTACTCTGACGTTAACTTTGAAATTCGTTTTGAATTCTCAATTGAGTAAATAGCCCTCACAAAGTTACACATCATTATTGAAGTTGCTGATTTTCACATTTTGCACCAGTCACTAAATTACTATATAGTAAGTTATTTTAAGGTAGCTGAAAAGCCTCCATTAGTCCAGACAAACCTCTGAGTATTTTCGTTATATAATGCCAGTTTAGTAGGATAAATTCCTGTGCCATATTATTGTTCAACTGTATTTAACCAACCTGCCAAATTATATTAAGGATGTTTATTGAAACCCCATTACAGCTTTAGCAGAATTATAAGATGACACACATTATACATATCTATAGAGGGTACAATTTGGTCAAAATGTGTAATGATTTATCAGATTTTCAAAATATAGTGTTAAGTTTCAATGTAATACTTTATTCTTATGGTAGCTATATAGACAACTTCCTTGTTTCTGATACATGTCAGTTTCTATACAAGGTCCATGATTTTAAAATAAGAGATTAGATGTATGCTTGGAGATATGGTGTTCTAAGTGCAAGAGACTGTAGATACAAGTACAGTTATGTTCTTAAAATACCCTTAAAGGCTCAAGATTTAGTTTTTTTCTAATAAGTAAACTTTTTATTACAATGGTGTTTTTTTGTTTTTAAATCATATAATGATATACCCTAGAATTCAGAATAGTGGGTATTCCATCTGGGTTTTAAAATTGTAAGAATCTGAAAATTGTTAGCTGAGCATTTGTAGTGATTGTCATTGTCTAAGTACATAGGTCAATATTTTACCTACTGGCTACAAGAAATAGGATGCATTGCAAACCCTCTGTTATTGATAGGGTTTAGCTATTAACTTGCCACGACAAGTCACTTTATATAATTTTCAATATTGTTGATACATATGTTTAGAAACTTTGTTCATTGGATAATTGTATGCTTGGCTTCCCCTTGCAGGGTGCAAAGGGGTTTGCCAAAAAGGGGTGAGGTATTTTGGATAAAGGATTATGTGTACTGAATGTTTTCGGCATTCACTAAAAGTACTTACTAACCCTTGGAGCGTCAGTGGTGTGCAATACTTTGATTGTAAAAGCTTATCGGAACCAGCTGTGATGATAGTCACAGAAGCGTCACAATACTGTGCAGCAAAAGAGGGCCAAAAACATAATGAAACATTTAATGCGATACCCTTGGCTATTTATCTGGGATAAAAGCCAGGCACATAATGGTTTTACTTACTGAGCATTAATGCAAGTTGTGTCTCCTTTTTTATCATGTGTATAAAGACTGTTTTTAAAGAAAACATTTTTATACTGTATTTGATCTTATTTTAGTTTTGATAAAGCACTGTTCAGTGGATGTATACTGGCTCTGTCTTGCACAGAGCTTAATAAGAATGAATGGAACGTGGTAACTAAGTGAGGACTAAGGATCTTTTGGAAACACTGCCGTATAAGTTTAAAAAAGGATCATGTACTAAAAATATACAAAATTCCCTTCACCAGTTCTTGCATTTTTAACAAGTTTTTTTGGTTATAGCCCATTAGAAATATTAGCGCAATTTAACCTTATACCAATGAGTATGTCATAACAAAATATCCAAATTCTAGGATATGTAGTGGTCTGGGCACAATCCAGCTGTTTCTAGAATGTTAAATAAAGTTAAATAATTACAGCAAGTTTTTTTTCTCCCAATTATTAACTGACAAACCATTTAATCTGCATTTTTTCCTATACCATATTTAAGAAAATAAAATGTCAACAATGCAAAACTAGAATTAAAAAAAACAATTACATGTATTTAGAAATGTGAATTAGTCATTGCTTTAAACTGAGACCTAAACTATATACTGCAGGATGGAACTGTGGTTTTTTAATATATTAAGTCTCTTTTTAAAAATATATGTTGACCTATATAGTGTAAATAACAACCCAATTTTAATATGTATACGATATGTCCTGGGAAATAACTATAAATTAGTCAGTCAGTTTTCCCAATCAATATCCCATCACTATCCGCTTAAATATGCATTGCTATATGTATTACTGAACCCACTGGATTTTTAAAAAGGGGCCGATTGGAATATTTTCAGAACTGGTGAATTATGGAAGGGTTCACTCATGCCGTCTTCACTCTATCATGTTGTAATATAGCTCAGCTTGAAGCCAATGATTTCTTGCTTAATGTATACAGCACATGCATGATCTTTGATAATTATGCCTCATTTGTGGTGAGTTCCTTAGCTTTTTTGTAATTCCTAAACTACCAGGTGTAATTTCCAATGCACTGCAGAGCAATGCATTGGGGGTTCCAATTGGGATTTTAGTACTTAACCATGCCATCAACTGTACAGCAAAGCTCTTTATTGATGTTTAAACAAATGATGTTAAGCATAGTTGTATTTAGGATTCAAGTACTTAGTGGAATAGTGGATGTAATTTTAGAAGATGTAGATTGTTCGTTAACAAGACTTTTGGGGTGCATGCGTGGACATATTTTGATACTGGAAAATTATAGGGATTCAACGTCTCTATTCCTTAACTGTCATAAGATATGGGTTAATATAGGCTGTTACACTTGCCAAGTTGTCTTAGGAAACTAGATTATAGTCTAAACTGAGATAAATTGCAGTGTTGAGCTATATTATGTAAATAAATCCATGTGGCTACTTGCCTAAGCTATGAGAACAAGTTGTGGCATAGAACCTCTGAAAAGGGTGTGCTGGGCGGGTTGGTTGAAAGGAAATTGGTGGGTGAAAGTATGATAAAAGCAACTAAAAATAGCAGGGGCTTAAAGTATGTTAAATATAAATTCAACATACATTTGCTATATGGGCCCTATAAACAGATGAAGTTCAAGGGCTACTGTCATATGTGAAAACATTACAATTGCTGGAAGTGCAAAGCCCCTCTTAGCTACACAAAGTCGTAGAGGTGCTTTGTTAAATAATGTGTTTCTCACAAGCCTAGCACTCAGTGTGATTAAGTCAAGCGTTTCAGTTGTCTTTCTTTAAAATTGGAAATCTCAATGACCGTTTTTCTCTTCAACAATCTAGACAACTATTAATAACAAAAAAATCCGGTATTCTCATAAAACGCTTCGTTTTTTGGGGAGGGGGAGCCATTGGCATAGGTAATTTGCAGGTGAAATGATATCTAAAAGGCAGATTTCTCCTACAATATAAATATGTAAACATATGCATAACTACAGAATGATCCCTGTTTCTCAAGCCCTCCATGTACTTGTGTTCTTGAGCAGTGGTAGCCCTGATCCATTTGTTACAGTTTCCAAACTCGATGGTTGTTCACCAATCTTTATCCAGCTACAAAATGGCTGAGGATCATGGGAATTGTTTGGCATAACTTGGAAGGTAGACATAGGCTAAGAAATGGGATATCCAGTCTTGTGACTGCAGCAGTTGGCTGTCAGAGGATTTCTGGAATTGTAGCTTCACACACGTGGAGGGCCAAGGGCCAAATGGTGCTGCTCTAGAATATGCTAATCACAAGAAACAGTAGGTAGTTTTGAACTGGCACCACATCAGCTATGGACAAATCTACAACAGATGGTATGCCAGAGGAGTCTTATTTCTTTTTCTGACACTGCCCAACAGTTCAAATTATTTTCAATGAAAAACAAAAATATCAATTATCACAGGAGAAATCTGTATTCCATTCCTTTTAAGTGATGTGGGCTAAGATCCTGAAACTGGACTTTGAATATGTATTTATTGTTCCATTTCTTACATCAGTACAAAGAGATACACTACAACAGTGTTTAAACACCTGACAAATAACTGAATGCAATGTTCATTAGTGTTATCATTATAGACATTTTAGACCGTTTAATGCTATAAGAAATTGTCTGTGTCTATCAAGATGAAATTAAATTATGTCTAAAATATTGTTGCTTTATACATTCCTTACAAAAATTCTCAAGTGCCACAAAATAATTTTTTATTTGAAAGTATTGCCAAATTAAATGGGAAGTTGTTCACCATGGTAATATTAAAATAGCCAGAATGGTAACAATAGTTACAATAGTTTAAAAGGGCTTTTTTAGATTGGTTTAAGATGGATGACCAATTCCAGCCATAGTTAAGTTCTACAACCAAGTGGGACACATTAAAGTAGACAATGGGAGGCCTTACCTCTCAACAATAGAGGCTATAACTCTAAAAATCAAGTTCCAATGCAAATATTTATCTACACATATATATATTTTTTAATTGAGCACAAAAAACGTTTGGTTTGCAATCAGCTATACTTTAGCAAGGGTAGGCAACCATCGGCACTACAGATATTGTGGACTACATGTCCTCTGTTGCTTTGCAAGCATTATGGTTGTAAGAGCATTATGGGTGATGTAGTAAACAGCATCAGGGGTTGCCTACCCTGTGTTAGTATGTATCCAACTGGGAGGAATTTCCTATGAGAAACTATTTACCTAACGACTTTCATAACCTTCTGGCTGATTTTGTCACACGTTTACCACACATGTTTGGACATAAATTGGTCCAATAGTGGAGTCCTCCTTTTTAAAAGCATAACATGTATTCTCAGCCCTTTATCTTTTATCCCAGTGCTGACAGAGAAGATATGTACTAAGGCATCTAATGTAAAAATAAAAGATGAACAAATTTAAAATAAGAAGTGAAAGACTCGCAATAAATTAGTGTGTTCATTTCATCTTAGAGCTAAGAATTAGGAAGGCGTTCAGCTGTGTGTTTTTATTGCAAAGCCTTCATGAATGTTGCGTGGCTAACTTATTGCCAATAATGTAATGCTGTTTTTGAAATGGATACAATAAATAGGGAATCACTGTATGTGTGTCTGTGCGAAACTGATGCCACAAGTCGCTAAGAATATACAGGAATCGAACTGTGGTTAAATTAGTTAACATGAGTGGATCCAATATGTTACAGTGTTGCTCCAGTTTTGCAACCATGAACCTCCTATATTAAAACCTCAGGCACACCTCTCACTCTACTTAGTACATACATTAGTACCATTTTCGTACAACCACTATGACTCCTTCCTTTGACCTATGCACCATTGTAATCTGCTTTCAAGTCCTCACAAACTAATCAAATCTTTCTTACTGTTTGGTACTGTTCAGCAGAGATTTTCTCCTTTTATAGTTTTTTTCTATTGATATTTGTCTTTTACTCATAATCATGTACATTTGCAAAATGTGTGTAATCTCATTTACAAAAAAAATAAAATTTGGTTTAAATATTTTAGTGTCTGCTTTTATTTGAATTATTATTTGCTGTATTTTTCTAGTGCTTTGCAAAGATTGATAGAGATTTGGGCTTAGGACATTATATTATAGTCTACGCAAAACCAGAAAATGGCTTCAGAAGAGTTGTATTCCACCAGTGTGGTCCCAGTAAGTTTTCAGTTCCAAATTGACCTTGACTAAGCCAACCTTAACACAGGTCCATGAGGGACCAAAATGTAAAATTCAATGGCCATACTTTATATACATTTGTATTTGGGAATGGAGGAATCCCAGTGACAGTACATCCAGCTTGCATAGGACAGTGTGTATTCTTCCTTACTCAGATTGTTATTCTATCAGTGCATGCCCATCACCCAAAACATAACTGAAGAACTAACCTACATAGAAAAAAAAATCTGCAACACTACTTAGTGCATTTGATTTGTTTGGCCTCATATTCATGCTATAGGTCTTCCACACTCAAGCCTTTTTATTTTTTATTTTAAAAAATAAAACGTTTAGTATTGTCTGCATAATGAACCCAACTCATCACCACACCTTCTCTTTCCCAAAATATCCTACTGATTGGAAGTGCGCAGTGTATGGACCTAGCTCAGCCAAGATGAGATCAATATGACCCGACCTGATGACGTGACTCCACCCTAACAGTCAATCAGTGTCCTCTTATAGTTTTTATATAATTTAAGAAAGTGCATCTATGTGCACTATCCATAATACAATAACTCAATTGGCCGATAACGTTCACCTATCTCAACTTGTTCATACGCATCTATGTGCACTATCCATAATACAATAACTCAATTGGCCGATAACGTTCACCCATCTCAACTTGTTCATACGCAATCAAAATGTTATTGTTTTTATTTTTTACATTCTTTTTGGTGTGCAGTAAAAAATACAAGAGTTGGTAATGACATATTGTATACACGTAAACATCAATTGGAGACACATAAGCATAGTTGGCAATGTCAAGAGAGTGTGCACTTTTTGGTAAACATATAACAAGATAGATCAAGCTAAGCAGATATATCAAGTCCATGAACAGGATCAGAACTAATAGAACAAAAGAAAAGCTGCCTTGACAGCGTAATAAATAAGTGAATACTCATGCTGCAAGTGCAAGAGGAGAAAAAAATGTCAGGAGGGAGTAAAAAGAAACATGAGGAAAATCAGGCTAAAGCAACTGACATTTTGCAAATAACATATGTTCACTGGGTATGAAAATATAGGAAGAAAGAGCAGTTAGAACACGTTTGCTTATTGTGAACTGCTTTTATTTAGCAATATGCTCAGTCTATGCCTTTCATAAAATGTATACTGTACTGGTGAGAGTGTGTATAAGAGTACCTCTTAACTGTACCCCACCAGCCTCGAGCCGAAATACAGTCCAGGATAGCGATTTCACAAGTCCCTTGTCAGGGCCATCCGAGGGTATGAGCAGTGTGTATGGGATTATCCCATGTTGAACTGTGGCTAAGGAAGGTCTCCACTACCCCATCATCAACACTGCGTCATGATTTCGCCCAGCGGGTCTTAGATTGGCTGTAATGTGTATTGGGTCAGGTTGGAGTAAAGCTACTGTAAGAGACCTCACCATTTGTTGTTGTATTCAACTCCAGAATTGCGCCCAGAGGTGCTTAAAAGACTGATGACTGAGGCATTCTTGCTGTGAGGCCTTTATTATAACCATCTCATTGACGGCCATCTTAGCTTGCATTTTTCAGAAAGCCAGCTCCAAGGGAACCGCCAGATCTTGGCAAGGTGAGTGTGACATCACCCCCAGTGGGGATCGGTATAACACCCAAAGGGGTGGTACTTACATCTGACCTGAGAGCTAGGAGAATGGTCGACTCTCCTCACCTCCGCCTCCTACAGACCACAGCTTTGTTCCATTTTGGAACCACCAACCGCTGACTGCATACTTGCAAAAATGGTGCTAACAAGACTCTCAAGGGTGAACAGCTTGTAGGTATAAAGGAATACTTGATTATTTTCTGGAAAAAAATAACAAAATGAGGATCATAGAACTGGTCTAAAACAAGCAGAAATTTAGAGCATAATGTAATTTAAAAAAAAAAATCAAATAAAATGAAAAATATAAAAAAGTGTGTTCTATATTTTTTTTATTAAATATCACAGTGATCATCTAACTAGATTAGTAGAATTAGTTTTTTTTGTTTTTTTCCCCCCCCATTGATGTTTTAAAGCAATAACTTCTAATCTAATTTATTTAATGGTGAACAAGACCCACCATTTTAAATATTTTGTTGAAATTATATGGCTGAGCGATGACTCCGGTGGCTTTAGAGCAGCTGATGGTGGGAGCAAATATACTAAATATTTCAAACTAGCAACTGATCAGTCATTGAGTTTTGAGTGTTGGGAGCTTTAAATTAAAAATTGGTAGGTGGATGGGAGCAATTACATTTAAAAAAAAAAATAGGGAGCTACTAATTTTAGATATGGGGGCATAGTATTTCCTATTTCACATAGATGGTTGTCAGGTGGGGGTTAGTATAATATGTCTGGGGAGGGGGGACACCAATTGTTGTGGTGGGTTGGGGCTCTTAATAATAAAAAAAAGCGGAGACCTTGTATCCCCCACCCATGGGCGATGGATGGGGCTCTTATAATAACATACAATGGACATGCCATTTTCTAGCCCTGTCTTATTAAATTCTCAATATCTCTGTAACAGTGATATCCTGAACGGTTCGCTGGCGAATTGTTCCCTGCGAACATCGCTTGTTCGCGTTCGCCACGGACGGCGATCATATGCGCTGTTCGGTCTGCCCCCTATTCGTCATCATTGAGTAAACCTTGACCCTGTACCTCACAGTCAGCAGACACATTCCAGCCAATCAGCAGCAGACCCTCCCTCCCAGACCCTCCCACCTCCTGGACAGCATCCATTTTACATTCATTGTGAAGCTGCATTCTTAGTGAGAGGAGGGATAGTGTAGCTGCTGCTGATTTGATAGGGAAATTGATAGCTAGGCTAGTGTATTCAGTGTCCACTACAGTCCTGAAGGACTCATCTGATCTCTGCTAACATCAGTCTGCTTTTTTTTTCTGTGTAATGTAATTGCAGTTGCCTGCCTGCCAGCTTGTGTGTCAGGCTCACAGCATATACTGTGCCCACTTGCCCAGTGCCACCACTCACTCACAGGTGTCACAATAGCTTGCATTTAAACAAAACAAAACTTCTTTGACTGTAATATAATAGCAGTCAGTTTCCTTCACTAGTGTGCGTTTCAGGGCCTGCCCAGTGCCACCACTCACTCACTGGTGTCACAATAGCTTGCATTTAAAAAAAAACAAAAAGTTTTTGACTGTAATATAATAGCAGTCAGTTTCCTTCATGAATGTGCGTTTCAGGGCCTGCCCAGTGCCACAACTCACTCACTGGTGTCACAATAGCTTGCATTTAAAAAACAAACAAACTTTTTGGACTGTAATATAATAGCAGTCAGTTTCCTTCACGAGTGTGCGTTTCAGGGCCTGCCCCGTGCCACCACTCACTCACTGGTGTCCCAATAGCTTGCATTTAAAAAAAAAAACTTTTTGGACTGTAATATAATAGCAGTCAGTTTCCTTCACGAGTGTGCGTTTCAGGGCCTGCCCAGTGCCACCACTCACTCACTGGTGTCCCAATAGCTTGCATTTAAAAAAAAACAAAAACTTTTTGGACTGTAATATAAAAGCAGTCAGTTTCCTTCACGAGTGTGCGTTTCAGGGCCTGCCCAGTGCCCCCACTCACTCACTGGTGTCCCAATAGCTTGCATTTAAAAAAAACAAAAACTTTTTGGACTGTAATATAAAAGCAGTCAGTTTCCTTCACGAGTGTGCGTTTCTGGGCCTGCCCAGTGCCCCCACTCACTCACTGGTGTCCCAATAGCTTGCATTTAAAAAAAACCAAAACTTTTTGGACTGTAATATAATAGCAGTCAGTTTCCTTCAGGCGTGTGCGTTTCAGGGCCTGCCAGGGCACAGTGTCACACCAGTGCAACTCATATCTGGTGTAACAGTAGTGTACATTTAAAAAAAATAAAAAAAATACAATTTTGACTGTAATAGATTGAATAGCAGTTAGTTGTCTGCAAGCGTGTGTGTGTCAGGCCTACAGCATCTACTCTGCCAACTTCTGCCACTGCACAGTGCCACTCATATCTGTTGTCACAGTAGCTTGCACACATAGTACCACTAATCGAAAAAAAAATTACAGGTAGAGGCAGGCCACCGCAGGGGCCGTCGTGGTCGTGGTGCTGTGATTCCCTTTGGCCCTAGAATAATGCCCAGTGTTCAGAGGCCACGTACCCTGAACTCGAAAAGTTCTGAGGACATAGTTGACTGGCTAACACAGGACACCCAATCTTCTACAGCTTCCGCTCGGAACCTTGACGCACCATCCTCCTCCAGCTTAGCTTCGGGCACCTCTCAAGTTACCACTCGCCCGCCTGCCGCCACCACCAACACTAGCACCACAGCAGCTTCACTTGGTATGTCAGAGGAGTTATTTACACATCAGTTGGAAGAAATGAGTGATGCACAACCATTATTGCCAGAAGATGTAGATAACAGGGATATGTCTCAGTCAGGCAGCATTACACACATGGACGTACGGTGTGATGATGATGATGTTGTACCCGCTGCTGCTTCCTTTGTTGAGTTGTCAGATACAAGTGAAGCGGTTGATGATGACGATGCGTCCGTGGATGTCACGTGGGTGCCCGCTAGAAGAGAAGAAGAACAGGGGTAAAGTTCAGATGGGGAGACAGAGAGGAGGAGGAGGAGACGAGTTGGAAGCAGAGGGAGGTCGTCGCAAGGAGCTAGTGGCACAGTCAGACAGCATGCATCGGCACCCGGGGTCAGCCAGACAGCACGCCAATCAACGCATGCTGTTGCCACCACCAGAATGCCGTCATTGCAGAGCTCAGCAGTGTGGCATTTTTTTGTGTGTCTGCCTCTGACAACAGCGATGCCATTTGCAACCTGTGCCAAAAGAAACTGAGTCGTGGGAAGTCCAACACCCACATAGGTACAACTGCTTTGCGAAGGCACATGATCGCACATCACAAACGCCTATGGGATCAACACATGAGTACAAGCAGCACACAAACTCAAAGCCGCCATCCTCCTCCTGGTCCAGCATCTAAAGCCACGTTAACCACTGCTGTCCTCCTTGCCCCCTCTCAACCATCCACCCCTCCATCTCTCGCCTTGAGCAGTTCCTGCTCATCTGCCCACAGTCAGGTGTCTGTCAAGGACATGTTTGAGCGTAAGAAGCCAATGTCACAAAGTCACCTCCTTGCCCGGCGTCTGACAGCTGGCTTGACTGAACTCTTAGCCTGCCAGCTTTTACCATACAAGCTGGTGGAGTCTGAGGCATTCAAAAAATTTGTAGCTATTGGGACACCGCAGTGGAAGGTACCCGGCTGAAATTTCTTTGCACAAAAGGCAATCCCCAACCTGTACTCGATTGTGCAAAAGGAAGTAATGGCATGTCTGGCACACAGTGTTGGGGCAAGGGTCCATCTGACCACTGATACCTGGTCTGCAAAGCATGGTCAGGGCAGGTATATCACCTACACTGCGCATTGGGCAAACCTGCTGACGGCTGCCAAGCATGGAATGCGTGGCTCTGCAGAGGAGTTGGTGACACCGCCACGACTTGCAGGCAGGCCTGCTGCCACCTCCTCTACTCCTCCTACTCCATCCTCTTCCATAACCTCCTCGGCTGAGTCCTCTTCTGCTGCTGCGTCTTGCTCCACATCAACGGCACCCCCCCAGCTCCCCAGGTACTATTCCACATCCTGGATATGGCAGTGTCACGCCGTCTTGGGGTTGACTTGTCTGAAAGCAGAGAGTCACACCGGACCAGCATTCCTGTCCGCCCTGAACGCACAGGTGGATCAGTGGCTGACTCCGCACCAACTGATCGGCAAAGTGGTTTGTGACAACGGAAGAAATTTGTTGGCGGCATTGCATTTGGGCAAGTTGACACATGTGACGTGCATGGCACATGTGTGTAATCTGATCGTACAACACTTTGTGCATAAGTACCCAGGCTTACAGGATGTCCTGAAGCAGGCCAGGAAGGTGTGTGGCCATTTCAGGCGTTCCTACACGGCCATGGCGCACTTTTCAGATATCCAGTGGCGAAAAAACATGCCAGTGAGGCGCTTGATTTGCGACAGCCCGACACGTTGGAATTCAACACTCCTAATGTTCGACCACCTGCTCCAACAAGAAAAAGCCGTTAACGAGTATTTGTATGACCAGGGTGCTAGGACAGCCTCTGCGGAGCTGGGAATTTTTTTGCCACGTTACTGGACGCTCATGCGCAATGCCTGTAGGCTCATGCGTCCTTTTGAGGAGGTGACAAACCTAGTCAGTCGCACCGAAGGCACCATCAGCGACATCATACCATTTGTTTTCTTCCAGAAGCGTGCCCTGCGAAGAGTGCTGGATCAGGCCATAGATGAGCGTGAAGAGGAAGAGTTGTGGTCACCATCACCACCAGAAACAGCCTTATCAGCATCACTTGCTGAACCTGGGGCAACGCTGGAAGAGGATTGTGAGGAATAGGAGTCAGAGGAGGAATGTGGCTTTGAGGAGGAGGAGGAAGACCAACCACAACAGGCATCCCAGGGTGCTCGTTGTCACCTATCTGGTACCCGTGGTGTTGTACGTGGCTGGGGGGAAGAACATACCTTCAGTGAGATCACTGAGGAGGAGGAACAGGACATGAGTAGCTCGGCATCCAACCTTGTGCAAATGGGGTCTTTCATGCTGTCGTGCCTGTTGAGGGACCCTCATATAAAAAGGCTGAAGGAGAACGACCTGTACTGGGTGTCCACACTACTAGACCCCCGGTATAAGCAGAAAGTGCCTGAAATGTTACCGAATTACGGCAAGTTGGAAAGGATGCAGCAGTTCCAAAATCAATTAAAAAGTATGCTTTACACAGCGTATAAGTGTGATGTCACAGCACAACGGGAATCTAACAGGGGAAGAGGTGAATGTAATCTTCCTCCTCCCACGACCACGCCGGCAAGGACAGGACGCTTTACAGACGTGTTGTTGATGGAGCTTTTTAAGTCCTATGCATCGCCACAGCCCTTCAGGGTCAACCCTCAGAGAACGACTCGACCGACAGGTAGCAGACTACCTCGCCTTAACTGCAGATATCGACACTCTGAGGAGCGATGAACCCCTTGACTACTGGGTGTGCAGGCTTGACCTGTGGCCTGAGCTATCCCAATTTGCGATAGAACTTCTGGCCTGCCCCGCTTCAAGTGTCCTGTCAGAAAGGACCTTCAGTGCAGCAGGAGGTATTGTCACTGAGAAGAGAAGTCGCCTAGGTCAAAAAAGTCTAGATTACCTCACCTTTATTAAGATGAATGAGGGATGGATCCCGAAGGGACTGACAGTGGGCTATACATTTGACTAAAAAAGGCCTGATGAGGGGGACGTAACAGGGTGTCGCGGCTGCCAGCCCGCCGCATGATATTTAAATCCCTAACTCACCCCAGTACCTTGCCCTGTCGTGGTTTCCTGTTCCTGGTTTCCTGAGAGTGCTTTATCATTGTGAATTTGATTTCCTGGTATCCTGATGTTGGCTTTTCCCTGGTTATTCTGAATTCTGGTTTCCCTGACTTGGCTTGTGTAAACGGTATTGTGTATTTTCTGGCTTCCTTGACCTCGGCTTTCCCTTTGACCATTCTCTGTCTCTAGCGTATTAGTCCGGCCATTCTAAGGTCCGGTTTACGCTCTGTCCTTTTATTTTCCTTTTCTTGCCTATGTATATGTTTACATAGTTTCTGCGTGCTGGACCACACTAGTAGTCGTGACATTGGGATTAAACTGATAAGAATAGTACTACTTAACACACCACTCCTATCTGGTGGCACATTAGATTGCACGCGCAGTGCCCCAAATTTGAAGTAGGAGGACCGACCAAGCATCTTTTTCCATCTCCCGGTTCCTAAAATCGATGCCATATACACGTCCCCTGATAGGGGACGTAACTGGGATTAAACTGATAGGAATAGTACTACTTAACACACCTTATAATAACGCAGAGAGAAGCAACGCAGTGAGAGGAGTCTGAAGAAGAGGAGTCAGAGGAGGAAGGTGGCTTTGAGGAGGTGGAAAACCAAACAAAGCAGGCGTCCCAGGGGGCTTGTTGTCACCTTTTGGGGACCCTTGGTGTTGTACGTGGCTGGGTGGAGGAAGAGACCTTCAATGACATCAGTGAGGACAAGGAACGGGACATGGCTAGCTTGGTATCCAACCTTGTGCAAATGGGGAGTTTGCGGTTGTGAAAATGGACTGTTTGCGGTTGTTTGCGGTGCGTTAAACGGGGAGTTTGGTCTGTCACTGTGAAGCGGGCGTAACCCTTACACTACTTGATCGATACAACAGCACGTTATTCCAAACAATTTAGGAACGTTAGGTGATTTATGCCCTTTATGGATTAAAACCAGACTCTGCATCAACTATGTAATTTTCCATGGGAGTTTTGCCATGGATCCCCCTCCGGCATGCCACAGTCCAGGTGTTAGTCCCCATGAAACAACTTTTCCATCACTATTGTGGCCAGAAAGAGTCCCTGTGGGTTTTAAAATTCGCCTGCCTATTGAAGTCTATGGCGGTTCGCCCGGTTGGCCCGTTCGCGAACATTTGCGGAAGTTCGCCTTTCGCGAACCGAAATTTTTATGTTCGCAACATCACTACTCTGTAATTATGTGAGATCTAACAAAACAATTAGTTGTGCATAACTAATCTAGCAAAGAGCTGCCAAAATAACTAACTTTTTGTCCAATATTTTATTAAGGAGTGGCGGATGACAGGTCATCCCCCCAGCAAATAATTGTAAATATTTCTATGTTATATTGAATGCAAACAACAATTGTAGATTATGCTTTAGTGTACAGATAATCTTAATTTTAATAATGACAGGAGGCGAATATTTTGCATAAACTTTCTTTACTTTATGCCTCCAGCAGCACAAGTCAATCAATCAAAAGAAATTTTTTTAACCAATCAGAGTCCAGCACATCCTGTATATAAGTCTATGTCAGGCGTCTCATTTCCTCTTTCTTTGATGTACCTGTGTCTGGAGAAACTTCCGTGAATATAACGAAAACTTGAACGGTGGAACCTTGGCAACTTGTGTTGTGGAACTGGAAAGGATCCTGATAATCCGACTTCTGCCTTATGACGTGATGTTATGCTGAAAGAAACAGAGACAAGTGAAAGGTGTGGGAAATCAACTGTTGTCCACATATCACTATATTCTTGATCTTAAGGGTTAATAAATATACTACGTTTAATACCTCTTGATGAAATATAACCATGTGTATATCGTGTGACAAAATTATGACTTGTAAGTGATCTGATGGCTATCTGGTGTCGTGTAACCTAAGCGTCCTATAGCCCAGTTTTTACCTATATTCTATACTATGTGTAACTTGAAGTAACTAATTACAAAATAGAGAAGAAAAAACGGCCCCAAGAGTATAGGGAGGCACAGAAGAGAAGGGAGGGAATATACTCGCCTCCTGTCATTATTAAAATTAAGATTATCTGTACACTACGTTAGCATAATCTACAATTGTATCACTTGACAGGAGGCTTCCTATTTTGCATTTTTAACGCTGAGGTAAAAACGATAAGGACGCGTGCGATGATTGGCGAAAATAGAAAACCCTGAAAGTATTCTCTCTGGTCCAATCCGCCGTACGCAAAATGTTCGTCAAGGAGGCTCCCGCTGAGAAGGCCCTAGATGCCGCCGACCCTCGAACTGAATGGGCCTCAAAACTAGTGTCTATTCCGGCTAGAGATAATAACCATCGTATCCATCTGGCTAACGTAGTAGTGGTAACTGGTTTGTATGGTTTGGTATACGAAATTAACAGTTGTCCCGTTCCGGAAGACCGAAGAGGTGCCGTAACCTCCACATAACGGAGTAAAGTGTTGACGACACAGAGGCGAGGAACAGTCGGAAAAAACGGATAGGACACGGACTTGGAGTCCGTCTTAGTCCTGCGGGATACCGAAAATGTAACACCGACGGGGGTTATAGAAAAACCGTCCATGTCGAATGCCCGAACATCTGAAACACGACGGAAGGAGACTAGACATAATAGCAGGGAACCATGCCTGACTTCTCCATAATGGTGATACTAGTATCAACGATGTCTTGGACATGCGTAGTTTGTGAAGCACCCTTGCCAGCATCGAAAACGGTGGGAATGCATATGCTCCGACCGGGGGCCATTGTTGCAGAAATGCATCTACTGCTTCGCTCTGCGGGTCCGGTAGCCAGCTGTAGTACCTTGGTAGTTGTGTATTTGTGCGTGAGGCAAAAAGGTCTATGTGTAGTGGTCCTCTGAGTTCTCTCACCATATTAAAGATTATTGTGTCCAGGTGCCAATCGCTGTTGTCCCGCCAATGACGGGAGAACCAATCCGCTGTGAGGTTGTTTAGACCCGGTAGGTATTCCGCTCTGATAGTTATGTTGCGGGGAAGACAAAAATGGTATATGTCCTTCGTAGCTTCTGTCAAAGCTCGTGACCTGGCTCCCCCCAGGTGATTTACGTACTGGACTGCAGATATATTGTCCATGCGTAGAAGTATGCAGCAATTTACCATGTTTTTGGCCAGACTGCGGATAGGGAAGGAGCCTGCTATTAGCTCTAGGAAATTGATGTGTAACAGCTTCTCTTCTTCTGACCAAGGTCCCCCCGTGCATTTGCGCAGTGGGCTCCCCAGCCCTAAATGCTGGCGTCTGATTCCAGAATGAAGTCCGGATTCGGACCGAAGATGGCTCTGCTGTTCCAGGATTCGATGTGGAGGAGCCACCAACGAAGTTCCGTCCGAACTTCTGCAGTTATCCTGATCCTTTGGTCGTATGAGTGTCCTCAAGGTGGTGAGCTTTCAGTCTTTGCATGGCCCGGTAGTGGAGGGGTCCCGGGAAGGTTGCTTGTATAGAGGACAACAGCAGCCCGACTATCCTGGCCAGGAGTCGTAGAGGGACCGTGTCCTTCCGCAGAAACCGCCGTATCTCCTTCCGAATGTTCGAAATTTTCGATTTGGGAAGGCATAGTGTGCATGTTACCGAGTCTATCTCGAATCCGAGAAACTGGACGGTTCTTGATGGAGAGAGCTATGACTTTTCTCTGTTCACAATGAAGCCTAATGATTCCAGAAAGTGCACTATAAATCTCGTCTGAGATCGAAGTCTGGATGTATTTTCGCAGAATATCAGTATGTCGTCCAGGTATATCAGGCAGCAGATACCCATTGTCCTTAGGTGCGCCATGGCCGGGTTCAGTAGTTTCGTGAAGCACCAAGGGGCTGAACTGTTGCCGAAGGGAAGGCATGTGAATTGGCACGTGCGTTCCCTCCAGCGGAAGCGAAGGAAAGTTCGGCTGGTATGGGCTATTGGGACCGACAGGTAAGCATCCTTTAAGTCAAGTCGAGTGAACCAGTCGTGCTCCAGGAGCAAGTCTCTGAGGAGTTGTATGCCTTCCATTTTGAAATGTCTGTAGGTTACGAATGTGTTTAGTTGTCGCAAGTTGATGAGTGGTCGGTAGTCTCCCATCTTCTTTTGGACTACAAATATGTTGCTGATAAAACCTGTATCGTCTGGGACGAGTTTGACTGCTCCCTTGAGAAATAGGTTTTGGATTTCGTCGTCTATGAGTTTTGTATGCCCCGCCGACGCCCGTATCGGTGTTGGGCGACGTGTTTGGACGGGTGTGTCCATAAAATCGATCTCGTAACCCATAATCGTTTGGAGGATCCAGGCATCTGAGGATATCTTTTCCCAATTCTGTGAAAAGAGAGATAGTCTGCCAGCAGTTACATGTGACTGGAAATACATTAGCTGTGGAGTGCTCACCTGCATTGATGCGCCCGCGGCCGCGGGTACGAGCTCCTCTGGGACGGAAGGATCCCCCAGAGAACGGTGGTCTTGATGATGGGAAGAAAGCTTGATTCCTGGGGCCTGCAGGCCAGAAGCGGCTGGTGGCTCGGCCCCGTTGGCGACCAGCCCTGCCGAAAACCCCTCTATGTTGTGTGGGTGTCACGATTCCGGAACCTAACACGCCAACAGGTCACAGAGAGGAAGGGTGCTATACCGGTCCTTAGAGTGGCTGGGCTAAGCACGCTAAGAATAGTCAGGAGACAAGCCAAGTAAAGGGAGCCAGAAAACGGGAGAACGAGAAACAAGCCGAGGTCAAAGGAGTGGAGAAGACAGGATAATCGGAATAACGAGCCAAATAATCGGAAACCAGGGAGCACCACGAGAGAACAGCACTACAGGTATCACAAGACCACAACAGGGCACTGAGGGACAGGAAAGGTAAGTATAAATGCACTTGGTTTAATTCTGATTGGATAACTTCCAATCAGAATTAACAATCACACGTGGGGGATATCTATACCTCCCACTGTGATTGTGGTACTGTTTCTTTAACACCGGGTTACTCACGTGACCCCGGCGTTTGCATAATTTAGTGACCTCCCAGTGTGCAGCATTATACATGCTGCCTCTGGGGGGCGTGGAGGACGCGAGCAGCGAGCGGCAGGGAGGAGACGCCGATCGCCGACAGGTGAGACGAGGGGAGACCGCGGGCAGCGACGGACTGAGGGTGAGTGCTGCAAGTGGCGTGCAGCCTCCCCTCCTAGCCGCCCACGGATCCCTGACATAACCCCCTCTTGAGGCCCGCCCAACGGGCAGGAAGCCGAAGTCTTCAAATGGAACCGCGCATGAAAGGAGCGGTTCAAAGAGCATTCAAGTCAGAGGCAGAGACCCAGGACCACTCCTCAGGGCCGTAACCCTCCCAATCAACCAGATACTGCAACCGACCCCGAGAAAAACGAGAATCAAGCAGAGCAGCCACTTCGTACACGTCATTAGAGACAGCGCGGAGGGAATCTGGACACCTGAGAGGACCAGAGAATTGATTACAGAGCAGGGGCTTCAAAAGGGAGGTGTGGAAAGTGTTAGGTATACGCATGGAAGGAGGCAGGGCCAGGGAGTAGGACACAGGATTGACCCTACGCAATACCTTATAAGGGGCCAAGGAACCTGGGCGCAAATTTCATTAAGGGGACCCTGAGGCGGAGATTCTTAGAGGACAACCAAACCCTATCACCCGGGACATAAGAGGGAGCAGCACCCCTACGACGATCAGCAAATCTCTTCTGAGTAGCAGTCGCATGAGAAAGAGTAGCATGGACCTGATCCCACATCTTCCGTAAGGAGGTGAGGTGCTCGTCCAAAGCAGGTATTCCCTTGACGGAGAACATGCCGGGAAGGACAGAGGGTTGGAACCCATAAGCAACCATAAAAGGACTTAAGCCAGTGGACGAATGAGTCACAGTGTTCCTGGCGAATTCAGCCCAAGGAAGGAGATGAGACCAGTTGTCCTGGTGTGCATTCGTGAAGCAATGTAAATATAACTCCACAGATTGATTCGCCCGTTCGGACGCTCCATTAGATTGTGGATGATAGGAGGAAGTAAACGACAAGGAAATCCCCATCTCAGCACAAAAGCCCCTCCAAAACCGAGAGACAAATTGAGGACCCCTGTCAGATACGATATCCTGTGGTATACCATGCAAGCGGAAAACCTCTTTGGCAAATACCTGAGCCAACTGAACCGCAGAAGGTAGTTTCTTAAATGGAATAAAGTGTGCCATTTTAGAGAATCTATCAGTCACAGTCAAAATTACTGTCATTCCATCGGATGAAGGAAGATCCACAATAAAGTCCATGGATAAGTGGGTCCATGGTTTCTTGGGTACGGATAAAGGCATTAGGAGTCCCGGGGGTTTGACATTAGGGGACTTACACTTTGCACAAACACGACAAGCCTGCACATAATCCACTATGTCTTGCTTAAGTGAAGGCCACCAAAACTGTTGAAGGAGACCCATGTATGTTTTGGTAACCCCTGGGTGGCCAGCCGTTTTGGCGTGGTGAAATAAAGCTAACAATTTCTTTCTATCTTTTTCTTTCACGTATAATCTACCAACAGGTGTCTCAGAGGGTGCTTGGGTTTGGTATGCCTTGATACCATCAAGGAGAAGAGACGAAATAACTAAACGGGTAGCAGCTATTATCTTAGACGTGGGTACAATGGGTTCAGGAGCGGGGGCGATAGACTCCAAAGGTTCGTATTGTCGGGAGATAGCATCAGCCTTGACATTATGGTACCCAGGCCTATATGTGATAATGAACTGAAAGCGTGAAAGAAATAAGGACCATCTGGCTTGACGAGAGGACAACCTTTTAGCATCAGCTATATAGGAGAGATTCTTATGATCAGTTATAACCAGGATTTTGTGTCTAGCTCCTTCTAATAAGTACCTCCACTCTTTAAAAGCCATCACAATAGCTAATAGTTCCCTATTTCCGACGTCGTAATTCTTTTCCGAATCAGACAGTTTTTTAGAAAAGTAACAACAGGGATGGAGGGGTTCGTTATAGGATAATCTTTGTGATAATACAGCTCCTATACCTGATTCTGAAGCGTCTACTTCCATTATAAAGGGAAGGGAAGGATCAGGATGGTGTAGCACAGGGGCAGTGGCAAATGCCTTTTTGAGAGTTTCGAAGGCTTTAATGGCTTCAGGAGTCCAAACCCTGGGGTGCAAACCCTTTTTAGTTAGTTTCATGATAGGAGAAATGACCGATGAAAAGTTTTTAATAAACCTGCGATAATAATTGGCAAAGCCTATAAATCGCTGTATTGCCTGAAGGCCTTGAGGGAGAGGCCAAGACGGTATGGCTTCTAATTTAGAAGGATCCATGCTGAACCCCTGTTCAGAAATGATGTACCCTAAGAATTGTACTGATTTCTGGTCAAATAAACATTTCTCCAATTTACAATAAAGACCATTCTGTAGCAATCTCTTAAGTACTTTCCTCACATGGGCATGATGTGACTCCAAATCAGGAGAATATACAAGTATATCATCGAGATAAACCACAGCACAGACATGCAGTAGATCTCTAAGGACATCATTTATGAGGTCCTGAAAGACAGCAGGAGCATTACACAGTCCAAAAGGCATGACTAGATACTTGTAATGCCCACTGCGTGTATTGAACGCTGTCTTCCATTCATCATTTTCTTTTATACGAACCAAGTTGTAAGCCCCCCTGAGGTCTAGTTTAGTAAAATATCTAGAACCTTTAACACGGTCAAACAACTCAGTAATGAGAGGGATAGGATAAGCGTTTTTAACTGTTATATTATTCAGGCCCCATGTCTATACATGGCCTCAAATCGCCCTCTTTCTTGGCAACAAAAAAGAAACCAGCACCAGCCGGAGAGGAGGACCTTCTGATAAAACCTTTACGTAAGGATTCCTGTATGTACTCCTCCATGACCTGATTTTCTTTCTCAGAAAGCGGGTAGACCTTACCCCTAGGAGGCATCGTTCCAGGTAACAGATTTATGGCACAATCATAATCCCGCTGTGGGGGTAGTTTATCAGCTTCCCTCTTTTCAAAGACCAATGCGAGGTCTGCATACATAGGAGGGACAGAAACAGAAAGTGGTTTAGCTGTAGGCACATTAAGTAAACAAACGGAATGTAAACGGGCCATACAGTCTTGTTGACAAGATACCCCCCAGGAGAGTATATCTAGAGAATCCCAATCAAGTACCGGGTTATGCTTAACTAACCAGGGGAAGCCCAGAATGATGGAAGCTGTAGGGGAGTCAATTATTTGGAAGGTTATCCTTTCTTTGTGTAAGGCACCCACTACCATAACCATTTTTTGGGTTTCATGGGTCACCAGAGGTTTATCAAGTGGTCTACCATCTATGGCCTCAATGGCCAAGGGTGTGGCCTTTTGGATCAGATTCAAGGCTGCGGTTTTAGCAAAGTTCTCATCCATAAAGTTGTCTGCAGCACCTGAATCGATCAAGGCTTTAGTTGTTATCGTGGTTTTATTGACCAAAAGAGTAACCGTAATAAATGGTCTGGAGATGGACACATGAGGGGAAAAAACCATAACACCCGAGGCCGACCCCTCTCTAGGCCTTAGGTGCTGGAGTTTCCCTGCAAACTAGGACAGTTTCTTCGGAGATGCCCCCTCTTACCACAATAAAGGCACAAACCCTCCCTTCTGCGGTACGTTCTTTCAGCTTCAGATAAGCCTACAGCACCTAATTGCATGGGTTCGGTAGGTGGTTGATTAGGGGGAGGTAATGCTAGTAATGCAGTACTGGGTAAAGCAGGTAACCCCTGTGTATTCATCCTTCTTTGACTACGCCTCTCTCTAATACGGTTGTCAATTAGAATGACATAATCTATTAGATCATCCAGAAGAACAGGCATTTCCCTGGATGCTATTTCATCTAATATGTAAGCGGCCAAACCCTCCTGAAAAGCTGTTACGAGAGCGTCGTTATTCCAGACCACTTCAGCTGCCAGAGTGCGGAATTCAATGGTATAATCCGCTACAGATCTATTACCCTGTCGAACCCTAAGCAGAGCTTTGCCAGCAGAAGCAACCCGGCCGGGTTGGTCAAATGTACGTTTAAAGCTGTTAAAAAGTCTGCAAAGGACATTGGGGACGTATTCTCCCACATGGGATTAGCCCATGCTAGAGCTTTCCCGGACAAATGGTTAATCAAAAAAGCAATTTTGGTTCTGTCAGTGGGGTAGGAATGAGGATTCATCACCAAATGAATATCAATTTGGTTGAGGAAACCACGGCACAATGCTGGATCACCGCTATAGCGCTGAGGTGGCGTCATGTGAACCACATGAGCAGGAGCGGGTACTGGATCAGGAATGGGTTCTGGCACAGCAGCAACAGCTTCTTGAACGGCAGGTTGCAAGTGGGCAGTACGAGCCAGTATGGTTTGTAAAGCCTGAGCAAACTGATCCATACGGTGGTCTAAACCATCCATTCTAGCCTCCTGATTTACTAACAGCTGTGGAATTCAGCAGGTTCCATGGAGGCCCTGTTGTAATGTCACGATTCCGGAACCTAACACGCCAACAGGTCACAGAGAGGAAGGGTGCTATACCGGTCCTTAGAGTGGCCGGGCTAAGCACGCTAAGAATAGTCAGGAGACAAGCCAAGTAAAGGGAGCCAGAAAACGGGAGAACGAGAAACAAGCCGAGGTCAAAGGAGTGAAGAAGACAGGATAATCGGAATAACGAGCCAAATAATCGGAAACCAGGGAGCACCACGAGAGAACAGCACTACAGGTATCACAAGACCACAACAGGGCACTGAGGGACAGGAAAGGTAAGTATAAATACCCATGGTTTAATTCTGATTGGATAACTTCCAATCAGAATTAACAATCACACGTGGGGGATATCTATACCTCCCACTGTGATTGTGGTACTGTTTCTTTAACGCCGGGTCACTCACGTGACCCCGGCGTTTGCATAATTTAGTGACCTCCCAGCGTGCAGCGCTATACATGCTGCCGCTGGGGGGCGTGGAGGACGCGAACGGTGAACGGCAGGGAGGAGACGCCGCGCGCCGACAGGTGAGACGAGGGTGAGTGCTGCAAGTGGCGTGCAGCCTCCCCTCCTAGCCGCCCGCGGATCCCTGACAGTGGGGTTGCGGAAAACTTGCCTAATGGAAGTTTGTGCTTTACTTAACGTAGTGAACAAATTCACGTGTTTCTTTAATTTACCGATGAACGAATCCCCAAAGAGTTGGCCATTCGCCAGCGGTCCCAATTCCTTTTTGCCGAGCTCTAGGAGTTTGGAGTCCATCTTCAGCAACGCAGCCTTGCGTCTCTCCGCACATATGGCGGCGTTCGTGTTGCCCAACATGCAAATAGAGCGTTGCGCCCATTCCCGGATGTCGTGGGCGTCTAGGATATTGCCTCTTGTGAGAGCCCCATCCGCGGGATATATGATTTTGGCTAATGGGCCCAGCATGTCCAGTGACTTGTCTTGGGAGGCCTTGAGGCCCTTTTCAATGCCTTTACGTGGGTCACGGCCTGCTCGGGACATGAATAAGACCACGGTGGTATCGAATTCTGGGGTGTGTGCAATTTTGTCTGTTAGTATGGGTCTCGGGCATTCGGCCCTTAGCCTTGCACACACCTACTTTTCCATTGGCTGTCTCAGCCAGAAGTGGTCTGGCAGATCCCACTCTGACGACCTTGGTTGGAGGATTGTACGGGGGTCGAACATAGGCTTGCCTGGGGGGTCTAGGAAAGAGCCCTCCTCTGGCCTGCATGCGAGACTTCCTTTGCCCCGATGGGTGTCTCGGTCCTCGACCAGGTCAGACCCTGGGTCGTCCTGGGGCATGTCCTGCCAGTCGTCTTCCTCAGAAGGAGAGTTCTCTGCTCTCCACCCGTCCATAACCTCCAGTGAGGGTGGAGGATTATGTTCCTCATCATCGGAGGGGTTGAAGGGCCTGGCGTTCCATCTAGCAGCTCCTCTTCAGTGGGGCCTTGCCCTTCACTTTCCGGGGGGCTGGGCCACTGCCCTTCCAGTGCCGCTTAGAAGTGGCAATCTCCCCTGTAAACCTATCTGGGTCTTTAGTATCAGGGTCCCCATTTGGGTTCTGGACCAATAACTTGGCTATAGCCTTCTCCATCGAGGCTGCCACTGCTGAGTTAATCATCGACTGGAAGTCGGGTGGGGCTGGTTGTGAAGACTCGCTCATTTTTATGGCCGTAGGTCTCTCTGTCTGTGGAAGACAGGATAGTTTCAGGTACCGAAGTATGTGAGTAGTAATAACAGTAATGGCAATACTGTGGCTTTCCACTTACGACTGGGGTTCACCCAGTGTATTCAATAGACCCAATCGGTTGATTGATAGGTCCTTCTATGTATAGCACCGATGTCTTTATCAATGGGCTTGTGAGGGGGTCACCCTCCGTGAGACCGGGATGAGCGGTCATAAATAGGGACTGAGTCCATCTAGGCTGTGTCGCCTTATAATGATATGGGGTTCATCCAATTATCATAGTCCGGTGGAGACCTATTGCAGTAGGCTCCGCCTTCGTTGAGTAGGAGGAATTTACGGGTCACCCCAGTCGTAGTGTGGAGGGTGCCTGTAATTTGTATGTGCAATATATTATAGGTGGGTCACCCCGAATTGTTTACGGCACTGGTGTGAGTATAGCACACGTCTGGGGGTCACCCAGCGTAGGGGGGTCACCCCTTCAATAGCAGTAACCAATGTGCTTGTGGGGGGTCACCCCATTCAGAGGGGTCACCTCTGGAAGAGTACCCTCTGGAGTGATGGTACTGTGTCAGTAGACAAGGAGTGTAATCCTTAATGTTAATAATGAATGTTGTATCACCCTGTGCTGCCTCTACTGGCAGTCCCTTTGTATAACAGGTTTGCAGTGACTATAAATTAGTAAGACATCCATTCCTGCAATTGCCAGTTCTTGAGGAGTTTATTGTGTAGAGATATCCACTGAATTTGGCAAGCTGAGGGTAGTGGTAATGGGGGAAGGGAAGAGACCGTTTGAATCACAGTCTGCCAGAAAGTAAGATGGCCGACTTGGATCTCGTGGTCCGCGAGATCCAAGATGGCCGCCGTTCGCGCATAAACTGTGCTGCGGTCCGCGATCGCGGGCCGCCAGATTGAAAACCCAGTGTCCCCCAGCTCCCACCACCCACTCAGTTCCCCCCAGAATGAAAAAATGCCCCTGATGATGCCCCAGGAAGAAGGGACTGACAGGAAAGGTCACCAACAGTAAAACAAGTGGAGGGGTGTGAGCAGACAGGGAGAGCAGGGCAGGACAGCAAAACTAGTGTCAGAAAAAAAAAATAACACTGAAGTTTAGGCAATCACTGAATTTTGCAATAAGTTAATTGTTAGTTAATAAAATTAGATTAGAAAAAATTACTCTGACCTGTGCTTTGGCTGGAGCAGCAAAGAAAGAGGAAATGAGATGCCTGTCAGAGACTTATATACAGAATGTGCTGTACTCTGATTGGTTAAAAAAATTTCTTTTGATTGATTGACTTGTGCTGCTGCAGGCATAAAGTAAAGAAAGTTTATGCAAAATAGGAAGCCTCCTGTCATGTGATAAAATTGATCTTACCTGATCTATCAAAAATCTAACAAGTTGCATAAATATTCACTAAAAAATTTGATTTGGAGAAGATAGCACTGCTACAGTGCACATCCCTGCGTGCTCACAGTCAGTCCTATTTCTCCCTCCCTTGTCTTCTACTAACCATCCCAAGTTTGTTTTCTCATATAGACACAGCCTTGCAATGAGTACCTGTTGATATATTGTTGCAGCCATTAAAGTTACTCATTCTAGAACCCAGTTTCATTCACACTTCCCATTATAACCATATGTTTGTCGTCTCCTATTTCACTTAGTCCTTTCAAATTAAAGCATGATGAATCAAACAATTTTAATTTTCATTTCTCAATGCTCCATTCCTCAGTTTCCATAAAATTCTGAAATTCTTTTGTTCTATAACTTCTCAAGCAAATCAATATGAAGCTACTAGCGCAGCTTCCACCTACTATTCCACTCAATTATCTTGCTTCTTGCATCTAATAACACTTTTTAATTTCATTAATCCTTCCACTTTTTCCTTTGTGTAGCAGTCCTATCGCATTCTGAAATTTGCACGTCTTTTACTGGCTTCCAAAGATATTCTCATCTAACATTTCTAGTGAATTTCAAATTTTAGACCAAAGTAGCTTAACTGGACACATATCTAACTTAGAGAATTTTCCAATTCAGCGGTTTATTTACAAAAGTGAAATCAAAGCGAATTATTCCAGTTTGTCTATTGTGAACTTTAAATTCTAAATTTAAAATTCACCTTGAATTCCTTTTCAGGGTTATCTGCTAAAGTTAAAATTCAAAGTAAATTTCAAATGTAAGGCCCCGGTAGCTGAACTCAAGGTATAGCTGAGCATTTTGGCTATTTTGACCTTTAATTTAAAAATTCACTTTGACTTTTCACTTTTGTTAAAATCCCTGTTTGAATTCTCACATCAGTAAATAGAACATACCATAAAATAACTATGTTCAATATGTTAAACCATGTAATTCTCCAAAGAACTACGGAGTGCGCTTGTATGAAGAGGCCTTTGCATGGCAAGGTAAAATATGTGTTTTATGTGTATTGTGAAGCTGTTAATCTCATAAAGTACTTTGCATAACCACAGACCACAAGGATAATGCATACAAAGTTTTGTTCAGAGGCAGAATTTATATTCTTTGGCTATGATCCAAAAACCATAAAGATTACGAGATTACAAAAATTCCACACATCTGAGTCCATTGGGGGTTTTGGGACAATTCTGCCATCAGTTTTTTTTGTTGACCTATGGAGCAAAAAGGGCAGTAAATATTCAAATTTTTCAGTCTTCATATGTCAAACGTATTATGATAGGAAACCTGCCGACAGACACAGTTGCTGGGAGAGGATGATATAAATATACTTTAGCAGCTGCTCAATGATTAGCAAATGCCTTCTGAAACAAATGTGGAAATTGTTCTTAAAATAAATAGAGTTACAATTACACTTCATAACCCATTGAAATAATATCTGAAACTCAAACAAATGACTGCGGTGGGAAATCTGCAGTCTTCATTGAATCAGTTATAACTAGAGTTGAGCGAACCCGAACTGAAAAGTTCGGGTTCGTACCGAACATTAGGTTTTTTGGACCCCGGACCCGAACACGGACATATCACTGTATGTTCGGGTTGGAGTTCAGTGTTCGGCGATTTAATGGCGCGTTTTCAAAGGCTGCAGGGCAGCCAATCAACAAGCGTTTGACTCGTGTGCCCTTAGAAGCCATCACAGCCATGCCTACTAATGGCATGGCTGTGATTGGCCAGTGTAGAATGTGACCCAGCCTCTATATATAAGCTGGAGTCACGTAGCGCCACACGCACATGCGGTTTTATTAGTGTAGGGAGAGGATGCAGCCGCTGATAGGGACAGCTTAGGAAAGAATTCTGCAAACTAGTACATTAGTGGGGTGGGGTCCACTTCATATCTGAGCGTCAAATAGAAGCTTCAAATACCGCGGTTACATCAGAGTTTTAAAAAGTAATTTTTTTTGGTGCTAAATAGTACATTAGTGGGGTAGTACATTAGTGGGGTGCACTTCATATCTGAGAGTAAAAATAGAATCATCAAATACTGCTGTCACATTGCAGTTTTAAAACTTAAATTTTTTTTGGGTGCTAAAAAGTACATCAGTGGGGTGCACTTCATATCTGAGAGTCAAATAGAAGGGTCAAATACTGCTGTCACATTTCAGTTTTAAAACTTACATTTTTGGGGGTCCTAAACTGCTAAATAGTATTTTAGTGTGGTGCACTTCATATCTGAGATTCAAATAGAAGTGTCTCATAGTGTGCTTACAGCGCAGTGGTAAACATTCTTATTTTCTGGGTACTAATCTGCTAAATAGTACATTTTGGGACGTGCACTTCATATCTGAGAGTCAAATAGAAGCGTCTAATAGTGCGTTTACAGGGCAGTGGTAAACATTCTTATTTTCTGGGTGCTAATCTGCTAAATAGTACATTTTGTGGCCTGCTCTTCATATCTGAGAGTCAAATAGAAGCGTCTAATAGTGTGCTTACTGCGCAGTTGTAAACATTCTAATTGTTTTGCTGCTAATCTGCTAAATAGTACATTTTGGGGCCTGCGATGCACTTCATATCTGAGAGTCAAATAGAAGCGTCTAATACTGCGCTTACAGCGCAATTGTAAACATTCTAATTGCTTTGGTGCTAAACTGCTAAATAGTACATTTTGGGGCGTGCTCTTCATATCTTAGCGTCAAATAGAAGCATCTAATTGTGCGGTTACAGCGCAGTGGTAAACATTCTTATTTTCTGGGTGCTAATCTGCTAAATAGTACATTTGCGACCTGCGATGCACTTCATATGTGAGAGTCAAATAGAAGTGTCAAATACTGCTGTCACATTGCAGTTTTAAAACTTACATTTTTTTGGGTGCTAAACTGCTAAATAGTATTTTAGTGGGGTGCACTTCATATCTGAGAGTCAAATAGAAGCGTCTAATAGTGTGCTTACAGCGCACTTGTAAAAATTCTAATTTTCTGGGTGCTAATCTGCTAAACAATACATTTTGGGGCCTGCTCTTCATATCTACAAGTCATGCTACAACAAAATTAAACAAGTTTTAAAATATGTATGGGCCAACCAGTGGCTGTAAACAACAAAGTTTTACTGGTTACATTTATGACTACACACTCTAGTGAACAGGACCTTCATGTAGTGTGTTCTTTTTTTAAAAATCATACAGCATCCTTTCATGTGCTTTTCAGATGTCATAATGTGAATTACCAATTTTTGTGTAGCCTGATTTTTTTTTTTTAAAGTGAAAAATAAGTGTTATTGTGATCGCTTCATATACAGAAGCATTAATATATATTTCTATATTGTGTAAAGACACAACTACAAAGTTAAAAACCAAACACCAAAACAACATCCCAGACATTCTGCCTGTGCATGACTAGTGTGATACAATAAGTCTACATCTTAAAAATGCAATAACCCACAGAAGATGGGCGAGAATTTTGTTTGCAAATTGGACTTTGATTCGAATTTACTACATCGGTCACTTGTAATATTGTTTCACACCTACAACACTTGTTACACAGATCTAAGTGATAGAAAACAGATTGATATTTTCTACACTAGAAACTACCAGATAACAAGCTGCTATATTTAATTGAATTTCACTTTTATTCGGCTGCAGTTTGGTTGTCTGTAGAAATTAGTAGGACCATGGTAATATGTGAGTGATTGAGCTATTCACCAACAAACAAACTTTTGCTTCAGTTTCAGTTTTATACATTCCAAGTGCACCTTTTTTTTTTTTAGGAGGGACAGTCCCTATTTTGGACCTTAATCCTTCTGTCCCTGTTTTCTAGGAACTCTGCAGCAATATTACATTATTGTGTCTTTAAACTACAATAAATACATTGTTCTTGCTCTTAATTACATTTTAATTGCATTATTAGTAAGTCACCACTACTCAGAACAGTCCTAGCAACACACCCATACAAATTAGTGTCCCTTTTTGTCCATTTGAAGTGTTGGGAGCTCTGCAGTTGTTCCTATTCCCCTGCTATAGACCATGGGATTTAGCCTAAGAATTTCAACTCATTAAGTCACAGTAATGCTAAGGATACCCCAACCCTAAATCCTTCCCCCATACCTGACATACTTTTTTTTTTTTTAACTTTGAACTTGGTTACCATTTGGTTCTTAAAGGGACACTACAGTCACCAAAACACCAAAACACGTTTAGCTTAATGAAGCAGTTTTGGTGTATAGATCATGCCTCTGAAGTCTCACTGCTTAATTCTCTGCCATTTAGGTGTTAAATCATTTTCTGTTTATGCAGCCCTAGTCACACTTACCCTGGCTGTGACTCATGCTGCCTGCATGAAAACAAAATGGTTTCATTTTCAATCAGATGTAACTTACTTTAACCCCTTAAGGACTGAGCCAACTGTGCACGTTGTGAACAAAACAAAACCTGGCATTTGCGCTACATGTCTGTCCAACCGTAGGTCACCTCTTTCATATTAAATGCACCCACCCTTATTATATATCATTTTATTCAGGGGAAACAGGGCTTTCATTTAATATCAAATATTTAGCTATGAAACATAATTTAATATGAAAAAAATGGGAGAAAATAAGACATTTTGTTTTTTAGTTCTACATGACACAGGGCCGTCTTTAACGCGGGGCAAACGGGGCAGCTGTTCCCCTGGGCCCTGTCCCTGCTGGGGGGCCCGAGGTAACTACCCTGTTGCCCTCTGCCCGCAAACTATGGGGGCCTACCGGGTGGCCCATGCACTTAGGGCCTACCGGGTGGCCCATGCACTTAGGGCCACCCGGTGGGCCTGTGTCAGCAGGGGCCCGGTCGGGCGCTGTGGCGCTTTAACAGCGCGACCGGGCCCTTGCTTTTCGGCAGCACTGGGAGGAAGTGACAGCCATGCGTCACTTCCTCCCACAGAAACAGGAGCCACGCGGGAGGAAGGAGGACCAGCTGTTCCGGAGGGGGCCAGGCCGGGAGCTTAACTCCCAGCCACCCCAGCCAGCCCACTGGACCCCAGGGAAGCCACCCTCCAGGTAAAGGTAAGAAACTGGAGGGTGGTTATTTACTGGAGGGTATAAATTTTGCATGAGTGCAAGTCTGTCAGTGTATCTGTATGTCTGTGTGTGTGAGAGTCTGTCAGTGTCTGTGTGGTTCAGTATGTCTGTATGTGTGTATGTCTGTCAGTGTGTCAGTATGTCTGTGTGTGAGTCTGTCAGTGTCTGTGGTTCAGTGTGTATGTGTGTTTCAGTATGGCTGTCTGTGTATGTCAAAATGTCTGGATGTGTGTTTCAGCATGTCTGTCTGTATGTGTGTATGTGTGTTTCAGCATGTCTGTCTGTATGTGTGTATGTGTGTTTCAGCATGTCTGTCTGTATGTGTGTATGTGTGTTTCAGCATGTCTGTCTGTCTGTCTGTGTCAGAATGTCTGTCTGTGTGCCAGAATGTCTGTCTGTGTGCCAGTATGTCTGTCAGTGTGTCAGTATGTCTGTGTCTGTGAGTCTGTCAGTGTCTGTGTGTTTCAGTATGGCTGTCTGTGAGTTTCAAAATGTCTGTATGTGTGTATATCTGTCAGTGTCTGTGTCTATGTGTGTTTCAGTCTGTCTGTGTGTGTGTGCCAGAATGTGTGTATGTCTGTCAGTATGTCTATGTGTGAGTCTGTCAGTGTGTTTCTGTATGTCTGTGTTTGTCAATATGTCTGTCAATGTCTGTGTGTATGTGTGTTTCAGTATGTCCAGTATGTCTTTGTGTATATGTGCCAGTATGTCTGTCAGTGTATCTGTATGTCTGTGTGTGTGAGAGTCCATCAGTGTCTGTGTGGTTCAGTATGTCTTTGTGTATGTGTGTTTCAGTATGGTTTTTTGTGTGTGAGTCTGTGTCAGTACGTCTGTCAGAATGTGTCTCTGTATCTGTATGTTGTCCATTTGTATTTGTGTGTGTATCTGTATGTGTCAGTGTTTGTATCTGTATATCTGCATGTGTGTCAGGTTGTGTATCTGTGTGTCTGTCTGTCTGTCAGTGTGTGTGTCGGTGTATTTATAAGTAGTCAGTGTGTGTACCTTTGTATCTGCTTGTATGTCAGTGTTTATATCTGTGTGTGTGTCTATGTGTGTGTCAGTGTATCTATATGTAGTCTGTGTGTATCTGTATGTTCTTGTGTGTATCTATATGTGGTCAGTGTGTATCTGCATGTGTGTCAGGTAGTGTATTTGTGTGTATCTAGACGTAGTCAGGGGGCCCAAGTAAATGCTCGCCCAGGGTCCAATCTAAATTAAAGACGGCCCTGACATGACATTTTAACTGTCAATGTCATAATACTGTTTGCTTTTACTACAATAGAATACACATATTTGTATTCAGCAAAGTCTCACGTGTAAAACAGTACCCCCTATGTACAGGTTTTAAGGTGTTTTGGGAAGTTACAGGGTCAAATATAGCACGTTACATTTGAAATTGAAATTCGCCAGATTGGTTACGTTGCCTTTGAGACTGTATAGTAGCCCAGGAATTAAATTTACACCCATAAGGGCATACCATTTGCAATAGTAGACAACCCAAGGTATTGCAAATGGGGTATGTCCAGTCTTTTTTAGTAGCCATTTGGTCACAAACACTGGCCAAAGTTAGCATTACTATTTAAAATGCAAAAAACGCAAATTTTGGCCAGTGTTTGTGACTAAGTGGCTACCAAAAAAGACTGGACATACCCCATTTGCAATACCTTGTAATAGTATGCCCTCCGGTTTTAAGGGGTTAAAAGTGTTTATCTCCTGCTCTGTAAATTGTTTAATTACATAGAGGAGGCTGCTGTAGGGTCTAGCAAGCTATTAACAGAGCAGGAGATAAGAAATTATAAATTGATCCATATTTGCAATCTGGAAGTGTAAACATTAGATGACTCTTTACAGGAAGTGTTTAGGAAGGCTGTGTGAGTCACGTGCATGGAGGTTTTACCAGGGCTACATAAGCAGAGTGATTTAGAATGGTCTGGGTGCAGTGTCCCCCTTAGTCCTACAATGTAAAGCATTGCAGTTTTTGAGAAACTGCAATAATTACTTTGCAGGACTAAGACTGCATCTTGTGACTGCCTACCAGGATTCTAATGGAGTTTGACTCAGTTAAACGACACTGGATTTTCTCATGCTCTGCATGAGGACATCCCGCATCCGTGAACTTCCCATATGAAAGGCAATTGAGACAATGCTTTCCTAAGGGCAGGGCCTAATTTACAAGGAGGCGGAGTGTCAACGCCGTGCAGAGGGATATCCATGCTGGTGACTAAAGGTTTTTGTTAACCCTTTATGTGGGGGTGGGGGAGGTGCCAGGGAGAGGTGACCAGTGGGCACTATAGTTTTAGGAGTACAGATTTGTATTCCTAACATTATATATTGTTTTTAACTCCTAAGCGGAAGAGAATTGAGCAGTGAGACTGCAGAGGACTGTGAAGGGGAGAAAGAGACACACAAAAGTGGCTTTGGAGAGAAAGAGACACACAAAAGGGCTTGGGGACAAAGAAACACATACGAGCTGGGGAAGGGGCTATAGAGACTGACTGGTGCTCTGGGAAGACAAAGAGACACACACAGAGGGACTGGGGAGGGACACAGAGGGGCTGGAGAGACACACAAAGATAGAGGGGCTGGGGGCAACAAAGAGACATACGAGGGCTGGGGAAAGGGCAAAAGAGACAGAGGGACTGGGGTGGACAAAGAGATGGGCTGTCAGACACAAAGAGACAGACAGGGACTGGGGGGACAAAGAGACAGAAAGAGATATATAAAAATCTAATATGAGTCTGACATAAAATGGTGTCATCTTGACTCCTGACAATGCCTTTTCACGTGGTGTTTAAAGACTGCTGTGTTGTTGCAGCTCTGCCAGAATGAGCTGGGAAAAATCAATAGCACAATTATCATAGCTAACAGTATTTGCACTGTTGCTTCGGGCTGTGACTGTCTAGCAGTTTGTGTAGCTCTGAGGACATATGGTCTATTTCCTCGCACTCAGGCTCATCAAGTCCTTAAGAGCATCCTCTTTTTTTTCCACAGAACTCATCTTTGTGTCTGCCCAGTAAACTTGAAATCTTCTTTAATTATGCCAGTCAATGGTATCGACATAGGGACAGAGAAATAATGGCCAGATTTACATGTAAGGTGTCTGTAAGAACAGAATTCTAAGGTCTCATTGCTTCCCCCCTCCACCCCTCACAAAAAATTAAAAGGCAAATGAAGTGTTTAATAAATGTATTATGTATTAACTGGAGATTGCATGCATGAGCGTCTAAAATATTCCTATTTGACTGTTGCATATATTTATATGTATGTGCATATTCCTGCATGGGATGTATTATGTCTGTGAGTATAGTAAGTATATGCACCTGTGTAAATAATGAATGCAGGGTTAAAGATTATATTAGAATTGGTTAGGGTAAAGTGAAGTATTAGGTTGGAGAGGGGTTAAACTCAGAGTTTGATTACATAGAGCATTAAGGATTAAAATCTTGAGAGATTTTACAGCTGTGGTATAAAATGTGTCTATGCTTAGAGTCGGGTTAAATTTAAAAACATAAGGTGTTTTTAAATGGAGTTAAGCCTAGGATTAAGGTAAATTGATTTGTTTTTGGTTTATGCTTTAGTGCTTAACTTTGGGAAGAAGGAAAGTTTGTTTAGGTTGTGGGGTTACGTTTAGGGCATGTGGAGTTTGAAGGGTTATTTGCATAGTACTCACGTCCCTATGGCTTCTGTCCAGTCATTCTCTTACACACCGCATCACTGAAGCGCACTCTTGGACAACAAAGCCAGGGCAAAGAGTAATGGTGGGAATGGCTCTATGGCGCAGGTCTCAGATCGTATAAATAGTTTTCCCCTTCTTATTGACGCCAGAATGATGCTCAGTGTTAGTACATATAGACTTGTGCACATCATCAATTCATGTGTGTTTGCGTTCAGAAGATGCTGAAGTCATGATATATATTAAACTGTTATACAGTGTGCTTCAATTATTGCTTTCCCTGCTCCTCTTGCAAATCTCTGTATGAGAGGGTGTAAGTGAAGAGATGGGAAAGGATCCCTTCCAGTCTCCCACACAAACAGTGGAGATGCTGGAACAGCAGTGAATTTTACATCCTCTTAGTGTTCCTACATCTTTGATATCAAGGATAGGAAGCTAACTGGTCACAGAGGACACCAAAGCTCCTGCTACTTATCTCTTCCTAGTAGCCCAACTGAACTCCAAAAAGGCACATTATAGTTGCTGAAGAGCAGGCACCTCTTATAGGATATGTGCTTGTGGGCAGGTGCTTACTCTGCCTAGTTGGAAAACCAGCCTTAAATAAGGGATACAACACTGTCCAGACTCACTTAAGATGCTTTTTTTTGTATCAAGCATCTCTGTGAAATAAGTCATTGTTTTGGTTAAAAACAATTAATAGACTACTATTACAGTGCAGCTGTCACTTCAAGGAAGTGAGTTACGCTCTAAGCCTTACAAACACAATTTATGTTCCCTCATCCCAATAAACAAAGGTTTACCTAAGTAAATAAAGCAACATAGGCTAGTAAACATTACTTTCCTCCACCGCAGACCCGTGTTGAGCATGACAAAGTTGTCCCATGATGCCTCAGGCGGTTCATGTGTGCTTGGACATCTTCAATTCCATCCACATCCTTGGACACTCAATATTTTATTCAGCAGTGAAGAACAAGCACATACACCAAGGATACTCCACTAAATGGTTTCTCTAATGTATATGCTTTGCCTTGAGTTCCCAGAAAAGTTTGCAATTTAAAAATGAAACTTAATCTACTTAAAATAAATAAATAAATAAAATAAAATAGAACATTTTTTATAAGCTTTTCAAATAATTTAACATTTTTGGATAAACTTTTAAAATATTTTTTTCAAAATGATTAAAATATCTTAAATATCTCAACTAAAAATGTATTAATATATCGAAAATATTATTCAAACTATTAAACAATTTGAAAAGCTTATCCAAAAATATTAGATTGATGCCTTTATTTGCAGAAGGAACTGAGTTCCTAAAAAATTACTGTGAAGGGAAGGACAAACGAGGAAATAATTCACCATCATTTCTTCCTGTGTTACTTTTAAATCCAATGTGTTCTGCAGATAATCCAGTGCTTCTCTCTTCAAGAGACCACTTCTGTTCCACATGCTTTACAAAATGAATGTCATAATTGGGAGACACACAATTTAGGACCTTAGATATGGACAAGTATGGGCATCTGGAAGGTTTTCAGTGGAATTCAAGCTATTCATTGTTTTCTAAAACAAGTATGCCCCCTGGTGGTTCTTATGTTGAACTGATAAATATTCTTTCCTTCCCAAAAATAAAAGAAACGGTAGGTGGGGGAGAATGAGATTTCATCAAAGAATACAAGAGTTTATTAATGATTATGGCTAGTAATGTGGCAGTGAAAAAAGAAAAAAAATCAATCACTTTGTAGACTATTTCAAAAATTCTGAAATCAGGTATATTTGAGCTCATCACAGACTTCAAAAATATAATTTTACTCTTTAATGGAATTTTTTTGCAGACAATCAGGTCATTATTGTTCTCAGATGACTCAGATAGAGCCTACATAAAAAAGCGATTCATGATTTCTAGATGTATAGAATTTGTTTACAAAACAGTGACTAATACAACAGATGGTGAGCTTTAGACAATACCAAATAAAGGTTCAACCGAGGTTAATATTATAACCGCATGTAATTAAATTACAAACACGGGATTTATTTTTGTTGTTGTTGGAAATCTCTTGAATCAAACAGTTATGTACCTGAAATGACGAAATATATCTTGTTAGAGAATCTACCAGAATAATAAACTAAATGAACTATTGCTCATGCTGAAAATGTTATTTTTGTCATGAGTTTGCGGACGAACATATTTAAACTGCCATTGTTTATTTCTTTTTTCTTTACACTGAAACACCATTTCACTCTATTTGTTTTTAAAACCAGTCACTTTATACAGATTATGATGAACATATTATTGCCATTCTTACTGTAGCTGTTATTATTATTATTATTGGCATTTATTTAGCGCCAGCTTATTCCGAAGCGTTTTACAATAAGAGGGGACCCTGCTCAAGCGAGCTTACAATCTAGAGGAGGTGGGGTATAAAAACACAATTGGAATAGATTATTATCTGTTTCTAAGAACTTTTAAATATTACCTGGAACTAGATGTTTATGCTGCGCTGTCAAAATACCTTCATTTGAAGCTTTAAATTACTGACAGATCTACATATTCATTAAAAAGATTCAATTATTTGAAATGTTCTCCTTCCAGTGGGTACCACACAGGATAAATCAACATTTCCAAAAGTTAAAGTTGTCTTCAACAACTGATTTGGAATCTTAAATATAAGTCCAAATGAAAGCTTGCGCCGTGCTGGTCACTAACAGACACTCAATATGTCTTGCAGTGAAATATTGACTTATATATGGAATTGATATAGGAATATTGAAGACAAAAACCATAAAGTGTTAGGAGATGTCATGGGAAAAAGTGAAAAGGATTGGGCAGACTATCAGCTCTATGATAATATATATGTGTCGCTTAGAGAAAACAAATGGAGAGTGGAGATGAGATACATTTTTTCAAGTATATTAAAAGTATTGGTATAGTTAATTTTTTGTGTGTTTTTCATCAATATTTTGTACAATTGTATTTGCTGAAACTGAATCAAATCCATTTATTTATGAGTTTGGAAAAAGTAGAGGACTTCTGTTTCTTCACCCTGTATTGATGAGGAAGGGATCAATAGCACCATGGGAACATTGAAGTCAGAACAGTATAGTAATTAAATATTAAACTTGAATAAACATGATGAAAGTATTATATAGCTAATGTATTTAAAAAAATGCATTTAACAGGAGCGAAAGTAATACCTTTATTGGCAACTTGGCTGTTTCAGCATTCTCTTAAGGGTCCAAATGCCCTGAGCGTAGAGCCAATATGCCTAATGATGAGCATGTGCTTCAATTTTTGGGGACTGTTCATAGTGATATAGAATCTTTAAAGGAACACTATAGGGTCAGGAACACAAACAGGTATTCCACACCCTATAGTGTTTAACCCACCATTTAGATGGCTTGCCCACTCTTAGTGTGGGTCCGCCGATTGTGGCCCCGTCCCAAATCCGCCTCTTTGATGGTGGCATCATCAGAATTGATGATTTTTAGCCAAACCGATAGGGAAAGCATCGGATTGGCTGAAATCGGCAAGGAGGCGGATGGGGGTGGGGCCAAACACCATTTTAGCCAATCAGCACCTCCTCATAGAGGTCAATGAATCAATGCATCTCTATGAGGAAAATTCAGTGTCTGCATGCAGATTGTGGAGACTCTGAACGGCAGTGCTGCCTACTGTGCAGCACTGCCCCAGGAAGCACCTCCAGTGGCCATGTAAGGAGTGGCCACTTGGAGGTGTCCCTAGGGGGCAATGTAAACACTGCCTTTTTTTCTGAAAAGGCAATGTTTGCATTTAAATGCCTGTAGGCAATGATTATACTCATCAGAACAACTACATTAAGCTGTAGTTGTTGTGGTTACTATAGTGTCCTTTTAAATATGTCAGAGGCCTTCTGCATGCATATGCACTGGAGATTCCAGCCGACATGCTGCTCGTGGACCACGTGAACCTGGTCCCATGCCCAAGACACCTACCTGACTCATCACCCAGCGATGTACTGCTATGAGCCCATTACTTCCATATTAAAGAGCATGTACTCAGAGCCAGCAGAAACAAGACCAACTCTACTGTAAAAAGTTTTGCAGACCTCTCTGCAGCTGCACTCTGCAGGAGGAAGGATTTTGCGCCCATTGTGGAGATCCTGCGGGCAAACAGCATGCGATACAGTTGTGGATTCCCGACTAAAGTGTTGCTTACCAGGGATGAGAGAAGGAAGGCAATACTCTCCTGAGAAGACGGTGCCAGAAAAATCAAGCCTCAGATCGCGTGCCGGGTTGCCTGGTTCCGCAAGTATTTCCTACGCACTACACGATAGTACGATAGTTCCATCCGCATAGCAGATACCACACTCAGCATTTAATAATTTAATGTTTTATGTTGCACTATGTTAGTGCTAAATGACCAAGCACATGAAATCCACACATCCCCATATAACAGTCGATTTGCGCGGCCATGTACTCCCACCACGGCATGGCCCGAGCACCAAGTACACACCAGGCATTTCGACTGCACAGAATACTGATGTGCTAAGGAACGTATATCCTACATAACTCAGGTTGGGCCATGCATGGCGCTCACCCGATTGCTCCCACACTCATTGTTTTACTTTTATACTATTTTACTGTTTTGTGTTATACTAGGTTAGTTCTGCCTGCTTACGCGCAAAGAGTCTACAACTCCACGGGTAATGACCAATATATGCGTTCCCATACTCCTTCCATGGCGCTCACCCGATTGCTCCCACACTCATTGTTTTATTGTTATAATATTTTACTGTTTTGTGTTATACTAGGTTAGTGCTGCCTGCTTACGCGCATAGAGTCTACATCTCCACGAGTAATGGCCAATATATGCGTTCCCATACTCCTTTCACTGAAAACCCACAAAACCGGAAGCGGGCGCTGCCCGGATTAGTCTCCGCATAGCATAAGTACGAATGTAGAAATTAATGATTTTCTGGCCCAAATACAACTCCCGGCCCTTTCTCCAGCCCAACAACAGACACTGCAAGCCCTCATCACTGTAGATGAAATACTTTCTACTATTGCTGCATTACCGACTGGGAAATCGCCTGGACCGCATGGGTTCTCTAATCAGTATTACAAGACCTATTCCAGAACATGAGGACCCCATTTACAAAACGCCTTCCAGGCGATGCTGCAAGCAGGAGATGCACCGTCAGAAATGCTGATGGCACACGTCACAACACTCCCAAAATCAAACTCCCCCACCGGGTCCTAAACCCATATCATTATTGAATACAGACATAAACATTTTTGCAAAAGTCTTTTCTAACAGATTAACAGACATAATACCAACCATTGTACATGACGACCAGGTGGGATTCATTAGGGGCAGGCAGGGAGTGGATGGGACTCGGAAGATACTAGATCTGATGCATTGCCTGCGGGGAGGGAGGACATTGTGTTCTTATCTCTAGATGCTAAAAAAGCGTTTGACAGGTTGCACTGGCCCTTCCTCCTCGGGGTGTTGGGCAAGTTCCACTTCCCACCGCAATTTATAGCAGCAGTGAAAGCTCTCTATAGCAATCCATCCGCAAAAGTTACTAACAATGGATTTATATCACAATCATTCACAATTTCTATTGACTCACGACAAGGGTGTCTCCTATCCTCCCTACGGTACATAATGGCACTGGAGCCACTTACGACTCTAATCTACAACCACTCACACATAGATGGCATCCAGGTACACCGACGTGAACACAAACTAACACCTTTTGCTGATGACATTCTCTTCACACTGACTCATCCAGTGGAATCATTACCGGCATTTGCTGCCATCCTAGAGGCCTATAGCAGATGTTCCTACTACAAATTGAATGTGGCTAAAATGCAAGCCATGGGCTTTAATCTTCCCCGTGCCTCCATACAACTACTCCAAAAAAACTTTAAATACAATATGATTGGAGAACAGATCATTTAACTTTCCTTGGGATTAAAATCACTTCCTCCATAGATAGGAGACTATATAACTACATGAACCTGCAAAACCAGGTGAAAGCGCTCTTCCAGGGTTGGAACAAAAAGTTAATATCTTGGTCGGGTCAAGTGGCTGCGTTAAAAATTATAGTGGTCCCAAAATATCAATACCTGTTCAGGACACTCCCCATCCAGATACCAACATATTACTTTACAGAAAACCAACGACTACTTAACCACTTTATCTGGGCAGGCAAAAAACCAATGGTCTCCACTTCTATGATGTAAAGGCACCATACAGAGGGTGGCATGGGCCTTCCCAGTATATGCAACTATTACCAGGCAGCCAACAACAAGCCCGTGATTTTTGCAGAAACCCAAGACACGTCAACATAATGGGTGGAGCTAGAGTCGGCAATGACACATGGGCACCATTTTTTTTCAATAATGTGGACCCCCACTCACATGAGACCTAAGAGTTTAAAAATGCTGCCCAACACTGCATTGACAGCGCAAATGGGAACATTATAGAGCCAGGTTCTGTTTGACCAAAGCATATTGCCCAGCTATGACAATCACTACTTTACAATCGGTGATCCCCAATTTTAATTTTCGACTTTGGGAGCGGCACCATATCAGGTACATTACACAACTGAGTCAGGGAGGAAAAATCATAACCTTCACACAGCTACAAACCGATTATAACCTACCAAATATAGCTCCGTTTTTATACTTCCAATTAAGGGCATGGTTAATTAAACATTATATACCAGCAATGAAATTTGTACACGAGCAACAGCTGACGAACTTCGAACTAATCCTAAAAAAACATTTGCCGGCATGGAAAATTATCTCCTTGAAGAGACGCCAGACTATTAAACAGTTACTGTTTATATGAACTTGGGAATGTGAGCTAAACCTCACACTACCTGAGACAGTTTGGAAAAAAATGTTCACTAACCATAAAAGACTAACCCTCTGCTCAACCCACATTGAGCTGTCTAAGAAACTAATATACAGATGGTACCTAGTGCCAACGCGGTTACACAATGCTGGAGGTGTCAAGAAGGAGTAGGAGATTTGCTCTACATTTGATAGGTTTCCCCGCTACTCTCGAAATAATGGCAAAACGTTGCACAACTCATACAGTCCATGACAGGATTGACCATTCTGTATACCACAGAAAATTTCCTGCTACAAAATTACCCCTCAGGGCTCGCGAAAGCTATGATTTATCTTACCTACCAAATTAACATAGCAGTGCTGACGCTCATCAGTAGGAAATAGAGGCGTACAGACTCTCTGACTGTACAAGAATGGATCTATCTAGTGGACCAAAACAAAACCTCGGAATGTGCAACAAGACTAGCAGCAAACCAAAAGAACAAAAATTGTAGAATAGCCTGGAATAGATGGGATGAGGTCATTAAGACCATGAACCCATAACCACACACTCTCTGAATTGTCGACAGCTGTGCTCATACCTGGAGATCACTGTACAATGTTGGGATGACAATTGAGAACCTATACTATCCTCACGTTTTACCTGGTGTGCCCACTGAACTCTACCACACTCATGGTATGGCGTAACAGACCAGATAAGTGTTATATCCTGATATCGGCCCACGCCACAACGGCAAATAACTGCTTGCAACATTATTGTACCGCACATTCCAGTTGTACATGAATATGTATTTGAATATGTAAACTTCTCAAATCCCCCTCCCCCGATCTCCTTCTTGTTCTCCCCCCTTCCACCCTTTAGTCCTAATTGAAATGTAAAGCACAATGTTGAAGTTCTGTCCTATATTGCCAGTCTGTAGAACACTGGGTCTGTTTCGTTGTATTTGTACAAAATGTTATTACTTTGAATGTCCAAATTGCCTTGATGTTCTGTTCATCTATGCCTGTGAACCAAAATTTCATAATAAAAGAATACAAATGCAGATAAAATATTAGCAGATTAGCTCTTTTTGCAGAAATTAGAAATAACCGTTACTATTGTACATGAGTTAAATAACACCTATAAATCAGTCAAATCTTTTTATCCCTGTTTTCTGCTCTACGTATTCCTGTAAAAAATACAGAGTCCAAGGGACAGTCTCTAGGGAAAAGTAAGCAAGTGTTTGTGTGTGTGGGTGGGTGTCTGTGTGTGTTTGTTTTTCACAGACATCAGAAGTTTCTCCAAAAGGTTCTAGAAAAAACATATAATCCAATAAATAATGAACAATAATGGAGCAGACAGTCTTTAGCAATACAATAAAATATGATCAAGAAGAGATCTTAGCACTAGCAGGACTGCTGTATACCATAACAGGATACCAAAAGAGGGGCATTTCTAACTGTGCCTCTTAGGATGGTCCCAGACAGTCAGCATCCTCCAATAAAGTGTAAAAGTGCTTGAATAAAGTTCTCACAGTAGGGTAAAATCAAATATTAAAAAGGTTTAAAGGACCACTATAGGCACCCAGACCACTTCATCTCAATGAAGTGGTCTGGGTGCCAGGTCCCTCTAGGATTAACCCTGTCTGCTGTAAACAGAGAAACTGCTATGTTTACATATGGGTTAATCCAGCCTCTAGTGGCTGTCTCATTGACAGCCGCTAGAGGCGCTTCCGTGCTTCTCACTGTGATTTTCACAGTGAGAAGATGCCAGCAGATGCGCATTCAGCCGATGACGTCCAAAGGAGGAGGAGAGTCCCCAGCACTGAGTGAGCCCGGCGCTGGAGAAAGGTAAGAGTTTAACCCCTTCCTCCAACTTCATCCCGGCGGAGTTTGTTTTCCTGTCACTATAGTGGTCCTTTAGCGCATTTTGTGTGAATAAAGTAAATGAAACAAACGTATTTTCCAAGAAAGTGCAAATGGATTCCTTGCTAATATAAGTACCCATTTTCATTTGAGATTTTACTGATCTCCAATAACCACTTATCCAGTTGACATAATCTTTTACTTTACCAGGAAGTTCTAATGATCTACAGACCACTCTTCCAGGTCTTGTAAGATGATGCTGCTCCACCATATTAGTAAATGGAATATAGTCTTTTTCCCCCATACGCCAGAGACCCTGGTACATAGATACAACAATTTTAAAGACCCCTTGAATATAAACATCTAAAAGATTAATATTTATTCTTATCCATGATAAAAAAAGTACATATTTTAATAAAAACATGTAAAAGGTTATTATAATATTATATATTTTTTTAAAGTATGCATAGGAGTTTGAATTGAGGGTTTTACTAATTATAGAACTTTTCTTTAAATTCTAAGCAATCGTGCCGTGTTACCTTAATATGCATCATACTTAAAATTAAAAAGAGAAATGATCACTGCAGAATAATTAAAATAAAAAATACAAGAAATAGAATACACTTATACAGAGGAAAGAAATGGTAAGGCGATGTATATATTAAGTAGTTACACACTAATTTATGCTGAAAAAAGGTTGACGTCTATCAAGTTAAGCCTTTCACTCATCCATTTTTGCTGTTGATCCAAACAAGGCAAAAAAAAAACAACTACTCAATTTGAAGTGAAATCCAATTTTGTCAAAAATATGGAATAATACTCCTTCTTGACTCCAAAGTTGCAGTCAAATAGACTGGCACAGAGGGGAATAAGATGGCAGGTTGTCCACTGTCACTTTTTGCAGAACCTCAGTGTGAATTGGCATATACTTGGTTGCAAATTTTAGACCAAATTAGATGAGTTGGAGAATATTTTTCAAGCTTGGCTATTTTTGACTATCAATTCTCTTATTAATTCTCCACAATTCCCAGTTGAATTAATAACCACTTCTCAATGTAAATGGGTAGATTCTTGAGATGAATGGAGAGATAGATTTGCAGAGGTTTAATGATTAGGTAAAATTAAGTACTTGCATCAGTCCGTCCTTGCAAGCTCGTTGTCTTGGTGTTATCTTTGATCCTGGCCTCACCTTTGCACCTCATATCCAGTATGTTGCTAAAACCTGTCAATTCCACCTTAAAAACATTGCCCGCATCCGCCTCTTTCTCACGCAAGATGCTGCCAAGAAGCTTGTTCATGCTCTGGTAATCTCTTGCACGGATAACTGTAATTCTCTCCTAGTTGGTCTCCCTAGAAGCTGAACTGCCCAACTACAATCTGTAATGAATGGTGAACTTTCTCACCCATCGCTCCTCCCATACCTTGCCCCTCTGTCGATCCTTACACTGGCTTCCTGTATCCTATAGGTGTCCATTTAGAATACTAACCCTTACTTATAAAGCTTTAAAACACTCTAGCCCCTGTTACATTTCTTCACTGATTCATAAATATGCTCCTTCTTGATCTCGCCGCTCTGCCGATGACCTTCTCCTGTCTGCTGCTCGCACCCTTACTGCTAACTCGCGCTTGCAGGACTTCTCACGGGCGGTTTCCTTCCTTTGGAACAGCCTGCCTACCCCATCAGACTCTCCCCTAGTCTTCAATTGTTTAAGAAGTCCTCAAAACACAACTGTTCAGAAATGCTTATGGACTCCCAGAGTAACTTATCTATACTTATCCAAATCTGTCTCTTGCTCTCCTAAAGAGCCATACTCCACTCTCACCTCCAGTTTTGCTACTTTTCCACCATGTTTGGTGGCTTTCACCCTTGCTGCCCTGTTGTGTATTTGTACCCCACCTCTTCTAGACTGTAAGTTCAGCTGAGCATGGCCCTCAAATTAAAGTCACAACTTAAAGTCACTGTTTAGTCTACTGGAGTTCAAAGATTTTAGTTTAAAAATCCATCGCAGTTCTCTGTGTCACAATATTCTAATAAAATCCACCTGCCAATATTTTACAACTCTCTGAATTCCCATAAATTTCAAACCCTTTGCATCCCTAAGGTACTTAAATAGTATGAGCAGGACCACTGTTTTTTATATATTTTTTCATATTATAAATGTGTTTTTCAATCCTTTTATGTAGCAATCGAGTAGTTCTCCCTATGTAATTAAGCCCACAGGAGCAACTTAAGTTATAAATGACATGTTTAGTATGACAGGTAATTCATTCATTTTCTATATTTTATTATTTACTTTGTTTTTTGGGGGGTAATGATTGCTTATACAGGGTTTGCATTGTCCACAGTCATAAAATGTTGGTTCAAAATGGTGTGAATAGTATGTGAATAATATGTTTTATTTTAATATACAAGAAGTTGTTCTCTATCTATTTTATCAATTTCCCTAAAATATTTTTCCAACTTTTATTTACAGTATCATTTTTTTTTTACACATTCCTTTAGAATTTTTCCACTTTGTGTTTTACAGGATTCTGTCTAAATACAATCTATTTTCATTATAATTAGTTGACTCTTTGGGACATTAAGCTATGAGACAAATAGCAGCTGTCTTGCTCAATGAGACTGTTTTTAAAAAAAATAGAAAAAAATGTTCTGTAACTAAGATTTTCTACAAAAATACATATATTTAGAGAATCTACCTTCAGTTAGCATGTGTGATTATTAAAAGGAGAGTACACATTTTTAAAATTACTTTCACTTCCCCAACATTCCCAAAAATATTGTCTCTATAACAGCAGTATAGCACTAGATCCAACACCCAGTCATGTCCATATTATATTAAACTGTACTGCAAAATTAACAGAAAGACAGTGTGAGAATTAAAGGAACACTCCAAGCACCATAACCACTACAGCGCACTTTACTTGTTTATGGTGCAAAGAATGTCCTGGCATTCTCCCAGGTGTAAGAAGCCAAATTGTTTGTGAACAGTCACGGCCTGCCGGATACTTCCACCTTGATATCACAATAGTCAAGGTGGTAAATAATTGATAACCTATTTAACTTATTAACTATTAAAAATCAACATTTAAAGAAATAATTTGGAAATATATATAAGTCCTGAAGCTTCCCTGTTTTATTACTAACACAATTAGTATTATGGAGTGTACAAGACACGGCCATGTTCTTATTTGTGCATTGTACAGTCAGCGACTTGCGAAAACCAGTGAAAATAATCTAAAAACCTGTTAACAGAACCCAAACACATATAAGATAATACAATTATATACACAGTGTTCTCTTAAATTGATAGCATATATCAGCATTACATGAGAATTGAAAAAAAAAAAGTATTGTAAAAAAAATAAAATAATGATAACACAATAAAATCAGTCCCTAACTGAGAAACACGAAAGGCAGCAGACAAAATAAGCTGTTTTTAGCTTTTAGTTTTTATACCCTCAATGAAAAAAATGCATAAATAAATGCATGCATGCTTTAATTGGGGATATATCTACTAAACAATTATTTTTATTTGGGCAGTGGAGTGTCCCTTTAAGGAATGGATTCTAGCTGAATTCTGTTAGGGTTCAAAGAGTCAGAAACTTGTCAGATATCATCAGTATTTTACTCATTGTACATTTTGGACAAAGATAACATTTTATACCCTGTGATAGGAATTAAGTGACTGCTTGGGCCACAATTCTTCCCCAGATAGAAGACCCAGCCTGCAGAATCTCAAATTAAGTATATCCAGTTTCAATGCAGAAATCCTTATTCATATATGTTTCCAAAGACATGGTTGTATTTAAGTGTCGGGTTTTTATTCAACTTTGCTTTTTGATTAATTTTTTTTCCCCAGAAATAAAAGTCATATGAAAGGCATTTCCCATACCGTTTGTATATATCTAAACATTATTCAAGTTGTAATGATCCCAAAAGTATTACGTTTGTTTTACATAACTTCTCCCTCTGAAACCTTGGTTTATAGACTATTTGTCTTTGTCTCCAGCATCAGAAACTTTCGTTATAGTTAGCTATATCTATATCTTAATCAAGGCCCATGTGAGGCAGAATATATATATATATATTTTTTTTTATGGAACCTTGATTTTGATTCATAAAGCACATTTGAATGCACCAATTTATCTAGAGGATTGATATACACACTCACGAAAAAAGTGTACATTTTATTTAATAATAAGCAAATTATAAGAAACACACATAAAAGCTGGTTATTGCCAAAAAAAAAAAACTATCTATACTTCCACTTTATGGTTTCACAGAATTCCAGAGAACGCCTGCTTCGCTGTATACAAGTGTTTTTTCAGAAAGATAAGCAGTTTTCTCCAAATATAGCCCCAATCCAAAATAAACAATCTGGAGGAGTCTTGGACGCAGAAGAATTTTGATATTCAAATATTTCCTAATAATGGATGAGTTAACGGCTGCTCATTTTGGCTACTTTTCTTTTGCAATTAATCTTCATTCTATTGCATAATAAATGTAGAATTTAAGTAAAAGGAAAGATAAAAACATGTTATATATGTGTGTATGTATAAATATATATATAGTCTTGAAAAAAGGCCATTGACATTTTGACCATTGACATTTTGCTTGAAGTAGAATAAAAGCTAGGATAAGTATCAACTCAAATTTCGGAGCACAAATCCACTATATTTATTGTGTTTATCACTGTTGGGAGTTGCATGAGAGGGAGCAACCTTTGAGTGTTTGTTTAGTTTGCCGCTTCTAAAAATAATATTAATTAATAAGGAGCACCATTTAGATATTCATCTTTTTGGTATTTGTTACATTCTTTTAAAAAACACCTGTCCTAGGGAAAAATAGGGATTCAATTACAGTAATTGACCTTACATGCACAAACCTGCCACAACGCCAATGTACCCCATTCTTGGCAGGTCCTATCCTAGCAACCTAATACCTGTTCTTATTAGATTAATTTACGTACTTGAGACATTCATCCTCTGGGACTTTCTGCAGTGCAAGGTTAAATAGGGTCATGAAATGAAGCACCTGTGACAAAGACGGGTGCAAAACTAAAGGAGTTGGCCTGGACTCCCCAATCTATATACAAATAAAACCAAGTGGGAATGCACTCACCTGAACATTCACACATTATAAGGATGCTGTTGGGGCCAATTCATACAAAATCCATTATTTAGCACGCACTTAATACACACCAGCTTCAAAACTCAGAAAAAAAATTTGGGGGGGGATTTTAAATACTTGAATAGATTTTATATTCAACCCCCACTGAAAATCAGGTCAAAATGTAAAAATGTACAGACCATCATTTGTTTGCAATAAACAAATCAAACAAAAGCAAAAGAAATCGCTCAACACAACACATGCTGTGGTTTCCCCAAATTAAACTAAACATGCTATTTATAATGACTTTTCCAGTCTCAAAATCATTCAGCCCCTTCATGACAATCATCTTTAGTTCTTAGTAGAGCACCCTTTACATAGACCGGCAGGGGAGATCCTGTGATCTCCCTGCCGGCTTTTGCCCTGTGTGCCCAATGGCCATTCCGGGCCTGGGTAGCAGATAGGTTCAGTAGTGTGTGTGTGTGTGTGTGTAAAGGAATGCAATGTGTGTGAAGAATGAAATGTGTGAAGGGTGCAGTGTTTGTTTGTATGAGAGGGGTGCAGTGTGGGTGTGTGTGAGGGGTGCAGACAGTGTGTGTGAGGGGTGCAGACAGTGTGTGTGTAAGGGATGCAGTGTGTCGTTCACATTAGTTTTTTGTGTTTTTAACACAAACAAATATTAACACTAACTTTGGCCAGTGTTTGTGACCAAGTGGCTACTAAAAAAAGACTGGACATACCCCATTTGCAATACCTTGGGTTGTCTACTATTGCAAATGGTATGCCCTCATGGGTGTAATTTTCATTTCTGGGCTACCATACGGTCTCAAAGGCAACGTAACCAATCTGGCGAATTTCAGTGTGAAAAAAACTGAAACGCAAGCCTTATATTTGACTCTGTAGCTTTTGAAAACACCATAAAATCTGTACATGAGGGGTACTGTTACACTCGGGAGACTTCGCTGAATACAAATTTGTGTATTTTATTGCAGTAAGCTAAAAGTATTATGACATTCACCGTTAAAATATCACGTAGAACTAAAAAAAAACTATTTCTTATTTTCTCCCATTTATTTTATATTTTATAGATATTAAATAATGTTTCATAGCTAAATATTTGATGTTAAATGAAAGCCCTGTTTCCCCTGAATAAAATGATATATAATAAGTGTGGGTGCATTTAATATGAAAGAGGTGAATTACGGTTGAACAGACATATAGTCAAATTCCAGGTTTTGTTTACGTTATGTTTTGATCACTTGTACATTTGGCTCAGTCCTTAAGGGGTTAATAGCCTCCATTAATAATGCTATTTAGAACATTGAAAAATATTCTGCAGCTCTACATAAAAAAGGGGAGTGTTATATAATCAAGACTTAAATTTAAACACAGACAGGTTACCAGCCAGCCTATGATGGGAGTATAGCCAAGTAAGAAGTGTGGCCAGAAAATATCTTGTCACTTTCTCTGTGGGTACTAGAGATACTACAAACACAACACGTTACGCCAGAAACCAAAAATACTTACTGGCATCAACTTGTTATTTATAAGGCATTCTAAATATCAACAGAGGGTTTTGATGCTCCTTCACAAATTTTACATTACTGAAGAGATCTAAATGAGTCAAATATACATTATGAATGGTTATTTGTAAAGCATGATGGGAGTAATTGTATTAGAAATTCTGTGTCCAAAATAATTGCACCGTTATTGCATGATCCCTAAAAAAACAACATTCATTAACTGCATAACTTCCTGCTAATGATCATCTACCCCCTTTTTGCTCAGCACTTCTTTCCTTGTTAGTTTTGGGCATTGTGCAACAAAATGCTTCACCAGTCCACAGATTCTCATTCAGACAGGTGATTTTAGTGAGATTTTAGCATTCATGTAAAAGAGTCATAGTTTAGGGCTGTATTAGTTAAATTGTTGGGTATTATAGGAACACTGTAGCGTTAGAAATACAAACATGTATTCATAGCTCTATAGTGCCCTGCTCACTGTTTCGGTGGTCCCACACACACCCTCTACCGCTGGAACCATCTCATTGACTGAGACCAAGAATATCAATGATCACAGTCAATCCAATGCTATCCCACAGGAAAGTATTGGGTTGATAGTAGCATGTGTGGCATCTGATTGACAGTTGTGTTTAACTCTAATATTTCGGCAGAAGCTCCTCTAGTGGCTGTTAGTGTGACAGCTACCAGAGGCTTTTTAACCCTGCAATGTAAATAGTGTCGTTCCTGCAGAATGGAAATGTTTTCAGTTGCAGGATCAATATTAGAGGGACATGGCACGGCAGATGGCTTCATTGAGATGATGTTTTATGTATGCCTACAGAGTCCCTTTAAATAAAGGAACATTTAGTCAATAAAAAGTTGGGGTTGTTGATTTTTTTGCTTAAGATTTAGGACCTTCAGTTCATTGATAATATAAAATAAACTCACCTTTTTTCATGGCTAAGACCATGGATGTAATCTGACTCACGCTCACGGATATTATCATGGTTAATGATATCCAGGGCTGGTGCAAGGATTTTTGTCGCCCTAGGGGGTGAGGGGGATAAAAGCTTCCCCCTCACCCCCACAATGCCCCACCCATATGATCTGCCATATTAACTAACGCCAGTGCTGCACACAGTGTGTATTTACATTAAAAAGCCTGCAAAAATAAGCTATAGACACCAGAAACACTACATTAAGCTGCAGTGGTTCTGGGGACTATAGTGTCCCTTTAATGTAAATGTAAAGGTAAATTAGAGATTAGTGCCATTAATAATATACTGGATTGCCTACTTACAACCAGATGAGGATGGTAATGGGCTCTGGCTGCAGTCTGGCTCCACTGGTCTGGTGTAGAATGGGCTCTCCGGCGGATGTTTGTAACTGTGGTCACAAAAGTCAATGTTCTGGGGGAACGTGAAGCAGCTCCATTTTTTTGGGCCCCTTGCACAGCTCAAGGTCTGGACCCCCAGGGCCTGATGGTGAGTATGCCCATAAGGCCCACCCATAAGTCCACCTACATGTTCCACCCATGAGTTCGCTCACAGGATGTGGAGTGTGTAGGGGGATGTGTTATTGTAGAGGATCAAATGTGTGTGCTTATGGAATGTAGTGTATAGGGATACCAGTTTGTGTAGGTGATGCAGTGTGTGTGTGTAGTGGATGCAGTGTGTTTTTGTGTAAGGGATAAAAAGCAGTGTGTGTTTGTGTATAAGGGATGTATTGTGTGTTTCTGGATGTGTGTAAGGGATGCATTGTGTGAATCTGTGTCTGGATTTGTAAGGGATGCAAGGTGTGTTTCTGCTTATGTAATGGATGCATTAAGTGTGTGTAAGAGATGCATTGTGTTTCTGTGTGTGTAAGGGATACATTGAGTGTTTCTATGTGTAAGGAATGCAGTGTGTGTAAGGGATGCATTGTGTGTTTCTGTGTATGTGTACAAGGGGTGCTTTGTCTTTGTGTGTAAGGGTTGCAGTGTGTGTGTGTGTGTAATGGATGCATTGTGTGTTTCTCTGTGTGTAATGGAAGCATGGTGTGTTTCTGTGTGTGTAGGGATGCATTGTGTGTTTCTGTGTGTGTATAGGGTTGCATTGTGTGTGTGTGTGGTGTGAAATAGAGAGTTTGTGGGATAGGGTAGGTGCTGAGCCCTACCAGCCCCTTTTTGCTTCTCTTTCCCTCCTTCCTCAGCCTCTCCCCCCTCTTGTCCCTTAAAACTCTCCCCTCATGTCCCTTAGTGCTCTCCCCTGTCCCACTGTCCCTTAGTAATCTCCCCTGTCCCTTAGTGATCTCCCTGCCCCCTTTCCCTAAGTGCTCTTCCATCCTGTGTTTCTGTGTATGTGTGCAAGGGGTGCTTTGTCTTTGTGTGTAAGGGTTGCGGTGTGTGTGTGTAATATGGATGCATTGTGTGTTTCTCTGTGTGTAATGGAAGCATGGTGTGTTTCTGTGTGTGTAGGGATGCATTGTGTGTTTCTGTGTGTGTATAGGGTTGCATTGTGTGTGTGTAGTGTGAAATAGAGAGTTTGTGGGATAGGGTAGGGGCTGAGCCCTACCAGCCCCTTTTTGCTTCTCTTTCCCTCTTTCCTCAGCCTCTCTCCCCTCTTGTCCCTTAAAACTCTCCCCTCCTGTCCCTTATTGCTCTCCCCTGTCCCACTGTCCCTTAGTAATCTCCCCTGTCCCTTAGGGATCTCCCTGCCCCCTTTCCCTAAGTGCTCTCCCATCCTGTCTTTTACTGCTGTATCCTGCCCCCACTGTTCTTTATTGCTCTCCCCTGCCCCCAATCCTATATAGCTCTCCCCTCCCATCCCTTAGAGCTCCCTCCATCCGTTATTGGTCTCTTCTCCCCCAACCCTTATTTGTCTCTCCTCTGTCATGCCCCCTCCCTCCAAAGTAATCTCCCTGCCCCTTTCCTTTAGAGTTCTCCCCTCCTGTCCCTTAGAGCTCTCTCCTACCCCCATACCTTAGTGCTCTCTCCTACCCCTGTCCCTTAGAGCTCTCCCTTCCATCCCTTAGAGCTCTCCCCTGCCCCTTAGTGTCTCTCACCCCCCTTCCCTTAGTGGTCTCTCCTCTTCTTCCCACCCCTTTCCATTAATGGTCTCTCCTCCCCCTCCCCCCATTGTGGTCTGTCCTCACCCCCCCCCCACCACCTTTAGTGGTCTCTTCCCCCCCCCTCCTTCATGGTCTCTCCCCCTCCCTCTCTTCATGGTCTCTCTCCCTCCTCACTTCCTTGGTCTCTCTCCCCCTCCCTCCTTGGTCTCTCTCTCTCCCCTCCTCCATGGTCTCTCTCCCTCTCCCTCCATGGTCTCTCTCTCTCTCTATCCCTTCCCTACATAGTCTCTCTCCCTCTCCCCCTCCCTCCATGGTCTCTCTCCCCCTCCCTTCATCCCTCCCTCCATAGTCTCTCTTCCCTCTCCCTTCCTGCCTCCATGGTCTCTCTCTTCCCCCTTCCTCTTGTGTCTCTGTTCCCATCCCTCTCTTGTCTCTCTCTTCCCCCCCTCCCTCTCTTGTCTCTCTCTTCCCCTCCCCCTCTCTTGTGACTCTCTCTTCCCCTCCCTCTCTTGTCTCTCTCTTCCCCCTCCCTCTCTTGTCTCTCTCTTCCCCACCTCCCTCTCTGGTCTCTCTCTTCCCCACCTCCCTCTCTTGTCTTTCTCTTCCCCCCTCCCTCTCTTGTCCTTCTCTCTCCTCCCCTCCCTCTCTTGTCTCTCTCTCCTCCCCTCCCTCTCTTGTCTCTCTCTCCTCCCCTCCCTTTCTTGTCTCTCTCTTCCCCCCTCCCTCTCTTGCCTCTCTCTTCCCCCCTCCCTCTCTTGTCTAGCACCCGCTCCCCTACCTCTAGTGTAGCGTGACCGAGCTCCGCCCGGTCCGCGGTACAGGAGCTTCTGTTTCCTGTACCTGACCGGACTGACAGGAAGTGCTCACAGAGCATCTGCCTAAGTTGCCTATAGGAAGCGCCGTCCCTGATGATATCCAGTTCAATCCAGCGATTCTCAAAGAGGACGCACTGCGAGATCCACAGCACATGCTCAACAATTGGTTTCATAGCTTCTCTATGAGGAGCATTGCCTTCTGCTTCTGGTATAGGTCAGGAGCACTCAATAAAGGAGTTTCCAGCTCTCCATAGAGGAAATTAACATCACAGATTCCAGGTAAGATGGTGAACTGTTAGCAAAGATTTTGACCACTTTCATCAAATCATGCTGTAGTGCAGTGGGATACTAGGGGAGTGGTGGAGGGGGGTAGCCCTCCTGGATTCCACTCACTAGGGTGGTGCAATGACTGCCAGTGTCATGAGTCACCCCCCATCAATTCGTATAGTGTGTGCCACGGCACCTTTGCGGTCGCATCTGTGCCCGGCCACACTATACTGCACTGAATGCAGTTATATGGAGGAGCAAGGGGAGGAGTTTTGCGGTGTCGGGCAAGGTGGCGCCACTACCACCTGTCAGCCTTCAGGGAAAGGAAAGATCCATCATCCTGTGAGGCACCAGTGGTCGGAGGCTCGGAGCAGAGCAGGTCAGCGCAGAGGCATCATCAAAAGTGAGTAGAGAATAGAATTTTATGTGAAGAGACAGGGGAAAGGGCGGGGCGTGCAGGTTTTTTTTAACTAAGGGGGGTGCGGAGGGGTTTTTTAATTAAGGGGGGGTGTGCAGGGTTTTTTATTATTCAGGGGGGTTTGAAGGTTTTTTTTTTTTATTAAGGGGGGTGTGAAGGGTTTGTATGTGTTGCGGGTGCCCAATTGTTATGTGCAATAAATATTCTTGAAAACATTGAGAAAAACACAGGGGGGGGGGGGGCAAACACAGGGTCTTTTAAATGAAATACATGCATATGTTATTTGTAACCTATGCTGCTAGGCCTGCACATCAGCAAATCCACGTGAAAATGTGAAACATTTCTTTCAACAAATCCCCTGTGGAATCATAAATCACGGTAACTCCTGCTGTCGAGATCTCCATTTAAAGGAAAAGGCATTATGCTTGTAGTTTAGTGTCATGAAACAGAACAGAAAACACTATCAGGATGTACTAAGTGAGAATTCCAAGTGAATTCAAAGGGAATGTCACCTTTATAGTCCGGCTAGCAGAACTGACAGCAGAACTGACTTAAAGGATTTTTACAGTTCAGTCATTTTAACCTAAAATTTGAAATTCACGTTGAATTCTTACTTTAGTGAATAAACCTGTATGTACTCTTTCAGTCTACCTGGAAATTTTATATGAGGGTGCATGTGTAATACATTAATAAAAAACATGTGATGTTCAAGCTTGATTGCATAGGACACAGGGTCACACATTTAGACTGGAAGAAAGGAGATTTAGTCTAAGGCAAAGGAAAGGATTTTTACAGTAAGAGCAATGAGAATGTGAGATTCTCTGGCTGAAAATGTGGTTTTATCAGATGTTTAAACAGCAATTGGATAAATACTTGCAAAAAAAAACATAATATGCAGGGAAATATATTTTTTTAACTAGACATCTGACAACCATTTTGGGGTCAAGAAGGAATTTTTCCTAGTTTGTTGCACAATAGGAAGCGCTCCAAACTGGGTGTTTTGCCTTCTATTGGATCAACATCAACACTCAAATATGAGAAAGGCTGAGCTTGATGGATGCATATATCTTTTCAGCTATGTAACTATGTAAAAATATAACACATACATACTTTGGAGAACAGTTTTGATGTTATACACTTGGGCATTAACCCCCATGTACAGATATATATGCTCTATTGAATCCTTAAAATATAAATATAATATGGGCAATATAGCATTGCATATCTACAGGCACAGTATATAAATGGCATAAACAAAATTAAAGGAATCAAAAGTAGTAAGATAAATACATTCAAATACAATAGAAAAATCGACATAACATGAGGGGATCCATGATGGGTTCCTATGTAAATAAATAAATAAATACCAGGCATCCCCAAAATCAGAGACTGCTCTGAAAAGGTCATTCTGCCAAAACAGAAAAAACAAGTCCTCCAGACCTTTTTTACAAGGGTATCATAACAAAAAGCTACACTCTTACCCCAACCAGAGCCAGATTAAGAGCCCATTGGGCCTGGTGCTGACAATTACGATGGGCCTAATTACAGAATCTTATCAACCAAAAACACTAAAACAGTCATACCTCCCAAGCATCATGTATCTGGCAGAGGTGGTGCTGGAGAGAAACTCACAGGGCGAAAACACATACCCAATGCTAATCTCTTGTTTTCATCTTTCAAGTAGATTCATATCCCCTAGCAGCAGGTCCGGTGAAGCAGGTTGTCGGAAGGCGTCTGGTGACGCGAATCACATAACCAGAATTGCCCAAATGGGTGAACATGCCCAAAAAGTGGGAGCGTCTGCCCAAAGAATTAGATGGTCAGCCTTGCATGAATGCATGTCAAGCTGCCTGCCAGTCAAGCTGGCGTGTTAATGACATACTATGCAGACGTGAGCTTGGCATAAATGCGTCTAATGATGCACTCACTCACGAAATGCCACAGTGTTAGAGAGACTGAAATAAGAGTGTTTGCAAAGTGCGCAAAGTGAACTTTACCTTAACTATTTTCATTGTCAGCCAATCTACACAGGTTTAGGTGCAAGAGCATGGAAAGAGTAGTAAAAAAATTTATTTTTATTTTCTTTATTTAAATCAATGGGCCTATTGCATGGGCATGGGTCTGGGCCTGCAGCTTCTTCAGCCCCTATGTTAATACAGCCCTGTGTGCAGTTGGAGGTATTAAAAAGTGGATAGAGATCTGATTAATGTTTCCTATCCCTTCTTTTACTGTTCTTAATCAATGATTCAGCAACACAGGTAGGCACAACATGGTCTGCATCAATAAAAGTAAAACAATTCAATTTGTGCTCATAATTGTAAGATAGTACTAATTGAACCATTTTACCAATAGAATTTTTTAAACACCCACTTTCTCAGTGAGCATCAAAAAACAGCAGCTAGATATTTTAGCCATAACTTTCCATGGGTTTCCAGGATTGGAAGTTAGTTTAACACATTCTCTGCCAGATGGAAAAGCCTATTAATACAAGACCTTTCGGGAACCTCTGCTTCTTCAATGCTTTGTACTTGTGAATCTGTGTTCCAGGATTGTTTAAATTCCTTCCTCGTGTAACCGATACCAGTGTATACATACGTATCCTTCTCTCCATGAGTCGTGTGAAAGGCTAAGGCCTCGCTCTAAAATACATACTGTTATACGAGGAAAAAAATAATATTAACACAAGTAATATGTGATTTTCAATGTTTTATCCAATGGTGTAGATGTATATCTTTATATGAAACCTTTTAAATTACCGTTCCCTAATAATATTGAAAGGAAATGTATATTTTTTTCACGCAAAAAAAAACCATGAAAACAAACTATTACAGATAATCGCGTTGGGGAAAACGCATCTCCTGATTTCAAAAACTCAAAAGATGCTTTCTTTTATTTTTATGTTTGTTTGTTTATTTTTACAGAATAACAGCCTTTGAATCTGATTTGACACAAAGAGACTGAGGTAACGTATTCTTCCAGTAATTCACTGTGCTGATATTCCCAGAGCAGAAGGCGGCTCCACAGCTAGCACCTCCCTACATCCACTCACTTATACACTCAATATCTTATTAATCACAATCTGCATCAATCAGAGCTGGGTCACTTCACGTATGAGTCAGAACTCCCCTCTGAGTCTCATATTGGTACATTCCACAGCATTTTACAGGTCGGACAGCTGGAACACATTGGTGATATTGATTTTTGGGATTATTTTCAAGGCTGCGCTGCTAATACAAGTTTTGGAAGCCGTGCAGTTCAGAGGTAAGATCTGCACAGAACTAATCCGGGGAATACAGCTTTGGCAAATATTATGAAACTCTGCACTGCATAACATGTGTTAAAACGTAACAAATAACAATTACAAATGAGCTTCCGGGTACATTAAAGAGTATGAGGATTTATTCACTGAACACTGAATTGTAGTGAAATCCAAATTGCAAAACCAAGATTAAAAATAAATTGTGATAACAGCTGAGAGTTATCCCAAACTGGTTCATTTTGCTATTCGAATTTCAGTTTGCTGTAATTCAAAATTAAACCTTATTAATCTTTAAAGGTTTATTCTCTAAGAATTGTGGGAAATTGTCAAAAAAACATTGGAGAATATAGGCTAGAATAGCTGAACTATAATCATCCTGGAACTCTGCTATTTCGAGAGATTGGAAATTGTGATGTATGACATTGTAATTCCCCTGTCAGTTTTCTACAGTTCTCAGTTTAGTGAATAAACCCCTTAGGACTTTGGTTATTTTAACTTTGTTCCTTGTTTTTTTAAAGCCACTGGTTACAATGTCCTATTTTAGAGGAATGTAGTAATATGTTGAAACAATATAATTTTCTATTAGGTGAATGGACCTTTTCTTGAGGTCTGTGGGGATGACCATAAAGTTCTATGGCGCTTAGTCTTGAAGGACATTGAATTGGTATTGAGATTTTTAGAAATATGAACCTGTTAGGTTGGTTACCTTTGAAAAATGCATCCTTGTAGTGGTCAGCAGGATTTCCCCTTTTAAGAGTCAGAAGTTGGGATACTAAAATGATACAGTATCAATGGTTACTTTATCAGTCTATGTACAGAGGTTTCAGCACTGGAGTTTGCGGTGCTAAAATAAACATCTTTTAAACACACAACACATTTCTATAGGCAGCTGTAGTTTACTTATTTAGGGAATTTCAAAGGGAATTTCCTTTTTTTTTTTGACAATCTTTATTTGTAATGTTTTGTATTTTACAGAACAGAAAAGAGACATGAGTACACGTATTCCTATCAGTATAGAATGATACTTAACATGTTCAAGCATATCTTGTATAAAGCAATATCACGCCTTTCTTGCCTCTTATCCTTGTGCTATATGATTGACATGCAAGTTTCTGTAACACACAGGGGTACATAATGTGAATTATTTGCTGTACTATTGGACCACAATTTCAAATTTAAGGTCAAAAGAGACAAAATGGAAAAAGTCTTGGAGTCAGCTATGCTTTCAAGTCAACTATTCTAGCCTTAAAGGAACACTATAGCATTAGGAATACAAATATGTATTCCTAATGCTATAGAGCCCTAGTCACTGTTTAGGTGACTAGGGCCCTAACCATGGCGAATAAATGGTTAATTAACCATTTATTTGCTTACCTTAATCCAGCACTGGTGACCTCTCCTCCTCCATCGACATCAGCTCCAGAGTTGAGCCGAATGGGCATGCGGGGCCAGAGGCGCAGGTGCATTCAAACCCGCCCATAGGAAAGTATTACTCAATGCTTTCCTATAGGGATCTTTTTTGACACTGGACTCCTTGAGGACGTGCAGCGTCAAATAAGTGCGATTTACTCGATGTAAATCGCGGAAGCTGCCTCTAGTGGCTGTCAGGGAAACAGCCACTAGAGGCTGGATTAACCCTGCAGTGTAAACATAGCAGTTTCTCTGAAACTGCCATGTTTTCAGCTGCAGGGTTAAAACTAGGGGGACCTGGCACCCAGACCACTTTATTGAGCTGAAGTGGTCTGGGCGCCTATAGTGGTACTTTAAATTTAAAACCTACTTTGAATTTTTACTTTAGTAAATAACTCTGAAAAATTCAATCCGGAAGGCTGGAGTGGGGGTAAGATGGACCCTTGTGGAATATAGAGAGAGTTCCATACTAACAGGTATGGCCATGTAATTATTTCATTAGGTCTACTGACACAGTTTTATTCACTGTAGCAAGAATAATCAGGAATTTAAAGTGAATTTCACATGTTAGTGACAAAAAAGTACCCTCACCAAAAAAAGTTAGTGTCGACTAAAAATGCTGTGAATTTTCCCAGTGTGAATTAGTAATATGAATTAGTAGTCTAGAATTAAAAAAAAGACCCATGTCCAACAAATTCAACCCTCCACGCATCTGTTTCTGCTGTTGATCACAAAACTCACCGTTCCCAGCAATTCACATTTTAATATGTAACTACAAACCTTTAATATATTGCACTCGTATACTACGATACCTGTTATTAACCATCCATCTTGAGCTGTGATTAAATTCAGTACTATTTAGTATACAGTTATAACACATTCAATAAAACTGTTTTGTGGAATGATTTAAAATTAAAAAGTGAAAGATTTTACTGTCTACATGTATGTAACGGATCACCTCCGTTGATGGATGCTCCTAGCACTTCCTGAGGGCTCCAAGCACTCCAGCCGGCACCATAACCACCATAGACTCCTCCAGATAGCAATGCAGGAACAAGCTCTTAGTAGTGATTTAGCAAGCGAGTATGACAAGCATAGCAATCCCTTGTAGCAGATTCCCCCAATAAAAGACGGCACTCCAAATTGAGGATAAAGTAGAATTGTCTAAAACTTAATTTTACTTGGGACTAGCCCATATGGTCATTACATTAACATTGCTGTAAAAACTCAATAAAATTACAAACAATCAAATCATAGCAGGCAACATACAGTGACTTATTATAACATAATTACATATTTATAAATGGGTGGGGAAGACCATAATTAACACAAAATGTCTCTCCTGCATGCAGAATTAGCAATATGCAAATCTACCCGAATATGCAAATTACCAGTCTTGCTATTCAGGTAGTGCATATTACTGTTGCTACCAACAGAGGGCACTACACAAGCTCCATAGCCAAATCCACCTAGTTGGTAGCAATCCTCAGCAGTACAGGAGAGCAGGCAAAACATCCCAGGGGCCATAGTCACATGGCAGGAGGCTGGCAATCTGTCTTCTCCAATGCCCAGTGGCGAGGCTGGTTCCGCCACATTGTACTCCAGGGTTGATAAACTGGTAGCTTTTTGACCATTATTTACTAAATCTGTGATGGAGTATGGCTTTGCACAATTGGACTAAACATTGTCATAAATTGAATTTATTAATAGTTGACGAGCTACCTGTTAAATACATGAATTCATAGGAAGAAGTGTACTTTACTGCATTTTTGTTAATATTAATTTATGTTTTATGCGAACTTTCTGTTATTTCCTATTTTTTTTATTACTAGGGATATTGTTAGAATATAACCGTCTTAAAGAGGTCATTTTACAGAAATAAGAGAGCCAGGCTGACAGACACTCCTTCTGATTGACCTTCTACATAATGCAAAGAAAACAAGGAACTAAATCAGGACTGTGGGACAGGGAACAAAAATATCGACTGCCTCACCAAACGCAGGACAGTTAGGAGGCCTGGATAAGTAGAAATAGTACTTGATATGAAAATTATATAGTCTGTTAGATGTCACAAAAAAAATAGAATGCAGGAGTACAGAAAGAAAAAAAAAACATAATGTAACATTGTTTAACCCCTTCAGGACCGAGGATGGTTCAGGACCGTCCTCTGCATTTTTGCGTTGCCGACCGAGGACGGTCCTGAACCGTCCTAATGGAAAACAGGCAGCGGGAGCGATCGGAGATCACTTACGCCGAAATCCCATTGTTACTATCTGCCCGGCATCCCAGGCAGATAGTAACAGCCAATTGCGGCGTGTTAGTAATCCGCGATCGCTCACAATTGGCTAGTGTCAAAGTGGGTGTTACAAACACTCACTTTGACACTGATCTCTGCCTCTCTCCCCTCTGTAGCGTTTTGTGAGACGAGAGAGACAGAGATCGTGATATATTGTTGCAGCAGGTGTTCCAGAGAGTTTTAAAAAGTATCAGCAGTGAATAAAAATCCCCTTTTAACCCCTTCCCTGCCAGATCTGTTACAGACAGTGCATTTGTACTGTCTGTATTTTTTTTTGCCCTTAAGGGTTAACTTTATTTTAAAAATCTGTGTCTTAGACTGTCTTAGTTTGTCTTAGTCTGTCTTAGTCTTTCTTAGTCAGTTTCCTTCCCCCAAATCTCCATTAGATTCTTTTAACAGGAGTTAGTTTAGGGATTACTGTTTTAGTCTGTTTTAGTCTGTTTTAGTAATAAAATAAAATATATATATATATATATATATATATATATAAAAATTGTGTTTAGTATGTTGTTAGTTTAGTCTGTTAATGTGAAACATGCAGCGCATGTACAGCTTGGAGGAGTCATATGCCTTCTTGGCGTCAGACTCTGACGCCACTGACACTGCAACCAATTTTGACCCAGGTCAGTTTAGCGACACGTCTAGTGACGTGTCATCTGTGTGTGAGCCAGCTGTTAAAAGAAGCTGTGCTTCCCCTGCTACGCCGAATGTGAAGGAGGACTGGGTATCTCCACAGTCAGCTGAGCCCAACATCCCCCCTTTTAGTGCCAACGCAGGCATTAATGTGAATGTGGTTGACTTCTCCCCTATACAATATATGGAGTTATTTTTAGGGGATACCATCTGAGAGGAGATTGTTTCCCAGACTAATTTATACGCTAGACAATTTATTGATACCAATCCAGGTAGCTATACAGTCAGGGAGCATGCTTGGCATCCCACAGATGTCCCTGAACTTAAAAATTTCTGGGCTCTTACAATGCTTATGGGGATAATAAAGAAGCCATCAATCCGCACTTACTGGAGCACCAACCCAATTTGTTCGACTCCTATATACTCCCAAACAATGCCTAGACCAAGATATGAGCTGCTGCTGAGATACTTACATTTCAACGACAATACCCTCTGTCACCCCAGAGATCATCCCCAATATGATAGGCTTCATAAAATTCGCCCACTGGTAGACCATCTTCAGAACAGATTTTCTGATGTTTATACTCCCCAACAAAATATATCTATTGATGAATCCCTTATGAAATATAAAGGGAGATTAGGGTTCAAACAGTATATCCCCTCAAAGCGGTCTAGGTATGGCATTAAAGTGTACTGTGCGAGAGCGAAAGTGGCTACACATTTGCCTTTCGTGTATATGAGGGGAAAGATGGTCAACTGAACCCTCCTGGCTGTCCTGACTCTCTGGGGACAAGTGGGAAACTTGTTTGGGACCTACTGATCCCCTTGTTCAATAAGGGTTACCACCTTTATGTGGACAATTTTTACAGCAGTGTCCACTTGTTTAAAATTCTTTATCATTTGCAGACAATGGCCTTCGGCACTGTAAGAAGAAATGCTAAGGATTTCCCCAGACCTCTCATAGAGGCCAAATAAAAAAAAGCTGAATGCAAAGCTCTGCGCAAAGCTGAACTGCTTGCGCTACAATTTAAGGACAGGAAGGATGTTCACATGCTAACAACCATCCATAACAAAAGCATGTCAGACGTCACTGTCCGAGGCAGGCTGCAGACAAAACCTGTTTGCGTCAGGGCTTATAACAGGCACATGGGGGTGTTGATTTGGCTGATCAGCTGATGCAGCCATATCTTATCTTAAGAAAGACAAAAGCCTGGTATAAAAAGGTTGCTATCTACCTGTTGCAAGTAGCAACACATAATTCATTTTTACTCTTTAAAAAAATGAATCCAGGAAGAACCACCTTTCCACAATAATTTATGGAGATGGTCAAGTTCCAACAACAGTGCAAGAGGAGTCCAGACATTTTATTTTTAAGATACCGCCAACACCAAAAAAAAGAAATCCCCAGAAACGTTGCCGGGTCTGTTATAAAATAGGGAAAAGGACAGACACCCCTTTTTATTGTCCCGATTGCCCTACAAACGCTGGACTGGGTATTGGAGCATGTTTTAAGGTCTACCACACAGAAAATACATTTTTATAATACTTGTTCCTGATTTATGTTTTTTGTATATTTTGAAAGCAGCAAATTTCTTTTAGTCAGTATCCTTCCCCCAAATCTCCAGTTAAATTCTTTTTGCAGGAGTTAGTTTACAGATTGCTGCTAACGGAAGTTTTAGTCTCATTTAGTCAGTTTTTTATCAGTTTTAGTCTGTTTTTAGTATAAAAAAAAAAATTGTGTGTTAGTAACTCTGTATTAGTCAGACTCTGACACCACTGACACTGCGTCCAATTTTGACCCAGGTCAGTTTTCTGACACATCTAGTGACATGTCATCTGTGTGTGAGCCGGCTGCAAAAAGAAGCTGTGCTTTCTCTGCTACACCAAATGTGGAGGAGGAACGGGTTTCTCTACAGTTAGCTGAGCCCAAAATCCCCCCTTTTAGTGCCAACACAGGCATTAATGTCAATGTGGATGACTTCTCCCCTATGCAATACATGGAGCTATTTTTAGGGGATACCATCTGGGAGGAGATTGCTCCCCAGACTAATTTATATGCTACCCAATTTATTGATACCAATCCAGATAGCTATGCAGTCAGGGAGGAGTGTGCTTGGCATCCCACAGATGTTGCTGAACTTAAAACAAATTCTGGGCTCTTACAATTCTCATGGGGATTATAAAGAAGCCATCAATTTGCTCTTACTAGAGCACCAACCCAATCTGTTCTAGTCCAGTGTACTCACAAACCATGTCTAGAATAAGATATGAGCTGCTGCTGAGATACTTACATTTCAATGACGATACCCTCTGTCACCCCAGAGATCACATCCAATATGATAGGCTTCATAAAATACGCCCACTGGTAGACCATCTCCAGCACAAATTTACTGAAGTTTATACTCCCCAACAAAATGTATCTATTGATGAATAGTGATGTCCCGAACTGTTCACCGAACGGTTTGCGAACGGTTCGCGAAGGGTTCGCCACGAACGGTTCGCGTGGACTCCAGTCAGCTGACACATTCCAGCCAATCAGCAGCAGACCCTCCCTCCCAGACCCTCCCACCTCCTGGACAGCTCACTAAGAATGCAGCTTCAAAATGGATACTGTCCAGGAGGTGGGAGGGTCTGGGAAGGAAGGTCTGCTGCTGATTGGCTGGAATGTGTCAGCTGACTGGAGTCCGCGGCGAACCGTTCGTGGCGAACCGTGGCGAACCGTTCGCAAACCATTCGGCGAACAGTTCGGGACATCACTATTGATGAATCATTAATGAAATATAAAGGGAGATTAGTATTCAAACAATACATCCCCTCAAAGCGCTCTAGGTATGGCGTAAAATTCTACAAACTGTGCGAGAGCGAAAGTGGCTATACATTTGCCTTTCATGTATATGAGGGTAAAGATGGTCAACTGGACCCTCCTGGCTGTCCTCACTCTCTGGGGACAAGTGGGAAACTTGTTTGGGACCTACTGATCCCCTTGTTCAATAAAGGTTACCACCTTTATGTGGACAATTTTAATAGCATCGTCCATTTTTTTCAAACTCTTTATGGTTTGCAGATACTGGCCTGTGGCACTGTGAGAAGAAATGCCAAGGATTTCCAGACCTTTTATAGAGGCCACATTAAAAAAAGGTGAATGTAAAGGTCTGCGCAAAGCTAAAGTGCTTGCAATAAAATTTAAGGACAGGAAGGATGTTAATATACTAACCACCATCCTTGACGAAAGCATGTCAGACATCACTGTCCGAGGCAGAGTACAGACCAAACCTTTTTGCATCAGGGCTTATAACAGGCACATGGGGGTGTTGATTTGGCTGATCAGCTGATGCAGCCATATCTTATCTTAAGAAAGACAAAAGCCTGGTGTAAAAAGGCCTACCTGATGCAAGTAGCAACACATAATTCATTTTTACTCTTTAAAAAAAATGAATCCAGAAAGAGCCACCTTTCTCCAATTTCAGCTCAAGCTGATTTCCACAATAATTTATGGAGATGGTCAAGTTCCAACAACAGTGCCAGAGGAGTCCAGACATTTTATTTTTAAGATACCGCCAACTGCAAAAAAAACAAATCCCCTGAAATGTTGCCGGGTCTGTTATAAAAAAGGGAAAAGGACAGACACCCCTTTGCACTGTTTTTTTTTTCTTTTGAATGCAGCAAATTTTAGTTAGTCAGTTTCCTTCCCCCAAATCTCCAGTTAGATTCTTTTGCAGGAGTTAGTTTAGAGAATGCTGCTAAAGGTGCTTTTGATAACTGCACATTTGGTTAAAAAAGTTTTATGACAGTAACATATAACTGGCTGGCCAAAACCAGATGACGTGTGAATAAAAAGCAGAATTCAAAAATTACCACCATGCACGTTCTCTGAAATTTGTTTAGCACAATGGTAGGGGGAAGGATGTGAAAACACCCCATTTACAATACCCTGGAATGTCTACTTTATAAAAATATAAACTTTCATGATATTAACATTAACAGGGGGATGCAAAAATATGCCAAACTGAAGATAAGCCAAGCATACGTATATATCAAGTTGAAAAACTGATTTGTACAAGTCTCGATCGTGGCCTTTTAGCCCCCAAACAACCCGACAAGCCTATGCATGGGTGATATCACTGTACTCAGGAGATGTTGCTGAACACATATTGGGGTTTTGTTTGGCAATGTCACATAACAGGATCTGTTAATTCATGCCTAAAACACAATGTGTGTGAAAAATGGTAGAATTAGTGGATGGAAAGTGTTAAAATACCACGTGGGGCAATTTGCTACTAACTACAACTAGTTCTTGTAGAATTAATTAGAAAGGAGTTGAGTTGACTGATTTGGTTTCAAATTGGGCTATTACCTTTCCTGAATCTATCCAAGAAGCATTTTCACTTTAACTTATTAAAATATCCCAGCTGTACCTGTAGCTGAACTGGAGACTTTTTCTAGATAAGCTATTTTAGCTTTGATTTTGCCATTTGGATTTAATTTTCTTATATTCAGTGTTTGGTGAATAGCTCTGATAAAAAATGTCCTGCTTATGAAGCCAGAAACAATTCTTATGAAAGTGTAAAACATCCTGTCTCTGTAAGTGGTATATAAAATGAATGAAAAGAAATCCATAAAAAAAAGATTAAAGGAGCACTATAGGGTCAGGAACACAAACATGTATCCTGACCCTGTAGGGTTAAAACCACCATATAGTCCCCTTGGCCCCCTCTTGCCTCCCTAGATATAGTAAAATCTCACTTGTATTCAAGCCTGTTTCCTTTTGACCTGCCCACTGCCTGCTGACATCATCAGAAGTGGTGGCCTGAAGTGGTGGCCAGAAGTGAATCACAGTGCTTCCCCATAGGATTGGCTGAGACTGACAAGGAGGCAGATCACGGGCAGAGCCAGCATGATTCAAACACAGCCCTGGCCAATCAGCATCTCCTCATAGAGATGAATTGAATCAATGAATCTCTATGTGGAAAGTTCAGTGCCTGCATGTAGAGGGAGGACATACTGAATGCTTGGATGCATTTTAGGCAGCCATGACCCAGGAAGGATCTCTAACAGCCATCTGAGGAGTGGCCAGTGAAGTTATTACTAGCTTGTAATGTAAACACTGCATTTTCTCTGAAAAGACAATGTTTACAGCAAAAAGCCTGAAGGTAATGATTCTACTCACCAGAACAAATTCAATAAGCTGTAGTTGTTCTGGTGACGATAGTGTCCCTTTAAGACCAATATTATGACAAGATTTCAGAAATAAATATATGACACTAAACCCTCAGTGAATGCTATTCTAGCAACCTACTTTTCCACCTTACCCTTCCCTCTTGTGTCACTATACTCCACTCCCTCGCTAATTAAGCAGTGCCCTCAACTCCTCTGTTCCTGTGCGTCCAGTTCGACTGGTCACATATACTTGTTTGTTAAACCTCCTTTTGTACAGCACTGTGAAATTTGTTGGCGCTTTATAAATAATAATAATAATAATATGAATCAATACATAATTACATCATAATTAACCTATAAATTGGGTAAAAGCCACAAAAATCATTGCAATTCATGTAATTTAGTATTAAGGAAACACTCTAATGTTAAAATGAAATGCTGTAGTGTTCCTTTTTTAGGATAGATTTAGTGCCCTGACTGATTCATGAAAAAGAAAAATCACATCTTTTTTCCAGCATAGAGTTTATCTCCTCAATATTGATCATCTCTGAGCGAATCCAATGCTTCTCATAAATAAACACTGGGGACCCAAGGTGCATGTGTACACTGACAACAGATGCAACATATGCACAGAATGGACAGAGATCTGGCAGCCAACTAGCCCCCATCAAACAATTAGCAAGAATTCTGTAAGTGCAATGTTTCAAGCTGAAACACTGCATATACATACTCCTACCACCACAACCACTTCAAACCACCTTTAATTTGGAAAATATGTTACAATCTACTTCAGTCCAGGTAGAGACAGGGCTCATGTTGCAATTTAGAAGAATAAACAGAATCATTATTTACATTCTCCTTTTCCCTGTATGCTTTTTCTACATAGTACCTATAACAATGATTGACAGGGAGCCAAGATAGAGGGACCTGGCTGCAGTAGAACGACGTGTGAATTTTTACATTCTCAAACCACACTATATATTATATTGAAAGTATATTGAGGAGAAATATACAAATTGTTAAAAATCCTGGGAAGTTACTTCCCCCCTTTAAATCTTATCTGACTAAAAAATGAATCGTGCGCCGCTTTGTAAATCTTTAGCATTTATGTTAATAGGATTTTGAAGCCTGAGCTCATCCCTGTTCACACTCATTAAGACGCCTCTGATCTCGATTTGTTATGGAATGTCTAAGCTCTGTTCGTTAACTAGGTAATAAACAGAGACAGTGTTGTTAGAGCTCCTTCGGGTGATACACTTTTACATGAAAATAATTTTGCTTTTATTTTCACGTGATTATCCAACTTGCATCCAACTCTAGAGCTTTATTTTCATTAATTGTTTGATGTTTCACAATAGTGATTACAAGTTATAATACGCCATAAATCTATTGCAATGCGCTATGCAATTAGCAATAATTGAATCATATCTCCCTCTAGGAACTGAGCACGTGTGAGTAGGATTTACCACATTTTTATGAATTAAATTCTGACACCTGGGATGATTTAACATAAATATAATCCTGACATTTATTACATGTCCTGGAGCTTTCCCCTTCTTATTTACGGTGTACTAGCAACAGCATGATAACAGTAAATGTATATTCAATTTAAATAAATTAGATTTTTCTTTTAATCACCATTTGGCCTATGCTTTTACCAATAATTATTCCAGTGAAAATATTATGTATATGCAAGTATTCTTTTAAATGTATCATTAAAGGAACACTGTACTCACTAAAGCAGCTTCATTTGATTGAAGCTGTTATAGATCCTAAAGTAGTTCCCCCCTTCAATTATCCCCCAAGATGGTTTTTTTTTTTTAGCAATTTGAATTTAAGACGGAAATGTAACTTCGCATAACCAGGTATACCGTGATGGCACGTGCAAATGCACAGTGCTGTTAATGCTTGTTATAGCAAATCATTGCATTTAAAGGAACACTATAGTCACCTAAATTACTTTAGCTAAATAAAGCAGGTTTAGTGTATAGATCATTCTCCTGCAATTTCACTGCTCAATTCACTGTCATTTAGGAGTTAAATCACTTTGTTTCTGTTTATGCAGCCCTTGCCACACCTCCCCTGGCTATGATTGACAGAGCCTGCATGAAAAAAAAAACTGGTTTCACTTTCAAACAGATGTAATTTACTTTAAATAATTGTATCTCAATTTTTAAATTGAACTTTAATCACATACATGAGGCTCTTGCAGGGTCTAGCAAGCTATTAACATAGCAGGGGGTAAGAAAATCTTAATTAAACAGGACTTGCAATAAAGAAAGCCTAAATAGGGCTCTCTTTACAGAAAGTGTTTATGGAAGGCTGTGCAAGTCACATGCAGGGAGGTGTGAGTAGGGTTCATAAACAAAGGGATTTAACTCCTAAATGGCAGAGAATTGAGCAGCGAGGCTGTAGGGGCATGTTCTATACACAAAAACTGCTTCATTTAGCTAAAGTTGTTCAGGTGACTATAGTGTCCCTTTAATGATTCTCCATGACAGAATCTATGATCCCCAATTCTCCACTATGTGGAGGTATGGATTGGACAGTCATCCTGAAGGAACACCTTCAGAATGACATCACCTTGGGAGGAGCAGGTCTAGCGAGGTCTAGGGAGACAAGGTAAGTAAAACTTTTTTTTATTATACTGCACACAGGGTGGCTCTAAAACTGTGTTAGGAATACAAATTTGTGTCCCTTTAAATACTATGGTCTGCTAAGCACTGGGCTAATAAATTGATATCTAACTTAACCCCTTAAGGACCAAACTTCTGGAATAAAAGGGAATCCTGACATGTCACACGTGTCATGTGTCTTTAAGGGGTTAAACAATTTTGTCCATACTTGTTTTTTGTTTTGTTTTCCTTTTTTTTATTTTATATAAACAGTGCAATAAAAAGATAATATACTAAAAAGAGGTAGAGGAAATTAATAAAATGTAACCTTTAATCTTTGCATATATATATATATATATATATATATATATATATATAAAATTAATTATTCTAAAATGTATATACACAAGCAATTTAGAGCCAATGGATCAAATATTTCCAAAATAATATACAGGTCATCTGGTAGGTAGTTGAAATGAGATGTCTGTCTGGGATTGAAGGTGGGTAAAATGCAACAATGTAAACAATACTAGTAAAAATGTCCAAAATCACTGTATTATCACTGTATTATAACATGTTTCTGTGCCTAATGTAAGATCCTCCTAAGTGGACAAAATATATATATATAAATGTGTCAGCATGATTATCCATTTAAACCTTAGTAGAGTGGGTATATCAATTATAACAAATCAATCTCAGAAAGGCAACAGTACAAAGTACTTAAAACCAGTTACAGAATTAACATTCATACATGTGAGATAGTCCCACATAGATAACAAAGAAATAGAAAAAGTCCAATGTTATACAAGAGATTCTGAATACCTAAATGTGAAGGGAATAACTATTACGATAATATGCCTCTAATGAAACAGCCGTCTGTATCAAAGGGATAACATAATCATACAAATAGAATAGGCAGAGCGGGCTCACAGATATAAAGAAGGAAGATAAAGCATAGGCAAAACTTGAAAGGGAGAGACAAAATTCCTAAATTATATGGCTAGCTTGTAAATCATGCTAAGCTAGATCTGAGCTATGCCCCTATGTGCATTTCGTTTAACACATCAGGGTGTCTAGATATAAAAAGATACGGTATAGCAAAGGATGTATCTATATTTATTTACACTGACCACAATTGGTGTCATGTCAAAAATAAATATAAAAAAAATGTCGGTCCAATCAAGTTGATCTTAATAGCTATAGAGTATTATGTTGTTTTTTACTTAAAGGAACTCTATAGGGTCAGAAACGCAAACATGTATTCCTGACCTTATAGTGTTACAAACACCATCTAGCCCCACCTGGCCCCCCTTGCACCTCTAAATATATTAAAATCTTGCCTTTATTGTAGTTTGCTGCTGCTGGGTCTGCCCCTGATCTGCCTGCTGGGCTGACATCAGAGGTGTTGATCTGAGCCAATCACATAGGAAATGTTAGCTTTCTCATGTAAAAAAGCTGGCATATGAAATACAACTCCCAAAAGAAGTCATGACATTAAGGTACAGAGTTCTCAAGCTGAGTCTGTTTCCTGAAAAGCTTGCCATTTTTCTACCGACTCTTATGGCAATAAAAATAAATTTGTTTCCATACTTACCATGATTTTCTTTTTTTTTTTGGTTAAACCATGGCAACAAATCTTTAGTTAAAGTTTGATAAAGACATTTATACTGCATGATTTGTAAAACTTCTTGGAAATCAAAGCTCTTTGCTGCTATGCAGAAGGCATGTTTTAAACATCTCTAATTAAAAGAGCCATATCATCACTATAATGGATGTTCATAGACAAAGGAAAATGTTTTGTTTTGTTTTTAATTGTAAATATGTATTACATGCAAACATGTTTGTAAGTGAATGGAGTTTACCTAATTAAAATTAATATACAGTGTGGTGGGAAAGTATTTACCCCCTTGTTATCTCCTTTCTCATTGCATTTTTGGCACACCGAATAGTTTCAGATGTCTGCACGATGTCAGGAAAAAGGTTATTCAATGCCAACTGGCTCTGGGTTGAAAAGTATATCCCCAGAGTTACTCAATCAACCCATTAAAATTTTATAATTTGTTTCTGAATCGGTTAAAACAGGAACACCCAGGTCTGATCACTACCAGCACTAAGTATAAACATGAATTATATAGAACCTTAGCATCAGTGTAAAGAAGACTACAAGGTCACAACAAGTGGTGCCAGAGGCGTAACTAGAAACTGCGGGGCCCCGGTGCGAAAATTGCCCTGGGGCCCCCCCCATACATCTACCTCCTACCCCACATGTTCCTTCCCCCCAACACATGCAGACAAACAGATACACATGCAGACACATACATACAGACACACATACACACAGAGGCCCATACAACCAGACACATGCAGAGACACACACAAATACATATACACACACTCAGACATATACACACATACACTCACAGACACACACATACACTTACAGACACACACAAAAACTCAGAAACATACACTTCGACACACACACTCACAGACATACACATATTCAGACACACACATACACATTCAGACACACACAAATTATTAATATTAAATGTCCACCCTGCCAGCAGGCAACCTCTTGGGCCCCCCTATGACAGGGGGAACATGGAGGGGCGGCATCTAGGCAGCCCACGGTCGCAGGGGTCGTGGCTGTGGCTTGGCCCCCTGCAGTGAGGGGCCCGGTCGCAGCTGCGGCCCCTGCGACCGTGGTAGGTACGCCACTGAGTGATGCACTTTGCCATGTTCAAAAGAAATAATAGAAAGAACGAGAAAAAAAGTTAATTTTTCCATCTGGAAAGGGTTACAAAGGAATTTCTAAGGATCTAGGAATCAACTGAACCACAGTGAAACCCAAATCTCTGTACAGAGAAAGTTTGGATATGTGGATCCCAGGGACACTGTGAGTTATAATCTGGATGACACTGATTGGCTGAGAGTGCTGAGCTTACTCACACCATGTTGTCTCAGCTGATCAACAAAGCACAATTTGTAGTAATAATTCAAAAGTGTATATTCCTTATTAATGTGGTAGACATGGGTATAGTCTATGGGTTCTGTGGAGAGCCCTGATTTTGTTTTGTCAAAATCACTCTTTAAAGGTTTGACATAAAACCAAGTGATGGCACTGAGGGACGTTTCTTTGTTTATTTGGGTTCTCTTTCTCTTGTATTTTGTATAGAGACCTGAAATCATTCCAAATAAAAAATATGAAAAAATGTCAGAGATCAGTAATGTTGAAAAGCACTGTATGTAGCACCAAATGATTTACGAGCAGTGATATCATTTCTTACTTCAGAGACAGAATTTAAAATTTCTCTTTATGCAATAAAATAAAATATAAGTTTATTCGTAAGTGTCCCAGACTTCTGCAATGATGCTGGCAGTGTCTGCCCCCTGCCTTGCCTAATGGGGTTATTTAGGAATTGCCCATGCCTGTTTTCCTATTTTAATCACATCGTCAGCTATATTTCAAAAACTAATCTAGAGAGTTCACTCTGCTGTTGTTTGTCAAAATCATTCATATTTTTACAGGTGGCACAAATATCTGCCTGCGTGGGTACAGTCTCAAATACAACCATTTTAAGAATGTCAATTAAATTAAACCCCTTAAGGACACATGACAGAAATATTCCGCCATGATTCCATTTTATTCCAGAAGTTGTGTCCTTAAGGAGTTAATCATTTCTCAGAATATATATTTATAATTAAGGACATGCCAAAAAGGGATCATGACGCCCCAAAAAATAATGAATCCATTGTATGCATTTTAAGATGATGTTACAAAGAGTTATATTCATAAAACAGTTGGAAATGGCAAACGAGAAGGAGAGCTAAAAATAATAAGAAAAATTCCATTCGATTTGGGTTTTGCATGTTCTTGCATGGTTTTTCATTTCTTGTTTGTTTGTCACTCATACCAAGGATCACGTTTTTCACTTGGCTGTAGGTAAGTACAATTCTACAGTATTTGAATGTTTTTAGTGTGCATTCTGACGTCTAACATTTGTTAGTAGCAAGTTTAACCTTCCATCCAAGAGTGAGAAATAAGATCTCTTTCTCATTTCAAGTAACAGACATGAACTCAGCACCTACCTTACAGCAAGGAAGTACCAATGACAGAGATCTTCATCAGCCCTTATATTTCCTCCCTTAGTGAGACATGGTATTCTCATTATAGTTCTATCTTTAACCTTTTCGGATCCTATCGAGATACTCGAGCATAATTCTATTGTAGAACAAAAACAGTGTGATTGATAACGAACAAATAGCAATAGATAATAGCATATAAGACAAACATATCTGATGTAATGTCTTAAAAGAGGGGGACAGCTCTGGAAGGATTTATTATATTTTCAGCAATTATTACAAATCATGGAGGCTATAAGCAAATCTCAGAGCTAAAAGTAACTGCTGGGTACTCTCAGCATTAGTTTAGCAATAAAGCAAAGTTGTTAGGTGGTTAGAGGGACCTTTTAAGTGTTTATTTACTGCAAATGTCCAAATTAAAATTTTCCAGAAAATATAAATACATAGAGATTGCAGACTCGCTCGTACAATACAGATGCAGTTCTCTTGAATTTTGCTCTGATAAACCACAAGCTGCAATTATTCCAAGACAAGGAACAAGACAGCCTTTTAACTGAACATACCATTCCCATATATGTTTTATCAGAAAAGTTACAGCGTAGAAATACATTTTATTTGCCTTTAAGGAGGTATAAAAGAATGCATAAGAAACTGTGCTAATTTTATATATGCACATTCTGTAGCTACCCTTCCAGAAACTGAGACGAACTACAAAAACAAAAAGAAGTAAAATGTGTTTCAACTAAGAGAAAAATATTGCTTAGAGGGGAGTCTACAAAAGGCAAAGCAGAACCCTAAATATATTTAGAAAGTAAAGAAGATCCCCAATAAAGAGGACCAACCAGAGAAACCCTAAATTGAAATGATTTATTTAACTATCGGGTATTTTTAAGTGCTTGTGGTTTCATGTGTTAATATGTAATAAATAAAGAAATAATAATATAAACACCTAAATGACTTAAAAATGATGGCAAGTATTACTTTTAAAGTTTAATCTTGTATAAAAAGTAGAGCTGTGATAACATTTCTACCCCTAAATTCACTGCTTACCATCCTTAATTAGATCAGTGTGTAAGGGGCTTCTCAACTAAACGATTAACTCGACAGGTATAAGAAATAGTTTTATTGTAAAATGTGATAATTACTCCCTAAACAGGTAAGTCTAATTCCCTTATACTGTGGAGCCTAGGGTTCCTATTTACCAAGCTAATAAGCTAGCTAGAAAATGCCTAAGTATCCAGTGTAAAAAAGCTCAGTTAAAATGTAAAACAATGTCTAAAGTGTACCAACATCCCTGTTGCACACACCAGCAAACATGCTGGGAAAATACAACAACAATGTGACAGAAAAACAAGAAAACATGCACCTGGGTTGGTGGGAGAGGATGATTGCTTTTTCAGAGGAATATGCAAACATTAGCAGATTTATTCACACATGGAAGAGATGCATCAATAATGTGATGATAGCCTGGACAGGTAGCTTGGAAGCCCTTGATGAATTTGTGGAATTATTGAATTCCAATTATTTAAACCTCAGGTTCATCGGGGAGATTGGAAAACTCTCTCCTTATTTTTGGATTTCACCATATGAATTGATGAGTATAGTCCTCTACAAACTATTTTGTACAAAAAGCTACAAACAGTGTCCTAAGATGGAACAGTTATAATCCAACACTGTTCAAAAAAGGTATCCAAGTGGGACAACACTTAAGAATTGGGAGAAATTGTTCCACATTTGAAGACTTCAAGAAGTAGGCTTCAATGCCACAAGCACAATTTAAAGAATGTGAATACCCTAACCCTGGGATGACCCCTTTAGATATTTACAGTGTTAATGGTGCCTGGAGTCTGTATGTGCAGTGTTTTCCTATGACTCCACCTCAGCAGTGTGATTTGGGTGTCATAAACCAGCCAGGAACAAGAGACCTGGGCTGACTAATGTAAATTATGTTCATACTGAACATCTGATATCAGCATACGGGCAACGATGGTGGTGCTATGCCCTCCCCTCCGCACCCACACTGACCCATGCTTGGCCTCAGCTGTGGAACAGAGGTATATTTTAGCTTTAGGTTTATTGTTTGGTTTTTTTTAAGTTGGGGGGCAGACCGGCACAGCAAAAGGTACTCTAAACAAAAATAGTGTTTTATCATTGTTAGACCATTAGAACATGTTTCTCTCCTGTCTCTACCTGCCCCCTTTTGATTTGTTTTCTTCTGTAATGATCCAATAAGAGTTTAATCATTTAAGGTAGAAATAGGGATATCAACATTACAATAAGGTAATCATTTTTATTGCAAGTTCACTTAAAAAAATATAATCTGAAATGTCCATGATAAAAACATAAACAAAACAAAAACACATATTCGATGGGGTTTATTCTCAACACATTTTATTAAAGGCTCCTTGATCAAAATTTGGTAGGCAGAATAAATAAAGTATTATTGTTATTGCAGGGTTACTCATTTCGAAGTAGTCATGGTGCTCGTAGCCTTTATAGCCTGCTAATAAGTTTGAAACACTGCCTGCACTGAGATATCTGAGTTTGCTCCTTGAGGTGTGACTCCAGATTGGCTAAAGTTATTTCTGTGTAGATTGGGAGTCTATTGTCAGTATGCATGGCATGCTGGACACAGGGGATCAATGGCAGTGTAACAACAACAGCGGATGGATGACTTGGGATTTAGTTCTGTCCTACCACCTGGTCTTTGTCCGTCCTTTCTCATCTATTACCAGGGACCACTGAAGCCTTCCAGGCATTATCTTGGCAAAGATAGTACTTGGGGGCAGCACAGGCAGAGAGATAGGTACCTGACTGGAAAGAGGAGGACAAGCATAGAAATTAATATCTGCTGGAAATGAAGAGAACAGGCAGATGGACACATTTTTGCTTTGTTTGAATTTCTTTCTTTATAGGTTGGGACAATGCCAGCAAGGGTTCCTCAAATCCTTTTGTTACTGAAACACTGTTTTTGGTTGGAGTAAAATGTTCATATAGTTATATATTGTCTACTGGAACCTAGGCTGGATTCATGAGATATTATTTTGCTAATAAATGCCAGATGCAGTTTGGAATTAAGACTATGTTTCAGTCATTCATCAAAGCAAAACATAAACATATCAGAGAGATGACTAAGGGATTTTTAATATTTAAAGATTACTATATAAGTATTGCAGTAACCACTTATGGTTGATATTGGATGATGACCAAAGTGCACTTTCAATTTCATTTGAAAAGGAGAGAAGATGGGATATCCAGTCAGATACTTCAGCAGTCAGAATTATCATGAGCTGAAAAAAGAATGTATAAAAGACAAGAAACTCTTTGAAGATCCAGAATTCCCGGCTTCAGATGAATCCTTGTTTTACCGTACACGTCCTCTGCAGCAAATTGACTGGAGACGTCCTGGTGTAAGTTGGTCTTAATTCTAAATGTGAAATACTTTTTCTTCTATGTTTAAACATACATACACTATTTGTTTTATATATGTATATATTAGGGAAAGTATTAAAGTAACAATATAGGGTTGGGAACACAAACATTTATTCCTAACCATATAGTATTAAAAACACTATTTATGTGGCAGGTCCCCGATTAAATAGAGTTAAAACACACCTTTATTCCAGTGCTGCACATCTCCGCCGGCACTGGCTCCACCCCAATCCGCCTTCTTGACTGAGATTATTATTATTATTGTTATTTATATAGCACCAACTAATTCCTCATTGCTTTGCAATATTATGAAAGGGGGAAAAATGTACAATAAATGAGACAATTACACAGTGACACAATGAGGGCCCTACTCAAATGAGCTTACAGTCTAGATGAGGTGGGGTAAAAATACATAACAGGGCAGCAAGGGTGACAGCCACCAAACAAGGTGGAAAAGTAGCAGAGCTGGAGGTGAGAGTGGAGTATGGCTCTTTAGGAGATCAAGAGGCAGATTTGGATAAGTATAGATAAGTTACTCTGGAAGTCCATAAGCATTTCTGAACTGATGTGTTTTGAAGGACTTCTTAAACAATTGAAGACCAGGGGAGAGACTGATGGTGGTAGGCAGGCTGTTCCAAAAGAATGGAGACGCTGTAAGAAGTCCTGCAAGCCCGAGTTAGCATTAAGGGTGCAAGCTGCAGACAGGAGAAAGTCACTGGCAGAGCGGAGAGACCGAGAAGGGGCATATCTATGAATCAGGGAAAAAATGTAAGAGGGGCTAGAGTTGGTTAGAGCTTTATAGGTAAGGGTTAGTATTTTGAATTGACACCTATAGGATACAGGAAGCCAGTGTAAGGATCGACAGAGGGGCGAGGTATGGGAGGAGCGATGATTGAGAAAGATCAGCCTGGCGGCAGCATTCATTACCAATTATAGCGGGGCAGTTCGGCTTTTGGGGAGACCAACTAGGAGAGAATTACAGTAATCCATATGAGATTACCAGAGCATAAACCAGCTCCTTGGCAGCATCTGGCATGAGAAAGGGGCGGATGCGGGCGATATTTTTAAAGTGGAATCAGATTTTAGCAGCATCCTGGATATGTGGCGCAAAGGTGAGGCCAGGATCAAAGATAACACCAAGACAACGAGCTTGCAAGGATGGACTGATGCAAGTACCATCAACTTGCATGGAAAGCGAAGGAGGAGGGTCAGAATTATGAAGGGGAAAAAATAAGAAGCTCAGTTTTAAATATATTGAGTTTCAGAAAGCCGAAGGATATCCAATCAGAAATTGAAGAAAGGCAAGCAATGACATGTTGCAGGACCGCGGGGGAGAGATCAGGGGAGGAGAGATATATCTGGGTGTTGTCGGCATACAGATGGTAGCGGAATCCAAAGTTTGCCAAGAGAGGCAGTATAAAGAGAGAACAGAAGGGGACCAAGAACAGATCCTTGGGGTACTCCAACCAAGACAGGGTGAGAAAGAATTGTATTGGCTGAGATAGTCAATTCTGATGATCTCAGCCAAGAGACGAGCTAGGGGCTAGTCAAATGCCATGTTGGCCAATCAGCATCTCCTTATTGATTTAATGCATCTCTATGAGGAAAGTTCAGCATCTCAATGCAGAGCGTGGAGACACTGAAAGCACCTCTAGTAGCCATCCAAGGAGTGGCCAGTGGAGGTATCCCTAGGCATTAATGTAAACACTGCCCATTCTCTGAAACGGCAGTGTTTACATTAAAATTACTGCTGAGTTAGTATACTATACTAACAAAAACAATTACATTAAGCTGTAGTTGTTCTGGTGACTATAGGCCTTTTAAGCATTTTCCCCTGGAGTTATTGCTCCAGCTGCAATATCATGTCTATTCAAGATCTCGGGAATTAAGTTTTTTTGCTTGTCAGGGTTAAAACATCTTTTTATCCTTCAGAGGTCAATAATCTGAGTAATAATAATGATGTCTAAATAATGTTTTGACCTGAGGAAATACATGAAAACTTAATAAACTCTGTTTATTGTTTTACTCTGGTTACCGCCAGCTGCTATATATTGTGTATGGAATGAGGAGACAGTCAAAATTACTGTTACCTTCCATTTGTAAGTGATTTTGTTCTTTGGAGTGGGATATTAGAAGTATCTAGTGAAATTCCAAACTTGATACAATGGAGTTTTATAAGCCAAAGATTAGTTAATACTTATTAACTATATTGCAGATTCCACAGTGCTAGATATAGTTAACAAATAGTGCAACAAAATAGTTTGAAAGACTACAATTTTATAACATGACAGGAGGCTTCCTATTTTGCATTAACTCTCTTTACTAAACTCCACAGCAGTAAAGAAAACGTAAAGAGTAACAAATAAATCACTGAGCAGCATAGTAAGGGTCATGCTGCCTGTACACTTCCTCTTTCTTTACTGCTCCATCGCAGACAGGTCAGAATATTTGCTCCCCTGGAGCTTTCTACATTTATTGTCATTTCTTGTTTGTTCCATATATATATTTCAAACATATTTTCTCACTTTGTTTACATCCTTTTATTTCTATTTCAAACTATCTTCATCAGGGCTGTGGGACTAGGGGCTCTCTGTGGGTCTTTTCTGCCCCTATTTGCCCCTCTATACCTCCTGGGACCCTCCCTTGGCTTCCCCTTGGTCCCCCCAGGTTCCCCCACTGCCCCCCTTCCCTGGAGTGCCCTCCTGGGCTCCCTCCTTGCGGCCGGTTTCATTCGCGGCCGTTTTCGCGCCGGCCCGCTTCCACCCGCGGCCGGCCTCAAAATTTAGTCCCCAGCTTGCGGCCTACCTCGCGGCCGCCATTTTGGATCGCGGACATCGCGAGATTCTCGCGGCCATCTTAGTTTTGCCTCGTGCATCTCATTAGGGACTCAGTGTGGCTGTGCTAGCTTGCTGGTACCTCTGAAACTGCTGTTTTCCTCACCTTTTGTGTCTGACACCATCTGTGACTATAGGATTACCTACTCAAGCACCCCATCTGCTGCTTTCAACCTGTTACTCAGTCTGTGCCTCATCTGCTTCTATCAAGCTATCCTGTGGCTGGGTCAGTCAGGTCAGTGCTGCTGCCTGTTTATTATTACTGTGACCTGCACTTAAGGGTCCCAACCCTGTGCAACCGGGGTGAGCCCCCACTATAAAGACGCTGCTTACTGGGAGACTAGCTGTTGCAGTTCTCTCTAACTGGGTGAGCCCCAGTTTATAAGGTCACTACTATACCCTGCTGGGGTTATTCTGGGCTTGCTCCCACAATACTTCCAAATCTGACCCTACGCCTACTACCAAGACCTGGGTGCCTGTTTATTACTGTGCCTTTCAATAACTTATAGCCTACCCTACCATGGAAGATTCCCAGAATGTCCCTGTGGACTTCCAGGCCATGATTAACGCAGCTGTCGCTGCCTCTGTGGAGAAGGCACTCTCCAAGGCCCGAGCTTCGGCTCCTGACGTACCTAAACGCAGACGTCCACGCCACGAGTCGGAATCTGAATTGTCCGACCACCAGGCACGGGAGGATTCCCGCCCTAAAAAGCGCCATGACAAAGGCGAAGATTGCACACCCAAACCAACTAAGGGTAAGGCACCTGCCAAGCACAAGTCTGCCAAATTACACACCCCGGCCCCGCGTCAGGAGTACTCTTCTGACGAAGAGCAAGAAGCCCAGTCCATGTCAGTGCTGGATGAATGGCAAGCTGACGCCTCTGACTCGGACTACGACGCATGGGGTTCGGACGAGAAATCTGTCTCCGCTTTCATGCGAGAGACTCTCCTGGGTGCGGCCCAGACAGGAGGTGTCGAGGACACTGCGGACGCAGAACCTCCTCTTGATTCAGACACCATCTTGGACCCCTCAGGCCAAATGATGTTCGACCCCCGCAACATTCGGCACCCCAGGTCGGGTGACTGGTCGCCTCCTGAACACCTTTCTAGGTTTATGCACCTGTGGCTCCGCAAACCTCTGGAGAAAGAGGTCCGCAGCCGACTCAGGTCCGAATGCCCACGCCCTTCCCTGCCGGATAAGGTCGCGCAGACCCCGGAATTCGACAAGGTTATGTCAACCTTCATGATGCGCAGTGGTAGAGACCCTCGCCGAGGGGTGGAGAAAGGCCTATGGGGCGCCCAAGATAACCTGCTGGATTCTGTAGGCCCCCTGGCTCGCATTATGTATTTGGCGGATGATGCCTACACCAAAGCCGATTCCTTCTCCGCTGAGGACATCAGGGAATGGGCACATGATGTTCGTGAGTGGGCACAACGGTGTTTTTGTTTCATCGGAAACACTAATGTTACGCTCTCTTCGGAGAGAAGAAAAGCAGCGTTGTACCGTATTAACGGCAAACTGGCAGACCTTGGCACAAAGGAGATAGGGCCCCAGGCACAAGGGAAATTATTTGGCGAACCGTTCCTCAAGGAACTCAACAAACACGTGAACGTGTTCACCTCCCTTAACAAGGCGCAGTCCTCAATGCGCAGAGTGTTCAGAAGCAACCCTACCAGAGGGGTTTTTGGAAGGGCTGGCCGGCAACGGGGCCGTGCCGCCAGCCGATTTTGGCCTTCAGGCCCCCGCACCCAACCAACACCGTTTTACCCGACAAGAGACTACCGGCAACAACCCTTTTCCAGAGGCTCGGATAGAGGTCGTGGACCCCGCGGACGCGGACGTTCCCGCTTTGCTGCAGGTAAGGACCCACATTCCTCCACTGTTACCATGTACCCGCACTGCGGGCCGTATTTCCCTTTCTTTCCAGAATTGGGCCGCCCTATGCTCAGACACATGGATCCTACAAACTGTACAGGGATATATCATAGACCTAGTGGGGAACCCCTCTCAGGTTCAGCCCCCTCCCCCCATCCACATGTCATCCTCCGACCACAACCTCGTCAACGCGGAGCTACGCGAGCTCCGAGACAAAGGGGCTATCCAGCCGGTCCGCGACGGGGGTGGTTACTTCAGCAACATCTTCCTGGTTCGGAAAAAGTCGGGAGAATACCGCCCCGTCATCAATCTACGCGCCCTCAACGCATATGTGGTCTACCGCCACTTCAAGATGGAAGGCATCCACCTCCTGCGAGACCTTCTTCGAAGCAACGACTGGTTCACCAGGCTCGATCTAAAGGACGCATATCTGTCAGTCCCGGTACACCCGGACTGTCGAGCACTCCTACGTTTCCTCTGGCACGGACGCCCTTGGCAATTCACTTGCCTCCCTTTCGGGCTCAGCTCAGCCCCATGGTGCTTCACCAAACTCCTAAAACCAGTGGTGGCCCACCTAAGATCAAGGGGCATTCGATGCATCATCTACTTAGACGATCTCCTCATCTTCTGCGCCGACGAACACAGACTACGCCAACACACTCACCTGGCAGTGTCCCTACTGGAGTCTTTGGGTTTCGTGGTAAACCAACAGAAATCGGAGCTGACCCCTACCCAGACGATACAATTCCTCGGCTTCGAGATCGACTCGACAACTTGCACTCTGAGGCTACCAGCCTCAAAGATCACAGCCATTCGCAAGGAGATTCGCAGGGTTCTTCGTCTCGACTCCATTCCACTACGCAATCTGGCCAGGATTGTAGGACTCCTCTCTGCCTCCATTCAGGCCATATTTCCGGGTCCCCTCCACTACAGGGCCATGCAACGTCTCAAGGCGAAATACCTACGCCGCAAGCCTACTTACGACCAACCCGTCCCGGTGACGATGGAGGTTCGCGAGGAACTATCGTGGTGGCTGGACAGTATGCAAGCCTGGAACGGCAGGGCCATATTCGGAGACGCTCCAGACTTCGTACTGGAATCAGACGCCAGCCTGTGGGGATGGGGTGCCACCAACGGAACCATCTCCACGGGGGGAACATGGACGACGCAGGAGCTCTCCATGCACATCAATTGCCTCGAACTCCTGGCAGGATCCTTCGCGATTCGCAGCTTGGCCCGGGAAAGATCCAACTGCTGCATCCTCCTGCGCATGGACAATGTATCCGCAGTCCAGTACATCAACCGCCTGGGAGGCGCTCGCTCTCGCCTGCTGTCGGATATCACGAAAGGCATTTTCGACTATTGCCTCCCTCGCAACATCACGCTACAGGCAGAATACTTGCCAGGAGAAATCAATCTCACAGCCGACTGGTTCTCTCGCCACTGGAGAGACGTCAGCGACTGGAAGCTAAACACGAGAATCTTCAGGGCCCTTGCAGCCCGGAGGGGTCCCTTTCACCTGGATCTGTTTGCCTCTCGCAACAATCACCAGACCCCGGAGTTCTTCAGCTGGCTCCCGGACCCGGAGAGCAAGGCGACAGACGCATTTCTCCAACAATGGCCGTCGACAGGAGCCTACGCTTTTCCCCCATTCTCCATGATTGCGAGAACACTACACCAGATACGGACGCAACAGATCAAACTGGTTGTCATAGCGCCCTTGTGGCAGAGCCAACCATGGTTCCCGGACCTCCTGGCCTCCTCCTACAGGGACCCTCTTCTCCTACCATCCTTCCCGGACCTGCTCACGGATCCCAAAGGGCATCTCCACCCACTACTCCTGGAAGACCGGCTACCCCTGGTGGCTTGGTCTCTTTCCGGGGTTCCTGGCGAGTCAGCGGACTATCGCAGGCTGCTAGGGACCTCTTATGGGACTCATGGGCCCCGGGAACTAGACGCTGTTACCTTTCAGCTTGGACCTCCTGGTCTACTTGGTGCATGGAACGGGACTCCGATCCCTTTACAGCACCTATTCCCATGATTCTTAATTTTCTCTCCTCCTTGTTTTCATCTGGCCGCTCTTACCGTTCGGTCAACGTCGTGCGCTCCGCGATTTCGGCGGCTCACACCCCCGTCGGGGATCTCCCGGTCGGCAAAGACCCTCTGGTCTGCCGTCTACTCCGCGGTATGCGGCTCCGCCGTCCCCCGGCCCCCAGATACCCTCACCTATGGGATGTGGGACTGGTTCTCCGCTTCTTCAGGGATTGGCTTCCGAATGACCGCCTCTCCCTACGCCAACTATCCGCTAAGTGCGCTTTCCTCCTCTGTCTCGTATCTTTCCGACGGGTTTCGGACGTTCGGGCCTTCGACGTGGACGCTTTCGAAGTGGCCCCTGAAGGGGTCACGTTTCACATTTCCCGTCGCACTAAGTCGGGTTCGACCTCGGTCTTTTACCCATTTTTTCCCGACGACCCGCAGCTTTGCGTCGTGTCCACCCTCCGCAGGTATGTTTCGGTTACCTCCTCGCTCCGGTCCTCTACGTCGGGCCAACTCTTAGTCTCCTACGTGCGCCCTCACGCCCCAGTCTCGGTCACCACCTTGGCCCGATGGATCCGCTGGATCCTTTCCCTCGCAGGTATAGACCCCGCCTTCGGCGCCCACTCCGTTCGCGGTGCGGCGGCTTCATCAGCCTTCCTGGCAGGGGCGTCCCTCTCGGATATTCTCAGAACGGCGGACTGGTCTAGGGAATCCACTTTCCGTACATTTTATTTTCGCACTCCCCCTTCTGCTGGGATGTCACTTCTTCAGCGTTAAAATTGCAAAATAGGAAGCCTCCTGTCATGTTATAAAATTGAAGATTATGCTAGCTTTAGTGTACTAATAATCTTAATTTTAATAAGGACAGGAGGCGAGTATTTTCCCTCCCTTTTGTTCCCTACCCTGACTCCTCGGGGGAGTGGATCTTAAGGTGATGGATTTTGGGATTCATATTAGTGGTTCCACTATCTCCTGGACATATTCGGTATCCCTTCCATCTCTATTCCCAGTGTTTCCACCTAGACGGACAGTTTAGTTGTACAACATGCTTACACCTACACATATTTAACCTATGGCCAGCTTACAATCTGTCTGTACTGTTTAATTTACACCATTCTGTTAAAGCCCACAGGCGTGAACAGTTACGGTTCAGTACCTAACCGATTTTATACTCTCCTTTCAGTGTAACCCTCTTCAGGACTTCCACTGGTCGCTGGTTCGTTAACCTCACGACTCCGTAAGATGGGATGACGGCTTCGTTTGGTCTCTCCTCCTATCTCGTTACCAGGAGTCTCCTTAAGTTCCGCTCGCCAGAGACCGCAGTTACCGTTTCATTGAGTTTCTGGATGTTCGAGCTCTATCTGGACTTGGATGTCGCTTTAAGAAAGAGGAAGTGTACAGGCAGCATGACCCTTATATACTATGCTGCTCAGTGATTTATTTGTTACTCTTTACGTTTTCTTTACTGCTGTGGAGTTTAGTAAAGAGAGTTAATGCAAAATACTCGCCTCCTGTCCTTATTAAAATTAAGATTATTAGTACACTAAAGCTAGCATAATCTTCAATTAATTACAGCAGAGACATGAAGTACAAATAAGAATGTTAAACAGATTACTGGTAGACTATAGACTATGAGTACATATTGGTTAATACAATGGTATCACGGTCTCTCAGAGGGAGATAAAATGTGGAGAAAAATACAAAATGTCAGTACTGGAGAAGAATTTTGTTTTAGAAAGACAAAAAAGTTTGCAGCAATAGAAATAAAAGAAGGATAACACAGTGCATTCAGAATTCTGGGCTATGCTGATTAAGGAACTGTCTAATGTGAATGATATTTTTAAAAGGCAGCAGGATGAGGAGAGGTGGAAAAGAAGAGTTAAACATAAAAGACCAAGGCATGTGTTTGATTAGCCTAAGGCACACCTGTGCAATAATCATGCTGTCTAATCAGCATCTTGATATGCTACACCTGTGAGGTGGGTGGATTATCTTGGCAAAGTGCTCACTAACACAGATTTATACAGATTTGTGAACAATATTTGAGATAAATAGGTCTTTTGTGTACATACAAAATGTGTTATATCTTTGAGTTCAGCTCAGGAAAAATGGAGGCAAAAACAAAAGTGTTGCGTTTATAATTTTGTTCAGTGTATTTAAATGTTAATTGGCAAGATACATCACAAGCACAGGTTGGGTGGAACAGTTGCCCAACACATTTAAGCAACTTAGAACATAATGCATAACAAGCATTATTCAAAGCACAAAGTCATACACACTGCTATATTATAAAGTCACATGCAAAAGGAAATGGAGGGGAAAATCATGATACATTTGACAAAAATAGGGAGTTTGAGTAAATAGTGGGTGGAGCGTTAATTATTATTTTGATGTTAGAGTGATTTAGTTTCAGGTTTTAAGTGGGACATCTAAGAGAATAAGACATAGAATAAGGAAATTTGGGGGGTGTGGCCAACTGAGCACTGCACCAGATGTCTTTCCATGGCGTTCCACTAACGCACCACAAAACAGAGTTGAAATTTGCGGAAATAAGAGCCTACCAGACATCTACTTACCGATACCCCCCAGGTGTTAAGATGGGGTGCAAAATGGAAAGAATCATCGCCCATAATTTTTTGCATACAAGAGGTGCACAGATCCTACACAGATTACTACAGTATTTCATGTGAGAAAGTCTGCTGCAGCGCTGAGTAGAGCCCCCAGAGACACCATCGAAACCACAAGAGATATAGCGGTGAGAGACGCGATTATGAATCATTCCAGGGTGATGGGGACTATACAGTTTGAAGGCAGCACAATGGAAATATATTGTAATATTCCATTTGTGGTACTGGAGGAGAGGAGGATTGTCACCAATAGCAAAAAGCCTGAGAGATTGCTCAATGAAATACCATTTCCCTTCTGGTAACATCAGGAGCATGACCCCATGCTCTAACCTCATCTGATGATCCAAAGTCCTTTTTACTTGGCTTACTGACCGAACCACAAACAATCTTCGGCTACTGAAAGCACAAACTCCAGAGAGACTGGCATACCAGTACCATCAACTTCAACAGGGTACACATTTATTTTTTTGGTTAATTCATGTTTTTTATTGCATTGACCCATGTGCAGCATTTGTTGATTTGTTGACTTATCTGGATTATCACAACCATAAAATGGTCATGTTGTATGCTGTATGTGCAAACACAAATAAAACACAAATAAAAAAAATAAAAAGAATAAAGAAATGTAAGATAATATTATAAGCATTAAACTTTCCTGGCTGAAAAAAATATACTATTATAAATGAACCAGCTTTTTTTAGACAAACACTGTCTGGCCAGGTAAACCAGTTGGCCGTGTGCAAATAAGCCATACAGTTTGAAACAGCTATATGTTTAGGTGTGTAAAAAAACTAAATATTTTTATTATGAAAGAGAATTAATTAATTATTTTTTTTAAAGTTTTTACTGATTTCATTTTTCCAAAACAAAGACTTGTTCACAGCATATTTGAATATATATTTTTAAGCCAAAATGAAACATAACAACATCTGTTAAAGCAATCATTACTGATAACATGAATGATAGCTATGGACTCGGATGATTATGTACTATTTGTGTTACATTCCCAGATTTATTTCCAAGTTTCCCAGTAACGTTTCCAATGATGTAAAACACATTAAGTAGATCCCTCTTTTTGTCATTACCCTTTCCAAGTTGATGAATATATTTTTTAATGGTGAGTACAATGAAACAAAATAGGATTTTATTATTAGTAATGGAAATGTATGAGAGTCTCTCAGTTCTTCTGTTTCTTAAACTGGAATATTTCTGGTTCTTTTAATTGGAGTATTTTAGGAATTTACTAATTCCACTCACATTTGTTTAGATCTTGACCTTACAAAATATGTATTTCATTATGTTATTTCCCTTCACAGAATAGGCATATCTTTAGAACTAATATGTATGGCTTTGTTGTACGCAGAGCGAACTCATCTGACAATTAGGTCTAGACTTTCCTTTATCTGTAGACTTGTGAAAATTGATGGCAAGATGAATGCAGCATGTTATCAGAAAATACTGGCAGACCATTTGCATTCTTCTGCACGAAAGCTGCGCATGAGACGCTCTTGGACTTTTCCGCATGACAATGACCCTGAGCACCAGGCCAAGTTGATCCTCCAGTGGTTACAGCAGAAAAAGGTGAACCAAGAAAAACAAAATTAGGGACAAATTAAAATAAAGCACCTTCTTAAAAAGCCATAATGGCTAAAGGGCTAGTGGGGAGGAGAGGGAGATTAATATATGCCTTATCAAATTGCACCCTATATTGCAATTATCCTACTGCTCAAGATAAATATAGGCTGTACTGAGAAGTTGATACCAAGCTATATTGAGGAGTTGCTATCAGCAGATTGCTATCAGCAGCCCACTCAATAGATTATTTAATGCAGTAGGGTATTGCTACCTATAAAGCAGCTTTGAGTACATTGAGACACTTCTGTATTCATTTTGGTATTTTACTTACTGTTGGGGTTTCCCCTCCCCCCACCCGGATAAGGTTTTCTTAGCACACCATTTAGTACATCTATGTATGTACCGGGTTTCTGTTCCATTGGTGGAACCCCAAATCCTGAAGCATCCAAACATATTCGGGCATTGCACTAGTCATTTGCTCAGTTTTACATGGACAATGGTGCTTTGGAGATATGAACTTCGGACAAACAAAGTCTGCCAAATCTCAATTTGGCTGATACCGAAAGTTAACAATCTAACATCTGAATTGGATTCACTCGACTGTCACGTATGAGGTATATAATTTTATTGTGATTTGTATAACTGGTATGGACTGAGAAAGAAGTGGGTATATACTTACCTGAAGCTTTTCATCTTTAGTGGGAATTTGTAAAAGTAGGGGGTCTGTGGAAGATCCAACAATGCTGAAGGATCTTTCATAAATGAACTCTCAGTTAATCGATGAGAAATCATAACCATCTGAAGCAGAAGTATGAAGACTGGTTCCAAGTTGTAACCCAGACCTATTCCAGTGTTGATCTTTTCTACTAAGTGGGAAATATAGCAAATAGTCTTTTCTTCAAGCACTACTCAACTAGTGGTGCCAACAGAGCTAGATTTACATGGCAGGTGTCTGTAGGCACAAAACTCTAAGATACCCCATTCTCCCCAACCCAAAAGAGACAGATGAAGGAAGTATAATGCTTGTATTACCTGGACATTACATACATATATGTATGTGAATTCAACTGCTCTGCTCTTGTCTGCTTGTAATGTATTGTGTTAGGGTTGTAGTATAATTGGTATTTAAAGGACCACTATAGTGCCAGGAAAACATACTCGTTTTCCTGGCACTATAGTGCCCTGAGGGTGCCCCCACCCTCAGGGACCCCCTCCCGCCCGGCTCTGGAAGGGGGAAAGGGTTAAAAACTTACCTTTTTTCAGCTGGGCAGAGAGCTCTCCTCCTTCTCTCCTCCTCCGATCCTCCTCCTGGGCTGAATGCTCACGCGCGGCAAGAGCTGCGCGCGCATTCAGCCCGTCGCATAGGAAAGCATTTACAATGCTTTTAGACTGCTTGCTCTCACTGTGAAAATCACAGTGAGAAGCACGCAAGCGCCTCTAGTGGCTGTCAATGAGACAGCCACTAGAGGATTAGGGGGAAGGCTTAACCCATTCATAAACATAGCAGTTTCTCTGAACCCTAGAAGGACCTGGCACCCAGACCACTTCATTAAGTTGAAGTGGTCTGGGTGTGGTCTGGGTGCCTAGAGTGGTCCTTTAAGCTCAAGAAGACATATTAAAAGTGCTCGAAAAAGGCACCCCTAGTGGACAGACATCTGCAGGAAGGTGCCTTCTCTGCCTAATGGGAAATCAGGCCTTCTATTCCAAGGATATTTTAGAGATAGGGAGAGGCTAAACAGAAGTTCTTTCAATTCCTCCATAAATATGAAATTGGGATGGCAAGTTTAATTAATGTACAGCCAGTTTGAATGGAGCAGCATGTTTACAAGAAAGGGTGGGAGCAGACAATGACAAGGACTGTGGACCACATGGGAGACCTAAGATAGTGACAGAGCAGCTAGTTCTAATTAGTTTGAGAGCCCTCTCCTTGAACAATGGAACAATGTTGTGCTAGAAAAACAACATGGTAAGGTTAGGGAAGGAAGGAAACATACAAAATAACTACTCAATACATTTAACTCAAGTCCAGCTATACAACAGAGAATCCAAACCATTTTAAATTGGATGGTCAGCCACAGTAACTACTTAGTCCAGTTTCAGTAACAATAGAGGGCCCATAGTCTGTTGGAAGGAGGCTGGCCTTCATGCTCCTCCACAAGCCATATAGTCTATGTCCAGTCATCACCAGGTAACATGCGAGCGCAGTTCCATAGGGCAACCATTAAAAGGTGGGAAAACTCCATTACACCACCTATTGCATTTCAAGATGAGGAAATGGCAAGGTTGACAAGTGGAAGCATATTAGAACTCTGGTTGTTTAATGTAATTTGCTATAATTGACAGATAAATAATATTAAACAGATGTACATTGTCTTATCTACATCTTTTGATTCCATTTGAATATTATTGATATTTCAACACAATATCTCTGAGTTTTTAATAAAGATTACATTTTTATGATAAAACTCAGAAGTCGCAGTTCTGTTTTAAAACTCTTTTGAGACCGTTTTAATGGGAATTAATGTAATGCAAGACTTTGGCCCCCAGCCAAGTTATTAAGCATGCTTTTTATTTTTCATTGAACGCCTTTAACTCTATGCTTTTAATCATTGTGTTAGAGTTTCAATTATGGAAGAAAAAATATGAACAGTGGTGGTTATTGAAAAACGACAAATAGAATGTGGATGCTGAATATGTGCAGTTTTAAATACATACCTTCAGAAACACCTAAATACACAGGAAACCATGCTAGAAAAACCCCCACATAAAACTAAGCATAAATAAAACTTTACCTTTTCAGATAGTGCCTGGAACCTGGTTTCATTCTTGGTATATTAATGCTCAACTATTAGTTGTTCACAAACTAACAAGGGATATAGTAAAAAACAGAAAAATAAAATTAAAGTTACACCCTTCAAAAGGACTGGCATATCATCCTTCTGAGTAGACACAATAGGAGATATATAGTGCAGACCAAATTTTATAGCATTCCGAAATTCGGGACTTTGACAATTCGGCACTTCGGCACTTCGGAACTTCGATACTTCGGCACTTTGACACTTCGGAACTTCGGCATTTTGGGACTTCTCTTGCAGCCGCTTGGTAGATAACTCCCTAATTCCTACGGTTATCTGTGGCTGCTCACTGTTTAAAAAAATAAAATAAAACATTCCCCCCTCCTGAGCCCCCACCCGCGACACGCGAGTGGGGGCTTTTAAACTAAAGGGGGGACCTATTGCCCTCCCCCAGGCCCCCACCCCTGAGCGGCAGGTGGGGGCCCTAAATTAGAATGGGGGGAATCTAATGCCCCCACCCCTGAGCGAAGCACCCGAATGCCCGAATTGCCCGAAATTTTTCTGAATTTGCATTTGGACCGAAACGAATTGCACATGTCTACAAAAAAAAAATATACAAACATATGGTAACACTTATACGTATAACAGGAGTTTATATTCCAGAGTCGTGCCAGGTTCTGTGTAAAAGGCCCAAAGGTGCCAATAATGGCTACAGGGTCCGTTGATAGAGTTTAATACAGGACGTCAAAGATTCACGAAAATATATAAATATATTTAACAAAGCCACTTACCACTATAAAGTAACCCATGATCAATACTTCAATATACGAGGACATAAAACAAAATATAGAAGTCTGCAGGTGTGTTTCGGCATAAAGCCTTCTTCTAGGGAGCAGATCTCCTTTAAAACATAATCAGGAATGAAAGTTCTTCCATTCAACGTACCTCACACTGAGATTATGACTCTCTACACTCTTTACACATTGGATTGGAGACAAAAAAAAAAAACTAGCTTACCTAGGAGTTCAATTGACATTACACTATCACTCAAGTATTCAAGAAAACCATGCCAAATGAATCACTAAATTACAGACCATGCTCAAAAATTTGATAACATATGATTTATCATGAGTTGGTCGTATTCACTCTGTCAAGATTACCAGTGATTACCAGTGGTCTTATATTTATTCCACAAACCTCCTTGTTCACCTACCTAAATCAATCCTAATCTATAACACTTTGAATGCCCACATTTGGAAAAAGCATCCTCGAAGAGTAGCCATGGTGACTAGTAGTAGGGCTTCACAGATGAGGGTAGGGTAGTTCCAGATATCGTGGCTTCCCATGTGGTGTCTATCTTAGCTCAAACATTGACTACCTGCAAACAAGGTTCCTTCATGAATATATTTAACTCCATATACTGAGGCTCAGTTTTTGTGGTCCCCCGAGCACCTGTGCCTGAAACTAGAAAACATGTTGACAACTTTACATTTTGCCCTTAAGATCTAGAGAATATGGGTATTCAAACCTCTCAAACCATATTCTCAACTATTTTTAGCACAACTTAATTAGTTACAACTCTACACAACTGACCTTCATCTATAACACTGGCATCTATCCGGCATTCTCAATGTACCCAGCTTGTTACATAATGATCAACTTATTCCTTTCCCAGAAATCAAGAACCATTACTAAGAACCATGTCTTTCTCTCGGGAAGAGAAACATTTACTTATCTCCGAATTAAATACCCCCTCCAAATTCATATGCTCAATACATGGTTTATATATTCTGCAGCTGCCAGAAATTAAATAAATTCTGGTAAAATATTCAAGACATTTTGCAGAAATGGCTAAAAACTACCTTACCGCTTGTATGCTAGGTATGCCTCCTAGATATACTGCCAAACTCACTGTTGCACACACAATGATCTGTGTCTCTATATGTCTTTACAGCAGTCAAAAATAATATTGCGAAACATTGGAAATCAGTTTAGAGTCCGCAAGTTACAACATTGTTCTGCTGCTACATTATAAATAAAAGATGTACAATAATAATTTCTCTTTTTCCATTGTTAAAATGCTTTTGAAATACAATGTAACTTCCGTGCTTTTACACTTACTTTTTTTTTTAAACAATGTATGTAAAAAGTGTAAAATCTTCAAGAAAGATTATACAATGAAAAAAAAAAAATCAGTGAAGGGTGCTTATATAAAGAGAGTCATGTGAGTGTACCAGCATGTAATTTACAGGATTTTTTTTAAATAGGTGTCACCTTATTTATTTATTATGCATTATTACAGTTCCTTGTTGGTTTGTAAGTTTTGGAAGAAGAGAAAAATCACTGGGAAATGAAGACCCCTGTATTAAGGGAGTATAACAATTATTTTGGGGTTGCTTATATACACACATTGTCACTGTTAGTTTGTATTTTCACAAGAAATATATCCAAAGCACTTGCATTTTGGACTTATTTTAAAAGGTGATTTTGCATGACTAAATAGTTGGATTGTACTTTTTTATATATACTTTATCAATAGTGCTGGGAACATAGACTTTAATGAATGTTTCAAAACAATTACTAGGTTAAAAACAAACATTCTTTGTGTTAATCCATATGATGCATAAGCGTTAAAAATGTGCATTTAAGAAATTGCCTGCTGGTGCTACTCATGTAGCTTCCTGTGAGAATTTAGAGATGTGAGCATTTTTTATTGCTCATGTTATCAACAGCACTGCAAGCATACGTAATTCTGGTAAATATAATTTCTGCATATGCAAATTGCGAATTGTAACATGGAAACTTCATAAAAAGAAAGAGAAGCACATGTAAACAGAGGCAAGAAAAATCCAAATAGTGCTAAAACTAAACACTCAAAAAGTGCTAATTTTTTTCATTTATTATGCGGTTTAGAACCTCTGCAGGTACAGTCTGTTTGCACCAAAACCGCTTCACTAAGCTTTAATGATTCTGGTTCTTAGAGTGTCTTTTTAGAGATCCTATATCAATCTGTAAAATCCCACACATTTAAAGGTAGCAGGTCTCTGTACTGCTAACACTATGCAATATGCATAATTACATATAATCGGTCCCAAAAGGGGCACGCTTAGCATCAGAACATACTACAATCTACTTGGTGGTTATTGTACCAAGAGTACCCTGGCAATACCTCCTTGAGTTAAGAGTCAAGCCATTTCTGAATGGTATAACAATTACCTAGGTCTCCTTGGGCACCCTCTATCCTTCTGGTTTATACAATCCTTGAGGATAAGTCTCTTAGTCACAGTATTAATTGACTTTGTCAGCTCCAAAGCTAGATATTCACCCCAACCCTTACCTTGCACACATTTACTCTCATCTTCAAAACCTCTTACCTCAATCCATTGCAAGCACTTTACTCACCAAAAGAACATATCTAATGTAAGCTCAGTCACAATAATCCTAATAAATTAAATGGCCAGTGTAGCTGACTGAGTCCCGCTCCGTTCGGTATTCAGTACCCCCCTTGTTTGTTTCCCAAATGGATGATGAGCGGACCCACTTATATACCCCTGAACACCAACGACCCCTGACTTGTTAACTTTAAAATAAAAAATTATCTCAAGTGCAATCCCTGGATGGCAGCTATTTGTATAACCAAACACACGTGCTTTAGTGAACACAGGCAGCGAGACATGGTTGTTGAACGCGTGGAACTCTCTTCGCCTATGCGATCCTGTGAATCCTGGGAAAAACTGTACTGTTGTCCATTCAGATTCAAGACAAGCTAGGGGAACGCTGTTCGGGAGAAAAGAACTACAGACTGGAGGGAGCATTTGCTCCCTAAAAACCAGGGGGAGCATTCTTCGGTGTTCGCACATGAACTCCCAAAAGTGGACCGGCCATTGCCTCCTTTTCTCTGGAACTATTTTTGGCTACCACCTTGTGGTCGGCTGGTCAGAATTTTACCCGAATGGCGATTCCATTCCACTGAATGGATCTCAGCTCTATTTGAACAACTTGGGTGCTCAGATCCGGGCTATTCAGAGATATCATATTTGTGGGATTTCTGTTTATTCTGATTGTATTTTTGGGGTGTTTTATGTATTTTATGTATGTTTCTTTGTAACTGAGAGATAATTTTCTTTGACTCGATTATTTCTCAGACACAGTGATGCCTGGGAGGTGTTTGTGTTGTGTTGAATGGAGACCCCATGCTGGGGGTCTGTGCATAAAAGGCAGAGTGTGGCATAATAAAAATCAGTTGTGCTCCCAGAACTGTGTGTTGTCCAATTACTGGGGAGGGATAGAGCTATTCACTTCACAGTGCCTTGTCCCAGAGTTCTTGTACCACAGATCCAGCGGAGAAAAGTCCTTCTCAGGACTGGAACTTTGCTACAGCCAATATGACCAAAATGTTTACCCATTTCTAATTGTATTTCACGTGATACAATTTTGTTGTTGACGGCTTCTGAACCTCTTGACGCTACAAGAGCTAAACAGTGCAAATGGGGTGAGTTTGTATTTTTTCAAAGTACATTTAAATGGGAGTATCCCATAAATAACACACCTATGATTAAATTTGAGATGCCCACACGAAAAAGTGTGAGGTGGTGTTTGTTTATTTTATTTTTTGCTTTTACACCAGCTGTAAATGTGGCAAATTGTTTTTAGTAATTTAATTAAAGGGACACTCCAGAGCCATACATTACTTTTTGTAATTCTTTATGTGTGAAGAGTTTATCTTCTTTTTTTTGCATTTTACTAAGAGGTCATCATTCAATGAAAATGGACACTTTTATAAATTAACCTGGTTACACCATGGCTTTCAAGCAGGCAACTGGTCCTGTTACTTCCTGGTTCGGTTAGCTCAGTGGAGCTGAACTCATGAGGCAGCAATTGCTCAGAGCACCTGCCTTCCAAAGACTTCTCATTGAGCTGTATTGGGAAGTCTGTGATTGGACAGTCACGGAAGGTCTGGGCTAACTGAGAAGGGGAGGGCGTGCAAGCTGATTTTAGATGTAGCTGATAAAAATGTATACTTAAATGAATGCATGTTTTCATTTGGAGTATATCTATTTTGTATTTGGACAGTGAAGTATCCCTTTAAGTATTAGAACTTTTTGATGTTCATCAAGTACTGAATAGTAATTACTGCACAGCATCCTATAATATTGCATACTTACCAACAGTTCAAATAGCTAAAGAGGAATGTCTAAGTTTTAGGAGATATGTCCAGTGGGCAAAGCTATTCAACAACATTAGGTAACTTTGTGTACAAAAACAAATTTTGAACCATTTACTGTAAAGAATATTGACGTCACTATTATTATAGTGGAGCTCTGCTATTTAGATATAGTTTGACCTCCTAGAAAAGAAAAATAGTAGGAAACAAAAATATTAAAAAAAAAAAAGCTACAAGTACCATAGCAGAACTGCCCTCCATAGAGGTGTATAAATTGAGCACAGGGATAAATTCTACTATTGGTTATTTGTACTTGAATGTAGTGTAACTTACTGTCTTTCTTCATTGTATGTTCAACATAATAATAAGAGAATTTACAAGATCAATAGATATCCTTGTTCTGTCTTATGGGAGAATGTTTCCCACACTGTCTTCGCATCTCCCAACCCGTGTTTTCTACACAGTCACAGATGTTTAGATGAGATATTGTCAGGGAATTAAATACCATAAGATCTGTCCCACGGACGTCTTACTGCTTGACCATAAAACATTTTGTACAACCCATATAGTTCATAATAGCTATGAATCTGAAAAATATGAAGTGTCTGACAGTCTTCTTTTTTAGGAGTTCGTTCTTGCCAAATGTAACCACACTAATACACTGAGAAACGCAGTTGTTTTTAGTGACTTTTTAAATGTCTTATTATCTTATGTTGTGAAGAACATTCTCGTTTTCCTGGCACTATGGTGCCCTGAGGGTGCCCCCACCCTCAGGGCCACCCTCCCGCCTGGCTCTAGGATGAGGAAGGGGTTAAACTTACCTCTTTCTCCAGCGCCAGGCGGGGGACTCTCCTCCTCCTCTCCTCCTCCTCTCCTCTTCCTCTCCTCCTCCTCCTCGACTGAATGCGCATGCGCAGCAAGAGCCGCGTGCGCATTCAGCCAGTCTCATAGGAAAGCATTCACAATGCTTTCCTATGGACGCTGGCGTCTTCTCACTGTGAAAATCACAGTGAGAAGCGCAGAAGTGCCTCTAGCGGCTGTCAATGAGACAGCCGCTAGAGGCTGGATTAACCCATAGGTAAACATAGCAGTTTCTCTGAAACTGCTATGTTTATAGAAAAAAGGTTAATCCTAGCTGGACCTGGCACCCAGACCACTTCATTAAGCTGAAGTGGTCTGGGTGACTATAGTGGTCCTTTAAGTTTATATAAGATTTTTTTTTTGACTGTGTGTAACTCCACCTTCAGAACCTGTCAATCAGGCACCCCAGAATAAGAATTTTGGGCTGAGTATTTAAATGTTATCCAAGTTCTATATACAGAATCAGTGCTGCGTGAAAAGAAGTCCTTGTATAATTTTACCCACTTCAGCTCGTTGCATTTTCACTTATTGATCAATGGCTCCTTTTCAAACTCTCAAACCCATCTCAAATTAAGCTGCACCAAAAGTTGCTGAACTTTAACTTTCACAACTCTTTTGTCATCTACTGCATTCAAAGAATTCTGGGAGATGTAACACCTGGTGGGAGGGGGGAGTTTGAAATCCCTGTTTTTAATACATTATATTAACTGATACAATTTGGAGGGTTTGGGTAATTATCTGTCAGCGTAATGTATCATAACTAGATTAGTTGTTCAGCTTATTTCAGAATGTGTCATCATAAAACGGTTTTGGAGCCAAAAGTATGTCTCCGATTTATTTGCTTAATCAATTAACTTAAAACATGTGTCTTGCTTTGCTCATGTTTTGTCGAGTCAAGTCTCCAGTGTATGTCTGGCTTGAAGTAGTCTCCATAAATCTACTAGGCTAGTTTTATTTTACAAAACCCCTAGTATAAAATAATATGGTCTAAGTCCTATCAAACTGCTTTTCTCTTTTTTTAATTCTCTTTTTATTTTAATGTTTTGTTTTTTTGTAATGCATTCATGGAAAAGAGGAACTTTAAACTTTATGTACATTGCCATAAATAATGGTAACTATTGGAATGATTATTCTAGAACTTGCAAGGGATTCAATAATCTCCAGTGTTCCGAAGTTCTATAGCTTTTACTGCTAAATGTTTATCCCTTGAAATTTCTGTTAACTTATGATATATAACAGAATATCATACAAGAGGTCTGAGCAGTTTGTTGTAAATTGTAGAATCACGTTTTACAATCACATCCAGAGAGTCGAATGTAAAACAGCAGAAAAAGTTCAGAATCTAGGTGAGGAGTCAAGGCTACAAAATGAAGAAAATCTATGAAGTCTAGACACTGTAACCACTTCATCTCACGGAAATGGTTATAGTGCCTTTGACGCCATTTCTCCATTTAGTGTTTAAGAATGTTTGAATGGCCCAGCCCCTCGTTGCTGCTCATGACTAATGAGAAAGTATTAGCTCAAGCAGTATTGCGTGGTTGTGATTGGCACCATGTTTACTGGTATGAATTGTTATGGATTTGGAATAGAGTAACCTCCGCCTTAGCCTTACTTCCAGTGGGGATCAGCAGTGTGCAGCCAGAGACCCTCATTAGGTTCTAAACTATTTGAAGATGGTTTAACACTGAACAGAGGGACAGTCCCAGGGTACTTTAGGCACTATAACCCTTTCAATTAGATACGATAGTTATATTATTATATTATAATAGTACTGGTATATATTTTGTTGTTTATTTCAGAAAAACACACATGGCACAAATATTTGCTGACGCTTCAAACACACTTTCTTTCAATTAACAATGGTTATAATGCCTAAAGTGTCTCTTTAATAGTTGAGTATAGGCCATAATTTAGTGTTTTAAGATTATATTGGAAATAAAATGCAGTGTAGAGGAAACATAAAAAGCATACTGCATTGAAACTATAATGAGGACTAAAGCTATTGAACTTTTAGATTACCAGTGAACAAGTATGTAGTCCAACAGATGTCTGAAATGTAACAATCCAGTTGTCTTCATCAATAAGGCAGACTAATTGTCAAACAAGTTGTCTTTCAGAAGTTTGGACCTCACAGGCATCTTTAACATTTGAGACATTTTCTCTTGACTGATGTTTTATCTCAGATATGTAGCATAAGGATAATAATTCCCTCTAATATTTTTGGATACACTTTTAAAATATATATATATATATATATATATATATATATATATATATATATATATATTTTGTAAATCAGTTTTTATTGAGTATTTTACCTTAAGTACAGGTATAGAAAAGGTTGTAGGTCTCTGTTGTGGTATCAACACAGATTCAAACATTGCATAGTGTGTGTTATCATATATATACAGAGAAGAACAAGAGAATTGACCAACAATCATTGTATGTCCTATAACATTACCCTGTTCTGTGTGGGGGCAGCTCTAGATGTGATTATCAGTGCTTGCATAACGTGGAACAGCTTCCCATGCTATACCCTCGGAACCTGTGTCATGTGGAAACCCTTCATTATAGCCCCCTGTGTTGTTCTTTCTGGTAAATTTTCGTGCGTGCGGTTATTTTCTAGGTAGCCAGATGGGGATGCCCGCAATGTTAGCATAGGGTTGATGTGCAGGTAGTTTGAGCCAAGTACGTTAAACCATTAACCTCCTTCTCTCCTGTGTCTGGTGCTTTGTGTAATCATGTGTTACAGTTATCTTCGGGAAATGGCATCCATGTTGGAGAGGCTGCTATTGATCCTAAATCCAGGTTGACTAACAGGTAAGCATCCACTTAGAACATGGGCCATTCCCCCATGACATCCTCCCCTCAGCCCTCCAGAATCTCGGTTCAGGGTTATGAGGAAAGATAGGTTAGGTAGAGCAGAGAGAAAGGGTAGGTAAGGTGGGAATACGGTCTCCGCCAAGTAGGGCACAGCCCCGCCGGCGCCCCACCCCCGGGGCCACGGCTGCCACACCTCTGCGTTAAAATATTTTTTTCTCCAAATATTAAAATATTACAAATATCATATATATATATATATATATATACTATTGTAAAAATGGTAAAATATTTAGAAATGTTATTGTTTTATGACTAAAATGCTAAATCAAACATTTGCTGCTGTTACCACTCATTAATGCCCATTCCTGAACTGCATTTTTGAAATTAGAGGATGTGTTTGTAGTCCCCTCAATGGAGCACCAAAGCTATCACCCAGTACTGTGTGCAGTGGTAAACTACTGTTTTGCTACAATTTGCAGGCTTGTACAGGTGCCACCTGACAAACTAAGGTGCCACGCATGGTGCACCCAATGCACCCACCTTAGCTTGCCTCTGCACATACAACAAAACAATTGTTGAGGTGGAAAAGTGATTCATTTTGAGAAACTCTTGGAGAGTGTGCTTTTTGAGCTTCTATTACATTATAAAACAAGTAATAGGCCGTTGGCGGGGATGTCAAAGCTACTTATTAACTGTCTCATCATGGACATCCCTCTGGCACTAACCATGCTAACCGTTTAGTTAACAATATTTAAACTTAAAACCCTAAAACAATAACTCTCAAATTGATTTTATTGGCCATGTAGAATGCACCTCAAGTTCTCATAAATATGTAATTTACATGATGTTCTTTGTAACTGTTTTGGGCTGTTATCACAGATAAAAATGGATTGAATGTCAAAGAAGCAAGCCCCACGGAGCACACAGAATCATTTTCACTGTAATGCTGTAGATCTAAAAAAGAATTCAGTCTCGAAGGCAGCATATGATGATTTATAGTTTTGCTTAAAATTCTGCAGTAGAACAATGATGCTCAAAAAGAACGGGGGGGGGGCAGACAGAAAGCCTTATATTCCCCTTAGGAAATCTTTAAAGTTAAGCAGCTGGCATTTGTAAAAAAACAGTGGTTTTAATTCCATACATAGCTCTAAATGCTACTCACTCACAGCGTTTGCTTCCAGGAGAACAATTTCAGCTTGCTACAATTTTAAATTGTAAGCAGATGCTTGCTTTTGGGCAATAATAATAATAATCACACAGTTTGGTCCATAATTACATTCCATTTTAATTTTAATTAAATGAACTGTTTGATTTCTCATACAGCATTTTATTTGCTTGCCTTTGCCAGTGGCTGAAGACACAGGATTGTAGTGGTTTTTTTTTTTTAAATACAGAATTCTGCGCACTCACCCACTCACTAAACACTGGCTTCAAAGCTCACAAACCTGAATCACCTAATTTAGGCAAAAATAATGGAGGAATATAGACAGGGATTACATCGCCCAAGCGCAACTAGATACAAACTGTGAGTGCAAGTTCTTTTTTCTCATTTTTAATTGTCACAGGATATACTGCACTATATCTTGCTGTATTTTCTGTCTCCACAAATTCTACTAATTCTGGAAACACCTCTACCTCAAGAAATACATCAAGGCACTAACCCCTCTTCTTACCTGTTTGCACATTTTATTGGACGGGATTGAGAGACTCTGGTTTGGGTATTGTGGTTGCCTACCTGTTCAAATATATACGCGCCAGAGACCAAGCTCACATATATTTAGAAAAATAATGGGGGTTTAGTTACAAAATATGATCATTAGTGATGTCTCGAACGGTTCGCTGAACGGTTCGCCGAGGACGGCGAACATAAACATAAACTTTGACCCTGTACCTCACAGTCAGCAGACACATTCCAGCCAATCAGCAGCAGACCCTCCCTCCCAGACCCTCCCACCTCCTGGACAGCTCACTAAGAATGCAGCTTCACAATGAATGTAAATGGATGCTGTCCAGGAGGTGGGAGGGTCTGGGAGGGAGGGTCTGCTGCTGATTGGCTGGAATGTGTCTGCTGACTGTGAGGTACAGGGTCAAAGTTTATGTTTATGTTCGGCGTCCTCGGCGAACCGTTCGCGAACCGTTCGGCGCACCGTTCGGGACATCACTAATGATCATACATTTCATTAGCCTGCCACAACATCAATGTACCATGTTTTTGGCAAGTCCCACTCTAGCAACCTAATAATTGCTCCTATGAAATTAACAAACTTGCTTGGCAATCCATTCTACTGGTCCTCTCTGCAGTGCAAAGTTAAAAAGGTTAAATATATAAATTCACACAAATGGAAAGAGAGAGTTTGAGGATAAAAACTGTGTATTATTGGAGAATAATGTAATTGCTGGCGTCTGGAGACAGAATAAACCACAAATCTGAAAGGTTGAGTTTATTAGGCTGTGATCCTAGATATGTATCTTTTATACATTTTTATGTTACATGCTATTTTTTTAGGCTAGGATTAGTGTGTTAGGATTGAAGTTGGGATTAGTGTTATCTTCAAAGTTATCTGTTTACTCCAGATACACAGCACGATTTTGGGATATCTACTTATTTCAGTGTGGTATATAGCAGGTCCCACCAAAAACCTGACCATACCAGTTCATTATGTACCGACAGGTGCGTAAAGTGTCAGACCCCACTCTCATGTAAAATACCTATGTAACTAGGCTAGATCTTTCTTGAACAAATAATATTCTTCTTTTACATAATGTATAGGGTAGACTCAATTCATGTTCAATATAAATCGAAAATCTGCCTGTTTGAATACATTGAATCTTAACCTTTGGAATCTCTATGATTAATTCACCAGAGGGCGCCAGTAATATATATAAATATATATTAGTACCTGCAATTTGGAATCTTTTAGGAACTGCATTTGTTTGCCCTAAAAACCACAAACCAGTTAACTGAGACAGCCATATTGGGATATTTTCCCCCTCTATTCAGTCGCCATGTAATACCCACTCCAGAGGTGGATCCAGAGCCTGATCTCAGGAGGGGCACTTGTAGATTATTTAAAGAAATAATCCAAGCACAATAACCACTACAGCTCTGTGTTAATGGGCAGTGTATGTCAGGGGTGCAGTGTGTGTGAGCGGTGCAGTGTGTGTGAGCATTGTAAGTGTGTGTGTGTGAAGGGGGCAATGTATGTAGGGAGGCAGTGGGAGGGTGTAGTGTGTGTGTGAGTGGTGCAGTATGTGTGTGAGGTGGGCAGTGTGTTTGTGTATGGGGTTGCCGTTTGTGTGTATGCGGGTACCGGTTGTGTGTATGGGGGGCAGTGTGTGTATGAAGGGCATTGTTTGTGTGAGAGGTGCAGTACGTGTGTACGGGGCAGTGTGTGTGTATGGGAGGCAGTGTTTGTGTGAGGGGTGCAGTATGTGTGTATGGGGGCAGTGTGTGTATGAGGGGCAGTGTTTGTGTGGAGGGGGAAGTATGTATGGGGGCAGTGTGTGTGTATGAGGGGCAGTGTTTGTGTGAGGGGTGCAGTTTATGTGTGTGTGATAGGCAATGTGTGTATGGGGGGCAGTGTGTCAATGTGTAGGCTGTTATTGTGTGTGTGATGGGGAGGGAAGCAGATCAAAGCAAATATACCATTTTTATATGTTCTTAAAAAAATTAAAATAACTTGCACATCCCCCCACCCTCATTAACTGTGGTCTGGGAGGGGGAGACATTGTTTTCGATCCCTGGTGGTCCAGTGGAGAAGCCCTGGTGGTCCTAGTGGTGGGAGTGAACTCTAGCCTGCAATCCTTTCCCCCCCCCCCCGAATCTGCCACTGGTCTCTCATCACAGCCAGCCGCCTGTGTGCCTGCATCATCATGCCTGCATCATCGGAGCCAAGGTGAGCTGTGACTGGGACATAGTGACCAGGGCATAGTGACCGGGTGGAGGACGGGGTACATGTCTCATTCAATGGGTCAGACCCCAGTCACTCTGGATCCCCCCTCAGCCCAGGGCAACTATCTCTTTATCCATCCCCCCCACATGGCTTTAGCTCAGCTTCCCTCCCTCCCCCAGTGACCTGACTGCGGTTTCCCCGATCACAGATAGCTGTAAGACACAATCTACACAGGGCTGGGTAGTACATATCTATAGCTGTAATCTCCAGATAGGAAAAGAGTGCCAGCTCCTGGAGTCAGTGCCTGGTTAATTAATATTAATTAACATTAGAAAGTAATATCAACAGTCCCTGGATCATGTGACATTTGTGACCTTTATGCTACACATTGAGGACTGACCATTTTTATTTGTATTCTATTTTTTTTTTATTTCTATTCGTATTTTTTTATATCTGTATTTTTTTTTTTATTCATATTAGATTAATTACATTCATTAAAAAGTCTAATATTAATAAAATTATAGAAAAAAAACTATTTTAAATTCATTTGGGGGAAAAAAGTCATTTTCGGTTTCGGTTTTCGGCCAAGGGCATCCTGAATTTTCGTTTTCGGACCAGAATTTTCCTTTCAGTGCATCCCTAAATTAACAAGGTTATATGTGAATTAAAGCATATCACAAGCACGTCACATGTCTGTGTGTACATATAAATTTGGTCTCAGACTGGCTGAGGATACTGATTCTGTAAAGTTAGAACATTGGTTGCTTAACCCCTTAAGAACCAAACTTCTGGAATAAAAAGGAATCATGACATCACACATGTCATGTGTCCTTAAGAGGTTAAAATAACCAAAACAACTGCTCAATTCTCTGCCATTTAAGAATTAAATCACTTTGTTTATGCAGCCATAGTCACACTGCACGTGACTTGTACCGCCTTCATAAACACTTCCTGTAAAGAGTCATCTAATGTTTACGCTTCGTTTATATCAAATTCTGTTTAATTTAGGATTTCTTATCTCCTGGTCTGTTAATTGCTTGCTAAACCCTGCAGAAGTCTCATGTTTGTGACTAAAGTTCAATTTACAGAGCAGGAGATAAAAATCTTTAAAGTAAGTAATATGATTTAAAGGAACCTTTTTTATGCAGACTGTGTCAGTCACAGTCAGGGAAGGTGTGGCTAGGGCTGCATAGACAGAAACAAAAGTGATTTAACTCCTAAATCGCAGAGAATTGAGCAATGAAAATTCAGCGGCATGATATGTACACAAAAACTGCTTCATTAAGCTAAAGTTGTTTTGGTGACTATATTGTCCCTTTAACATAGCAATGTATATATGTATATAACCATATCTTGCATATACATATATAAATATATTTAAAAGAGTTTAAGTTGTCATACATATAATAAATGCAATAAGTAAAATTCTTGTACACATGATTAATGCATTGAAAATATAATTGTCGATGACTTTTGGAAGATTAATACCGAATTTATGTGTGCAATGCTTATTTCTTCATTAGAAGTATATTTAGTAACTCCTACAGGCTCAATTTATCATCATTTATCACTGAATATCAGCATTTATAAAGTGAGTGACAAACTCACACTGGCTGCTGGTTTCTTATTGAAACTCTCTGAGAGCCTATTTGTTAAGTGTGTTTGTCTTTATTGTTGAGAAACTTGGCTTGTAGATGCATTTACAGTTGGTTTTACCATTTCATTATTTTATTTCACTTTATCTAATCAAAACATAAAATCTTGCAAATCTGAATCCATTTTTTGAAGAACTAATCGAAATTTCAAAATACCATAATGCTGAAGAGTAACAACGTGTAAGGAAAGTAAACTGTGAACAATCTCTATCTAATGACGATATAAAGCACAAAGGTTGTGAACATATAATATTAATGCAATAAACAACATAACACTTGACATTAAACATTTGTAGTGGGATTTTTTCAAATCACGAATACAGACCTCCCAAGTGTCCCTATTTAGGAGGGATAGTCCTTAGTTTGGACCTGAATCTCTCTGTCCCTTATATATATATATATTATTTTATTATTTTTTTTGGTTTTGTTTGTTTTTTTTTTTTGATTTTTTTTAAGCTCTTTATTTTTAGTTGTGCAGGTGGTTACAGGGTTTCAACATACGCCACAACAGCGTGGTACATGAGTAACAAAAGGTTAGACAGTGGCAGGAGAATATGCACATTTTGTATATATATGTATACTTCAAGCTTAGCTAAACAGTGTTTGTGTTAAAGTAGAGTAAGATTGGATAGGTGATGCTCAACAACTCTAGATTAGGTTAGTTAGTGTGATTGTTAGCTTGTTTTGCATTGTGGCAGAGGTTAGTCTGTGTGTGGTGCCTGGACATAGTGTGCTGTGTATACATAGGCTGCAAGGCATTAAAGAACATATAAAAAATTTTTTTCAAAAAATAACATTGTTTCATCTTGCCTATAGGTCAAGGTAGTATCCCTGCGTAATCTAAGTTTAAGATTTTTCTGCTTTGTCAAGGGTTAACTGAACTAATCAAAATAACTGTTAATACTACTGCTGCGTATGTGTGACTATTGCTCCATCTTGGTTTCTGGCTGCATGACATTGGGGTAATTAGTGCAGCCCAGAAATGATGTCGACCTTATAAACAGAACTAATAACTAATAACGATTAGACATGCTGTTATATAATGTTAGACTGTACTGTGACTGTGTCTCTTGGTCTCGGCAGCAGGCTTCCTATGTGGGAGTGGTGCCGGTATGCCTCAAGAACCCTGTAGTCAGGAGGTGCCTAGACAAACACATGAGAGAAGGTACATAAAAACAGTCACAAAATACCGCTGGTTGAGGCCAATCTGGGGTGCGTTAGTGTCCTGAGGTCTTTTAGCTGTCTGGTAGCTGTATGTTGTAAAATCAGCCTATGCCCACTTGGAAGAGTCCCGACAGCCGCGATGATTGTGACCTGCTGTTTTTGTCCCCGTGTCCTGGGGTCTCGAGCCTGTGGTGGTGCATAGAGTCTCTTTTGCGGTTCCCGCTGTTCGACACTCCTCATGTCTTCGCCGCGGGCTGTTGCGGCTCCGGGACGGTCTCTCTGTTGCGGTCATCCTGTCGGGCCTCCCTGCCCCGCCGGTTCTCTGTTTGTGTCTGTTCTGACTTGCGCTGTTGGGTCTCCTGCTGAGTGTGTGCTTTCAAGGTTTGTTGCTTGGATCTATGCCCCTTAATTACCCGTGCGGCCTCAGTGAATGGCCCCAGACTGCTGTTGCTTTTTGTGAAGCTTAGGGCGTTAGGTCCTCCGGTTACTCTTTGTAGGCGACGGCTGCCTGCGTGTAGGTATTTGGGGTTGGGTATCGTTACTCTCTGCTTGTCAGCTCGTTGTGGGCCCCCTTGTGGGTTGTCATCAGGAGTTTGGAGTCCCATGCGAGCCTCCAAGTTCTTCCAAAAAGCATTGAAGGTTTTATTCAGTCGGAGTTCTGTTTCGAGCTCTGTGCCTGGGCCTTCAGCGTAAAGTACATCCACCATTTTGTGGGCTTCATTAGTGTTAGATTCAGACCTCTGTGTCTCTGTCCCCCTCTCCTTGTTCTGTTGGGGAGTTGCGTGGGGGCAGACCGGGATGTCCCCTACCGGTCCATAGGGGTGCTTTGGGTCACGTTTCTAGCTGTTCTTGGCGACGAGAGGGCGGCCGTCCCTTCCGCGCCTGCCATGCTGGTAGGCCTCATCTGTGTGACCGGCATGTACTGGGGCGATTCTTGCTTGTTTGGTATCGTCGCGTGTGTCCCGGTGTCTTCGGTCCCTTGATGGCTTTCGTTCAGCTTAGTGGTGCCGTTTTTGTGGCTTTTTACCCCGTTTTTCAGTGCTGTTCGGCAGGAGCTGCAGAGGTTTGCTTCCTCTCAGCCCTGCGGTCAGGCCCGGCCCCCCCGTCCCTCTTTTATATCCCTTTTTCATGAGCCCGATATTTTTGGTATATAACAGAGCTCCACAGCAATAATATTCGCAGTAATGTGCATTTAAACTATACTAAATGTGTTTAGAAATCAGTCTGTGTAAATAGGATCCTATTCTAAATTAAATTTTAGTTGCAGAAATTGTTCTTAATAAGTCACCTACAATTTCTCTGAACAGCTGTGACCCTGGCAAAATCCCCACACACCCCTAAAATTAAAGTGTCCCTATTTCTCTATCTGAAATGTTGAGAGGCATGCAATTATAATAGTGTTTTATAGATCAGAAACAACTACACTATCAGAAACAAACAACTACCACTATTTATATCAGTGTTTCTTAACCCCTTGTTCATAGATTAATATACTATTTTATTGTGTCTCCTTTGGACATATAATATATATCAGGTTACTAACTTTAGCAGTTAATGTTGCAGTTTGGAAATGGCAGTGAAATTGAAAGTGCTAAAGGGACACTGTAGGGGACGCTATAAGGGATATTATAGTCACCAAAACAACTTTAGCTTTATGAAGCAGTTTTGGTGCATAGATCATGCCCCTGCAGCCTCACTGCTCAATTCTCTGATATTTAGGGGTTAAATCACTTTATACAGCCCTAGTCACACCTCCCTGCATGTGACTTGCAAGGCATTCCTAAGCACTGATGCGCGTTTCGGTGCAGTATATATGCACCTTCGTCAGAGCCTACTACACCAAAACGTGCATCAGTCTCTTTCCTATGGGTCTGTTTTAACTGGCACACACATGGGCACTTCACTGCACTGTGTGTACACGTTTTTGTTATGATTTAAGTTTTTCCTTTCATTTTTTTTTATTTTAACATGGAGAGTCTTTCTCTACTTTACTTTATCTTTCCTACTTTTGATTATTAGCGCTGCTGCTAGACAGTAACCTTTCTCCGTTTAGCATTCTTATCGGTGTTCATGAATAAAGGGGAGATCTACTAACACCCTATGCATTAAAATGCCAGGACTAATTAAGCCTATATGTATATTGCAGAATTAGGTGTTTAGCACTTCATCTCCTCACTTACTTAGGCATGGGAGTTTGTTATGATTTATGATTTACATTTTTTCTTCTATCCCTATCTAGTAAGTCCCACAAGGAGAGAGGCTTTCTTTATTTTATTTTACTTTATCCGTCTGTCTACTTTTGATTATTAGGGCTGCCAGTCTTTTAGACAGTGACCTTTCTCCCTTTGGCACTCTTTCTGGTGCTTAGGCACTAAGTGGAGATTTACTAACACCCTATGCATTAAAGGGCCAGGACTAATTAAGCCTATATGTATATTGCAGATTTAGGTGTTTAGCACTTCATCTCCTCCCTTACTTAGGCATGGGAGTTTGTTGTGATTTATGATTTACATTTTTTCTTCTATCCCTATCTAGTAAGTCCCACAAGGAGAGAGGCTTTCTTTATTTTATTTTACTTTATCCGTCTGTCTACTTTTGATTATTAGGGCTGCCAGTCTTTTAGACAGTGACCTTTCTCCCTTTGGCACTCTTTCTGGTGCTTAGGCACTAAGTGGAGATTTACTAACACCCTATGCATTAAAGGGCCAGGACTAATAAATCCTATATGTATATTGCAGAATTAGGTGTTTAGTAACTTTATCCCCTCACTTACTTAGGCATGGGAGTAGCCTTATAAGGCGGTATTTATTATTATTTGGAGTTAGTTTATTTTTGTGTTGACACTTTCTGTTACTTCAGATATTTAGTGGTCTCCCTCTGGTTACATTGTTCCAAACCACTGGATGCTTTGGTGCCTACGGCTTTATCTCCAGTCAGCATTATATTCAGTTTGTGAATTTAAGTTACTAGAATTTAAGTTAATGAAGCAGTTTTGGTGTATAGAACATGCCCCTACAGCCTCACTGCTCAATCCTCAATACCATTTAGGAGTTAAATCCCTTTGTTTATGAACCCTAGTCACACCTCCCTGCATGTGACTTGCACAGCCTTCCATAAACACTTCCTGTAAAGAGAGCCCTATTTAGGCTTTCTTTATTGCAAGGTCTGTTTAATTAAGATTTTCTTATCCCCTGCTATGTTAATAGCTTGCTAGACCCTGCAAGAGCCTCCTGTATGTGATTAAAGTTCAATTTAGAAATTGAGGTACAATTATTTAAGGTAAATTACATCTGTTTGAAAGTGAAACCAGTTTTTTTGCAGGGGAATGATCTATACACTAAACCTGCTTTATTTAGCTAAAGTAATTTAGGTGACTATAGTGTTCCTTTAAATGCAATGATTTGCTATAACAAGCATTGACAGCACTGTGCATTTGCACGTGCCATCACGGTATACCTGGTTATGCGAAGTTACATTTCCGTCTTAAATTCAAATTGCTAAAAAAAAAAGGACTACTCTGTAGGTTAGACCATATTTGGAACTAATGAGTTGTAGTAAATGTAAAGTTAGTTTTATCATTCTCTGGTAGATATTTTAATTGAATATTTTTATTGCAGTAAAGCATAGCTCCCTTATTTGTCTTTTTTAGATGACTTAGCTATTGCCCAACATACAAATTTATGTCATCTAAACAAATCCAACTGTTTGACGAACCAATTGGAGCCTCTATGCTTCTCCATTCTTTTGGCATGGTCTTTCCTATTCTGCTAATGAATTGTAGTACCGAACTACAATGAATAGGAATCGTTTCCTAAATTCTGTGAAGTATAATTCACATGATACAAGTTAATTAAACCCCCTTGAAATTAATGATGCTGTAAAAGCTGAGTAATCCTGACCTGTCATCACAGATTAATTTTTCATGAGCCGCAAGCAGAGTACAAAACTAGTGTTTTCTGATCCATGCCAACATACATGCAAGTCAAAGTGGGTTCATTCATTGACAGCAAGTCTGCATAAGTAGACTACCAAGCTGAAAAATGTGAACAAAGGCAGGATATTTGAACACATTTTGTCAGCCCTGATATTTTTACAAATTGACTTAAAATGTTACATTTGTTTGTGAAATTTGCAAAACAAATTGTTAGTGAGTAAACTTCTAAGAAGTATATATCTGCAGTGACTGCATCTCAGTGATATATATATCTTGCCATAGGAACTAGTGGGCAGCCTTGCCTTTCTGCTTAGAACTTTCTGGTGAGACCTTATCTAGTGACCACTCTTGCACCAATAATTTTAGAAGCTGTGGTTCTGCTCTCATATTCTCCTACATGGGTAGGCAACCTTCGGCACTCCAGATGTTGTAGATTACATCTCCCATAATGCTCTTACATCCATGATACTGGCAAAGCATCAGGCAAGATGTAGTCCACAACATCTGGATCACCAAAAGGTTTCCTAACCCTGTCCTACAGCCATGGTAATGGGTCAAGATATCACCTACCCCCAGCAATACAAAGGAAATAGAGGATTTAGCACTGATGCCTATTCTCTAGATGTAACGGATCACCTGGCACCCTGACTGGGCACCTCCATTGACAGATGCTTCCTAGCTGACGCCGAGGACCATAAGCACCGCACCAGACACCACAACCACTGCAGACTCCACAACCGCCGTAGCTTAACTGGAGTCTCGCCGTTTTCCTTCCACCCTGGATCAACCTCTGTCCTCCAGGATCTTGTGTGAAAGACCTCTCCTCCAGGAGAGTGTATCAGGAACAGCTCTTAAAAGAGCTAAGTGATTAGAGCTCAGGGGAGTATACAAAGTATAGCAAACCCCAGTGTGAATATAGCAGTTCCCTTCAATAACAAGACGAGGCTACGTATTGGGGGTTAAGCAGAACAGAATGAACTGAGGGTTTATTGTCTCTTTTATACAAGTTTTCCCACAAGGTTACCACCCATGTTGACCGTGTGGAACATAGGACACAAAGTTACAAAGCCAATCAAAACACTCTTGTACAGTTAGGCACTCCCAGATAATGTACTCAAACCCTCCCCTTTTGCCTGTGATACAATTACCAAACACAATGGACTAACTCAATTACCCACAGGCAGAAAAGACAAATTTTTCACAAAACACATAAAACACCCCAAAACACCACATATTATACATCCCTGGATAGCCCTGATCTAGGTGAACAAAGTATCCAAAAATCACCCAGATCAGAGCAGGGGTTCAAAAGTTTTGTGAAAGTCACATTTGACCGACCGTAAGCATGGTTTTCATGCCCAAAATAGTTCCACAGATTTAGGCTGTGCGGCCGGTCTATCTTCTCCTCTATCCTGGAGATAATTGGCTTAAGTGGCTGTGGTAACTTAATTATCTCCACGTACAGGAAATATCTCTAAGTCAAAAACTGTTACAAAAACCACATACAAATACAAAACTCTTATAATACAATGTTTAACCTATATGTCCAACATATCCCCAGATAGCTTTGATCTGAGCGCTCAATATGTCCGAAAAGCACTCAGATCTCACGAATACAGTTGGATCGCCATGGGGTTAAGCAATAGTAAGGGCTGATGAGAGATTGAGGAGGGACAAAGCAGCCAGTTTCAACTGGTCTGGCAGTGTCCCTGGGACAACGCCTTGCTGGAGAACAATAGGACAGGCATGTCTTTATGCAGGGCCCATAGTCTTGGGGCGGGAGGCTGGCAATTAGGCCCCTCCAGAAGCCAGTGGCAAATGGTAGTTCGTCACACAAGTGACCATTAATTCACCTGAGAAATGAAACTTAACATACAACAGTGGATGTGTTAAGTGGTAAGAGTTCTAGTGTGAGAACTATGGCTTTGTGTTTTTCTGATTTGTTCCCTTACAAAGTGATGAATAATATTACATTGCTTGGAAAAGTTTTGAAATGTACGAGCATTGTCATGAGATGTATATTTGTCCAAGAAATGATGAGAAAGGACTATGAATTTGGCCACACTAGCTGGCATCTGTTAATGGAGAGTCTGCAGCTTTAGCCTCCCACATTGATACAGGGCTCAACTGTTCCCAGAAAATGTTGCAATAAGAGGATGCAAATGATACATTATTTATTTCACTGTTAAAGAGAATAACAACATAATACATGAACATAGCCTTACTATTGAGTAAATGTATAAATGTAATACCAATTTTTTAATTTCAGGCCAATATATTATGCTACCTGGATCCAAGTGTGAAATGATTGCCTCCTGTTCTGCACAACGTAATGGCTGAGCCTCATGAGAAATGCAATCCAATTTGCAAAGATCACAAATAATAAGACTGGAGATTGTATGAACCATTGTTCCCATTATGATAAAGTAGCTTAATGGATGGCTGTGCATCATAGGAAATGGAGTTAACATATATGTAGCATGCAAACACTTCGGGATATATAGACCTCAAATAATGATTAAAGTAGCATTACATGTTCAGGTTATGGAGTAAAATTATCATTGTATGTAGTCCTCCAAAATCTAAAGGAAGGAAGTCTGCAAACAGTGGTAACCTTGGCATGGATGCTGAGAAGAAGGTTAGAAGGCAGAATATTTCTCCATTGCCCTTCACAACCTCAATATATATCCCCAAGCACCCCCTGTAACTCAGTTTACACACTCATTCTTCTGATGAATAGGACATAAGAGCAATTAAGAGAGACATAAAGCTGCTGCTCTGTGATATTAAGAGTTACTTTAGAGCAGACCTCTCTCTGTAACAAGAGACATTAGGAGGCCACATGAAGATTCTTGTTTTTTCTAATGCATGCATTATCTCTAAGCTCCTCAACACTCAATTTCCTCTCTCAGATCACAACATCTTATCATTTGTTCTTGAAAGACCCCTCACCCAACAGCCTCACCCTAAATGCCCTCAACTCAGAAGGGAACTGAATTCTCTTGACCTCCAGCAACTCTCAGCTGATCTCATTCAAAACTCTAATTCATCCCCACGTTCTCCTGTCCTTCTCTGGCTATCTCCTCATTTAATGCTACCCTCACCTCTGCCCTGGATGCTGCAGCCTCACTACAAAGATGCACCTCAAGGAAGACACGCCCCCAACCATGGCACACTAAATCGACCTGCTACCTGCAGAATGCTGCTGGAGGAAGGCCCGCACCTTGTCAGAATTCTTCCATTAAAAATTCATTTTGTGTTCATTTGGCACACCCCTAACCCTTGCTAAACAATCCTACTTTTCCTCTCTTGTTAGTTCATGCTCACATAATCCCAGGCATCTCTTTAATACCTTCAATTCTCTTCTTGGCCCACCTCAAGCCACCCTTCAAACTGACCTTTCAGCACATAGCCTTGCCTGCTACTTTACAGACAAGATTGAACAGCTAAAGAAAGAATTCTCCCCCCTTTGCTCCTCCCTCTCGCAACCACACATTAACCATACCTTCCCTCCCCTACAGGCCTTCTCCCTAGCTACATAACAGGAGGTGGCTAGCTTCTCCTCTCATCCCACCACCTGTACGCTTGATCCAGTACCTTGCCACCTTATCAGAGCTCTCTCCCCTTGTCTTGTACCGCCCTTAACACACATCCTAAACTGCTCTCTTTCATCTGGTGTTGTCCCTGCTCACCTTAAGAATGCTACTGTTATACCGATCCTAAAAAAGTCTTCCCCTTCCAACTATCGTCCTGTATCCCTGCTTTCGTTTTCCTCAAAACTTCTACAAAGACATGTATTTGCTCCTATTACTTACTTCCTAAATTCCAACTCCCTCCTCGGTCCTCTTCAATCTGGCTTTTGCCCCCTCCACTCTACTGAGACTGCTCTTATTAAACTTACAAATAACCTAATCATCGCTAAATCCAAAGGCCACTGCTCCATACTAATTCTTGTTGACCTCTCTGCTGTCTTTGACACTGTTGATCAAGTCTTCCTCCTCCAAACTCTTCTATAAAGCTATAACCAACTCTAGCCCCTGTTACATTTCTTCCATGCTCTGCCAGTGACCTTCTCCTGTCCGCTGCTCGCACTCTCACTGCTAACTCGCACTTGCAGGACTTCTTGCAGGCGGCGCCCTTCTTTTGGAACAGCCTGACTACCCCCATCAGACTCTCCCCTAGTCTTCAATTGTTTAAAAACACAGTTGCTCATAAATGCTTATGGACTCCCAGAGTAACTTATCTATACTTACCAAAGTCTGTCTCTTGCTCTCCTAAAGAGCCATGCTCCACTCTCACCTCCAGCTCTACTACTTTTCCGCCTTGTTTGGTGGCTGTCATCCTTGCTGCCTTGTTGTGTATTTGTACCCCACGTCCCACCTCCTCTAGACTGTAAGCTCGTTTGAGCAGGGTCCTCATCTACCTATTGTTCCTGTGTCACTGTGTAATTGTCTCATGTATTGTAAATTCCCCCCTCTTTTCATAATATTGTAAAGCACTGCGTAATTAGTTGGCGCTATATAAATACCAATAATAATAATATTAAGCAGAGTCGAAATATACGCTTACATATCTTCATAAGCACTTTTTAAATATGAATATTTTTTTTAGATATTTTAGGCTGGCAATATCCAGTTAATACATTTATTATACTTTATCTACTGCATTTTGGGGTTAGTATTCTGTGCCTAAAGGTGCCTGACATGTAAATCCAGACCTGTTTCTATTGACCTCTCGGGCCTCACCCCATGCACGTACAGTTATGTTAATGGCTTACAGACCACCCAATCCTCACTGCTGAGACATACAGAATTGTCCCTTTTATTTGTGTCAACAGACTAATAGGATGACTGTTAATCCCAATCCAGAATCTACTTGGTGTTGCTTGCTTCTCCCTTTACGGGAGCTGCGTAAGATAATTAATTATTTTCTTACCTTTTTTTTTATTATTGTTAAAAATGATAGTCCTATCTATATTGTGGATTTAAATATTATTGTATTAGGTTTTTTCCATGTTGAAGTACTCAATCATAATTAAATTTAAACAAATTCACAACATATGAAGCTATTTTGTGAATAAATTAAGCTAGTGAGCACTCACATCGAATGAAAAGGTACATATAGAAGGTATACTTGATAAAAATGTTCCTTTTGCACTGAAAATCAACAGCAATGGAAACATTTGACTCAGAAATTACATCATCAGATGCGATATGTAAAAATAGTTTTATGTGGTTTAATAATACAGTATTTAAGGAAACTTTAAAAAAAATTATCTTGTTTACACATTATGCATGATTTGATGGTTTCTTGCTCACGTTGGTTATTTTGTTATCACAGGAGCTGTGTGAGGATCCTCACCTGTTTGTGGATGGAATCAGCCACCATGACTTACACCAAGGCAAGTTAGGAAACTGCTGGTTTGTGGCTGCCTGCTCTTGCCTCGCCCTCCGAAAAACCCTCTGGAAAAAGGTATGGGTAGCAGACCTGCACATGACACGAATGCAGAAACGCTGTGCCGCTATTTATGTTTTTCTAAATACAAATCGCCTTTTGAATAGGATAGATATACAAATCTTTTGAATAGGCTAGATATACAGGTATTATTACATAACAAAGGTTGTGTAGGAAATGTCAATAAAACCAGGAGAAAGCACTGATGGAGAGAAGAATCGAGATTCCAGAAAAAGAAGACCGAAAATAATCCTTTTAGTTTTACTTAGGTTACGTTATCATAAGATCATTTGTTGGACAGAGAAATGTGGGATGGGAGCCAGATTACATAGGGTGAGCTAAAGGGGCAGGTGACCGAAAACAAAATGTGTCACTGCGTACAGAGTAGCCTTTAAAGAAGGAAGGTAAGTAGAGGATTATTATTCTTACTTAAATTTCTAGCTTACCCAAGAAGAGTTTGATTGGAACAAGCAAATGCAATGTAAATAGATGACCATTTTGAAGTTACCAATTGAGAAGCAGGCTTAACCTGTCATTGTTTAAATTATAGACAAAAAAGTCTGATACTTGCGTATAAAATACTCCAAAAGTGTTAATCACTAAAGTGATATTGGGAATAATAATAATATTTAAAATTTAAGGCCAAAATTTCAACTCATCTACTTTTGCCTTAAATTGGAAATTTACTATGAAATCCAAATAATGCTCACTATAGTGAATAACTCTGCAAGTGTACTCTGCAAGTGTGGAAATAGTATTAAAAAATCTAATATGTTAACTACCGAAGTCAGAATATCTTTCTCTGGTGTAAATATTAATGAGCCAATGGTTCACATATGGGACCCTGTTTGGGAGAAGTTATTATTATTAGTAGTATTAATTATATAGCGCCAATTAATTACACAATGCAACAAGAACAATTGGTAGACGAGGACACTGCTCAAACAAGCTTACAGTCTAGAGGAGGTGGGGTACAAAAACACAATAGGGCAGCAAGGGGGACAGACTCCCAATTAGGTGGAAAAGTTACATAACTGGAGGTGAGAGTGGAGTGTGGCTCTTTAGGAGAGCAAGAGACAGATATGGATAAGTATAGATACTTAAAAGTATAAGTTACTCTGGGAGTCCATAAGCATTTTTTAAAAATTGAAGACTAGGGGAGAGTCTAATATTAGCAGTCAATCTGCTGGGGCAACATTAATAATCCTTACATTCGCTTGGATGCTTAGAAAATATAGCCTACATGAAAATGCATTTAGCACTCTTTAGGACTGGAAACTCTCATTTAAATTGGCTGTAAAGTCATGCTTCATTGCTTTCCATATAAGTTTCTCAAAGTACTCTTGTACCATAGGTGATACCAAATTGGAGAAAACAGGAGTGGGATACCAAACATCCAAACAAATATGCAGGAATCTTTCACTTCCAGTTCTGGTCCTTGGGGGAATGGGTAGATGTCGTCATTGATGATCGTTTACCATGCGTGGATGGGAACCTTATCTACTGCCATTCCAATGTGAAGAATGAATTCTGGACAGCACTCCTGGAGAAGGCATATGCCAAGTAGGATTCTTTTTATACCTAATAATTATTCATTTTGATTGTTTACTGTGACAGTGCACTGGATTATTCCATCCTTTTTGGTTGATCAGATTTTTTTACATAACATAGTTAAATAATAATATAATTTCTTCTGAAATCACAAATCACTTTATAGTTAGTCAAGAATATAGTAATTTATACGCCAAATTCCATTCCATAAATTATATGCATTGTTGGGAATCCTGTAATAAATGTAACTTCTTTTCTATTTATTTTAATAATTTTGAAAAAAATCCTTTAGAAGAACATCAATGTAACAATTATTTTGGAAAACCCAACCGCCAGTACAATTATGGACATATATTTATAATCAATGGACTCGGGAGCCTCAATTAACAAGAGGACCTCTGTGCACATTCCCCACTTTCCCCACCTATATGCAGGGACTTAAAAGTAGTAATAACCAGGAAATAATAACCAGGCAAGGAGCTGTAAATTAGCTCCCATCCTTTCTGTCTATTGCCCTGTAACTAAAAGGTATGGGGGGTATATGTACTATGTAAATTGCAATTTGTTTGTGTGCCAGTGTGCATTTTTAGGCATGTGTATCGGTGTGTGCCAGTGTGTGTATGTATCTGTGCCAGTGTGTGTGTACCAGTGTGTGTATGTATCTGTGCCAGTGTGTGTGTACCAGTGTGTGTATGTATCTGTGCCAGTGTGCATGTGTATGTGTCAGTGTGTGTATGTATCTGTGCCAGTGTGTTCATGTGCCAGTGGGTGTGTGTGCATCAGTGCATGTATCTGTGCCAGTGTGTACCTGTGTGTGCCAGTTAGTGTATGTATCTGTGCCAGTGTGTGTGTGTGTCACTGTGTGTATATATCTGTACCAGTGTGTGTGTGCCAGTATGTATGTATATGTGCCAGTGTGTATCTGTGTGTGCCATTGTGTGTATGCATCTTTGCCAGTGTGTGTATCTGTGACTGTCAGTGTGTATCTGTGTGCCAGTGTCTGTGTATCTGTGAGTGTATGTGTGTGTGTGTGACAGTGTGCTTGTGTAGGTATGTGTGTATCTTCGTGTGTGCCAGTGTGTATGTGTATCTGTGAGATTCATTGTGTATCTATGTGTGTGTGTGTGTGTGCGTGCCAGTGTGTATGTCTAGGGTATGTTTGTGTATCCGAGGTATATGTATGTGTGCCAGTGTGTGTATGTGCCTGTATAAGTTTATGTGTGTATCTGTGTGTGTGGGCCAGTGTATGTGTTTGTGAAGGTAATTGTTTGTATCTGTGTGTATATGTCTGTGAAGCTATATGTTTGTATCTGTGTGTATGTGTCTGTGTAGGCATATGTTTGTATCTGTGTATGTCAGTGTGGGTACATATGTGTATCTCTGTGTTAGTGTGTTTCTGTGTCACTGTTCGTGGCCACATATGTGTATGTGTGCATACGTCCCAGCATTCAAACATCAAAACTACACACAAACACACTCCTACTATCAAACTATGCAACAATGTGCAATGTCAATCAGCAGTGGCTAAGGCCAGTAAGGTATTGTCATGCATGAAAAATGGCATTCATTCTCAGGATGAGAATATAATTTTGCCTCTTTATAAATCACTGGTAAGACCATATCTTCAATATGCTGTGCAATTTTGGGCACCTGTTCTAAAGAAGGATATAATGGCACTAGAAAAAGTACAGAGGTGGGCTACAAAATTAATACAAGGAATGGAACATTTTAGCTATGAAGAAAGGTTAACAAATTTAAACCTCTAGTTTAGAAAAACATCGCCTCAGTGGGTATATGATAACATTAGACAAATATATCCGGGGCCAATACAAACTATTGTGTGGAGATCTAATTTTTCAAGTGTAGGGTAATAGCTTCTTGATCCAAGGATAAATCTGAATGCCATTCTGGGGCCAAGAGGGATTTTTTTTCCTAGTTTGTTGCAAAATGTATATTTTGGATCAACAGCAAAAAACAAATGTGAGGATGGCTGAACTTGATGGACACATGTCTCTTTTCAACCTATGTAACTATTTAACTACATCACTGTGGAATATGTTGGTGCTGAGGGGGGGAGGGGAGGTGGGCAGAAAATATATTGCACCAGGGCCATATCTGCATTAGTTATGCCACTGGTTATACCGGTAAGAGCAAGTCAGTTGTGGTGTGCTGAAACCAAAAAACGTAGAAACTTAAAAAAGTAATAAATATTAATACCACCTCATTTCAGAACAGAGATAATTATAGGAAAACTAGCGTGTTAGTAAAACTGTAGTGTCCCTCTGCCTCCTTCTCCTAATTTACCTTTGTGCTCCTTCTGCCCCTTCAAGCTCCTTGTTGACCCTTTCTGCTCCATGCTGCCCTTTCCAGCTCCTTGCTGACCCTTTCTGCGTCTTCTCCTACTTTACCTTTGTGCTCCTTCTGTCCCTTTAGGCTCCTTGCTGCCCCTATCAGCTCCTTCCCCTGCTTTACCTTTGTGCAACTTCTGATTCTTTCTGCTCCTTTACCTTTGTGCTCCTTCTGTCCCTTCCTGCTCCTTACTGCCCCTTTCTGCTCCTTCTGCTCCTTCTCCTCCTTTACCTTTGTGCAACGTCTCATTCTTTCTGCTCTTTTACCTTTGTGCTTCTTTTGTCCCTTCCTGCTCCTTGGAGACCCTCCCTGCTTCTTGCTGACCCTTCCTACTCCTTGCTGGACCTTCTCCTACTTTACCTTTGTGCAACTTTTGATTATTTCTGCTCCTCTACATTTGTGCTTCTTCTGTCCCTTCCTGCTCCTTGCTGACCCTTCCTGCTCATTGCTGCCCCTTTCTGCTCTTTCTCCCATGTTACCTTTGTGCTTCTTCTGCCCCTTCCAGCTCCTTGCAGCCCCTTTCTGTTCCTTGCTGGCCTTTCCAACTCCTTTCTGACACTTTCTGTTCCTTTGTGCTCCTTCTCCTACTTTACCTTTGTGCTCCTTGAAGACCCTCTCTGCTCCTTAAAGGGACACTATAGTCACCAGAACAGCTTAATGTAGTTGTTCTGGTGAGTATAATCATTCCCTTCAGGCATTTTCATGCAAATACTGTCTTTTCAGAGAAAAGGCAGTGTTTACATTGACACTAGGGAAATCTCCAAGTGGCCATTCCTCAGATGCCCAATGGAGGTGCACTTGGCTCAGTGCTGCACAATAGGCAGCAGTGCCGTTCAGCATCTCCACGCTCTGCATGGGGATGCTGAATTTTCCTCATAGAGATGCATTGATTCAAATGCGGTGCGAGGTGGGGCCAGCGAGGGGCCAGCGCCTGGCGACCCACGCGGCGCTGAAAATAAGGTGAGTTTTATTAACTTTTAAGGGGGCTAAGCGGGGCAAGCCACCTAAATGGTGGGTTTCGCACTATAGGGTCAGGAATGCATGTTTGTGTTCCTGACTCTATAGTGTTCCTTTAATGTCCCTTCCTGCTCATTTCTGCTCCTTCTCCTCTCTGCTCCTTCTTCTACTTACATTCCTGCTCCTTTCTGACCCTTCCTGTACGCTGCACCCCCATGCCTCTCTTACCTAATCTGTAGGCTGCCCTCTGTGTGTGTATGTATGTGTCTGTGTGTATGTCTGTCGGGGTGTGTGTATATGTGTGTGTCTGTTTGTATGTCTGTGTATGTGTGTCTGTCTGTATGTATCTGTCTGTGTGTGTGTGTGTATGTGTGTGTCTGTGTGTATGTGTGTGTCTGTATGTATGTGTGTGTGCCTCTATGTATGTGTGTGTATATGTGTGTGCCTCTGTATGTATGTGTCGGGGGGGGAGGGCACGGATTGGGGGGAGAGGGTGCCTACGGATCAGTTTAGCTCCGGGGCCCCATGTATTGTGTGTATGCCACTGGCTGCTCCTTCTACTGTTCTATTAACACTTCCTGCGGCTTGGACACCTTCAGTGCCTGGAGAATTTTCTTGAGTTGCCTTATCGTGGTGGGATTCTGGTCCTGCTCCGGAGCACCGGGTGACTTCTGAGATTTGGTGCGGCTCCTGTTGTCATTTTAACTTTTTAAATATAAACAACATTGCCCTGTCATCTGTGGAGGTGCCTTTAATATTGTAAAGCACTAGGGAATCTGATGGTGCTATATAAATGGTAATAATAATAAGAAGAAGAAGAATATGAATATGAATATAACATTTTGTTTGCAGGAATTGTTTTCAAAATAAAGTTGTTTTTAATTATTGTTGTTATTTGTATACCAATATGCATACAAGTACATTGTTCATTTAGAGCAATAAGCACAAACCATTACAGAAACATTGAAACATAGAATGTGACGGCAAATAACCAATCTAGTCTGCCCAATTTTCTAAATACTCTTATTAGTCTCTGGCCTTATATTATAGTTAGGATAGCCTTATGCCTATCCCATGCATGCTTAAACTCCTTAACTGCGTTAACCTCTACCACTTCAGCTGGAAGGCTATTCCATGCATCCACTACCCTCTCAGTAAAGTAATACTTAATGAGATTATTTTTAAACCTTTGCCCCTCTAATTTAAGACTATGTCCTGAATAATATTCAGCCCTGAATAATATCGTTTGCTTCTACAATATAATCAGGGGAAATAATATGGCACTATTCAGAGTCACATGTGTTTATGTATTGCTCACAGGTTGTCAGATTCCTATGAGGCTCTTGATGGTGGAAACACAGCAGATGCAATTGTGGATTTCACTGGTGCAGTTGCAGAATCTTTTGATTTGACTGAAGGTCACTATAGAAGCAACCTGATAGAACAGGCCCGTCTGTTCGAGGGCATATATAAAGTATATACAAGAGGAGGGTTAATCAGCTGTTATATAAAGGTGAGTTGGAGCAATACAATTTATTAATTCTTTCACATACTTAATGAAGATTTCAACAGTTTCTAAATTACATTGCCATCATCCAGCCTCAGCTGATACCCATAGAAAACTGGCTGATCATGATATGGGATGGAATGGATTTAATTGAAGTTCAGTTTCCTTTCACTGCATTCAGTGGAGTGGACTTATTCACTAGTCATTATGTTTACATGTAGTTTTTAGAAATATGCACAGTGCTATTGTTCGGTTCTTCCAGACAAAATTTCAAGAATTTGAAATTTAGTTCAAGATGTCAAATGCTTATTATTGTGATGGTTCTGTTCAGCTGGAATTCGGTCCAGCTGCCATATAAAATAAACATTTAAAAAAGCCTATCAGGGTTCAATATGAACCATTTTAGTATAAGATAGGTGTAAATTCTGCAGGTGGGGGCATGTTTACTAGACAGTGAGCCTGGTGATGGGGCCTGTAAAACACAGAGGAGGGGTAAACCAGACACAGGTCAACCCCCAGCCATGGGAATCGAGTGGGGCTTCAAATTAAATAATGAGAGGTGAACAAGTCTCTGTCCTAGAAACAGGGGAAGAAGGTGGGGTCAAAATATGGACTGTCCCTCCTAAATAGGGACACTTGGGAGGTATGGTGCCGTTGTCTCACATTTTCTATTTGCTGCTCAAGTGTTGAACTCAAGTGCCAGCACTGCTGATACCCAGATGTAAAGTTGGACTGAGTGAGTATGTTTTCTGGTTAATATGTATGGGGAAGTGGCACAAACAGTTTATGTATGATGCAGTATCTATGATTTAATAATATTAATAATTTCCTCCTATAACACAAATCAATCTGGATATTTAGCATTTACATTTTCTGGTTGTAAAAGTCACACTAGACACTATTTAACAATTGGCCTCTCGTTATTGTAATTCCCCTGGATTATATGAGTATACATGATCTTGAAGTGGGCATTAAAAGTCATTTGTTGGTGTTTGCAGATGGCACACAACTAGGTAAAATAATACAGTCTGAGCATGATACAACTCTCTCTGCTTGCCCTGCTCCAGGCTCCCCCTGATTTTCCTTTGCCCTAGGCATATTAATATATACAGTGCAGGTAAACAGATACAAACATTAACAGACATATAGATGCAGACACACATATAGAAAAACACTGTTTCTGTGTGCCTGCGTATCTGCATGCATCAGTGGTTATATATGTATGCCTGTATCTGCATGTGTGTCAGTGTTTGTATATGTATATCTTCATGTGTATCAGTGTTTGTATCTGTGTGTGTGTGCATCTGTATGGGTGTACGTGTATCTGCATATGTGCAGTGTGTGTATATATATATATATATAAATATATATATATATATATATATATATATATAAATATGTGTGTGTGTGTTGTATATATACACATACTGACACAAGTGCAGATACACAGACACACATACAGGTACAAAGACAGACAGATAGAAACACTGACACACATGCAGGTACAGATACACAGAAGCAAACATTGATGCAATTTTGATACACAGATACACACACTGACACACATGCAGATACACAGACACACAGAAGCAAACACTGACAAACATCTAGATACACACTGACACACAGAAGCAAGCAATGAAACGATCCTGCTCGGAAGACCTGGCTGACAAAGCAAGCACTCCCCCTGTAGCTCTTCCAGCAGATCCAAGCCATGTGATCACGATGACGCTATCAAATAACTCGGAATTGCTGGATCATCGGATTATCTGCAGGGTAATTTCCTGGCTTATCAAGCAGATCCTCCAATATATGATTAATAAAATAATATAATTATGTATGTTCAGTGTAATAGTTTTTATGCATTTGTTTCAAGTTCCGCTTTTTGGAGAGTTGGATGCTGTCTAATCTGTAGATAGTTCTCTATATTGCGTCAGGAGATTGTATTTTTGAAGTTTGAGATTTTTAAATCATGCGGTAAATAAACTCAGACTGGAACTGTTGCAAAGCCACTGCCGCAGAGACGTCCTTGGAATGGCAAATGGATTACTGTAGGATCTGGTAGACTTAGAGTTGTAGATAAAAGGCATATTGCACAGTTTGTTGCTCTACAGAATTTATTTTCAGCACTTTCAGAGTGTAATGGTGTTATGGAGACAGGCTCAGGCACCAAGTGTAGTGTTGTTGTGGAGACAAGCTCGGGCACCGAGTGTAGTGGTGTTGTGGAGACAGGCTCAGGCACCGAGTGTAGTGATGTTGTGGAGACAGGCTCAGGCACCGAGTGTAGTGGTATTATGGAGACAGGCTTGGAGACTATAGTGAGGCCTGATAGAAAGAAGTTGTTGTTGGGGGATTCTATAATAAGAAGTGTGGAGCTGGACAATAGTGTTTTGTGAGATGTCTTCCTGGAGCTACTGCTCACAGAGACAGGAGCCGTATTTGTAATATTGTTAAGCGAGCAAAGCAGGAAGGGGAATTGGATGTACTTGTTTATCTAGGGACAAACGACTTGGCTTGCAATGAGGTTTCGAAGGTAAAGGAAGTGTTTTGTGTTTTTGCCAATGATATATGGCAGGTTGCTTCCATACTTTCATTCTCTGAAGTTCTGCCTGTGCATGACACTCAGAACGACAGGAAGATGCGTGTTAGGGAATTTAACTTGTGGCTTGGTGAATGGTGTCGGGAGCAAGGATTTGGCTTCATTTCTCATGGTAGCTCCGTTTGGAATGGAAATAAACTGTACAAAAAAAGTGAGCAGTTCAGAGATTTTGCTAGGATGTATTTAAGCAATGTGTTTAAACAATTGCCCCCCAAAACAAGGACTAAGGTGCCTGTAGCAAGTGTGTTAAAAAATTGTAAGCTTAGATTCATGTCTACAAATGGCCGCAGTTTAGGGAATAAGATCCATAAAGTTATGACAATAATGGCAACTAATAATGTAGATTTAGTCGCTGTTACTGAGACATGGTATAATGAGAAAAATGACTGGGACATAGCAATACCAGGGTACTCTTTATATAGAAAAGACAGGAGGTGCAAGAAAGGATGAGGGGTGGCCATGTATGTGAAGGATAGCATAAAATCTAGCCTTAATAAAATTAGTTAGGCGAACATAGAGTCCGTTTGGGTTACGTTAGAATTTGGTAATCACACAGTAACTCGTGTAGGTGTGATTTATAGGCCCCCGGGACAAATAGAAGTGTTAGATAATCTACTAGTTGAGGAAATAGCTAAAATGAACATTAAGGGGGAAGTTATCATCATTGGTGACTTTAATCCTCCTGATGTGAACTGGAAAATCAAAATAGCTGCTTGTGCTAGGAGCACACATATTCTAAACTCCATACTGGGGTTATCTCTAAAACAAGTCGTTGAGGAGCCAACTCATAAAGAGGCCATACTAGATTTAGTATTAACAAATGGAGATTTGGTATCAGATATTACTGTAGGTGAATGTTTAGGATCCAGTGATCATCAGTCAGTGTGGTTTAATATAAGAACAGTGACTGAGTCACACCACACAAAAACAAAAGTTTTAGACTTTAGAAAAAACGCCTTTTCTAAAATTAGAATATGCGTAAAGGAGTCCTTGTCAGACTGGAGCAGTTTAAATGGAGTCCAAGAGAAATGGGATTATTTAAAGTTGCACTGCTGAAGTCAACAAAAAAATTGCATTAGGCTTGTCAGTAAAAGCGAAAAATTCCAGAACCCACTGTGGTACTCTGCAGTTGTGGCCAAAATAGTAAAAAAAAACTAAAAGTTAGCATTTAGTAATTTAAAAAAACCCAGAGTGAGAAAGATAGACAGATCTAAAAGATTAGGCAGAAAGATTCTAAGCAAGTTATAAGAGCTTCCAAATCACACACAGAAGAAAAAATATCACAGTCAGTAAAAAAAAGGGGGACAAACATTTTTTAGATACATAAATGAGAAAGGAAAGTAAAAGAAGGATTAGTTAAATTAAAAACAAAAGAAGGAAGGTATGTAAGAGGATAAAGGTCTAGCTCAGGCTTCCCCAAACTCTGGCCCTCCAGATGTTGCTGAACTACAACTCCCATGATTCTATGAAATAAATAGATAGGCTGAGAATCATGGGAGTTGTAGTTCAGCAACATCTGGAGGGCCAGAGTTTCTGGTCTAGCTGACTGCCTCAATGACTATGTCTGTTTAGTATTTACAGATGAAAATGAAGGAAAGGGACCTCAGTTAGGAAAAGGGACAAATGGGCCATTTATTACATGTGAGTTTACAGAGGAAGAGGTTCTATTTCAACTGTCAAATGTAAAGACAAATAAGTAAATGGGTCCCAATGGAATGCACTTGACATTGTTAAAAGAGCTTAGAGTTGTACTAGCAAAACCATTAACGGATTTATTTAACCAATCATTGTTAACAGGAGTAATCCCAGAAGATTGGAAGTTAGCGAATGTTGTGCCCATTCACAAGAATGGTAGTAGGGAGGAGTCGGGCAACTATAGGCCACTAAGCCTTACTTCAGTATGGGGGAAAGTAATGGAAACCATGTTAAAGGATAGGATTGTTGAACATCTAACATCACATGGATTTCAAGATCAAAGACAACATGGGTTTACTTCAGGGAGATAATGCCAAACTAATGTTATTGATTTTTTTTGATTGGGTAACTAAAATAATAGATCAGGGTGGTGCAGTAGACATTGCTTACCTAGATTTCAGTAAGGCTTTTGACACTGTTGCACATAGAAGGCTTATCAATAAACTGCAATCTTTAAATTTGGGTTCCAATATTGTTGAATGGGTAAGGCAGTGGTTGGGTGACAGGAAACAGAGGGTTCTAGTCAATAGAGTATATTAAAAACATGGTCTGGTTACCAGTGGGGTATCTCAAGGATTTTTGTACTTGGACCCATTCTCTTTAATATTTTTATTAGTGATATTGCAGAAGGTCTTGATGGTAAGGTATGTCTTTTTGCTGATGATACTAAGATATGTAACAGGGTTGATGTTCCAGGAGGGATAAACCAAATGGCAAATGATTTAGGTAAACTAGAAAAATGGTCAGAATTGTGGCAACTGACATTTAATGTGGATAAGTGCGACTATCTGTTTATTATTAATTTATTTTGTCTCCAAACGAAGGGTTGATCTGTTACTGATAGGAAGTAAATATGTATTATTTTTTCCTTCCACATGTCAAAGATAGCGAGATTTGTATATTGAGAAATACATTAAAATTAGTTTAAGAAGAAAAAATACCGAAGAGGAAACAAGATAAATAAAGGGAACAAAGCCAGAGATTTGCATTAATATTTCTATATGGTAAAACAAGGAATGGGAGGGGGGGGGAGGGGGCGGCAAAATGAGGGGAGTATTCTTTTTCTTTTTATTATAATTCAACTTATTATTGTATACACATTTAATTTTTTTTCTTACACACAGGTTCACTTATCTTAAAGGGACACTATAATCACCAGAACAACTACAGCTTATTGAATTTGTTCTGTTGAGTAGAATCATTACCTTCAGGCGTTTTGCTGTAAGCCCTGTCTTTTCAGAGAAAATGCAGTGTTTACATTACAGCCTAGTGATAACTTCACCGGCCACTCCTGTCTGAGATGACCAAGATGTCTGGTAGAGATCCTTCCTGGGTCATTGCTGCCTAAAATGCATCAAAACATTCAGTGTCTCCTCCCTCTGCATGCAGACACTGAACTTTCCTCATAGAGATTCATTGATTCAATTAATCTCTATGAGGAGATGCTGATTGGCCAGGGCTGTGTTTGAATCATGCTGGCTCTGCTCCTGATCTGCCTCTTTGTAAGTCTCAGCCAATCCTATGGGGAAGCATTGTGATTGGATCAGACTACCACTTCTGATGATGTCAGCAGGCAGTGGGCAGGTCTAAAGGAAACAGGGACAAAGTAAGCAGCTGCAGACGTGAATACAAGTAAGATTTTACTATATTTAGGGAGGCATGAGGGGGCCTGGTTGGCTAGATGGTGGTTTTAACCCTATAAGGTCAGGAATACATGTTTGTGTTCCTGACCCTATAGTGTTCCTTTAACACCGTTATCTCACTATTTTATTAAAATTTTTTTATTTATTAGACACTATTTTAGGCTGCACTACTCATTATCATAATCCATATTTATCAACATTTTTATTTTCTTTCTTCACACATTATTTGACATATTTCACATTCATGTTACTACACTCAATACATATTACACCATAGATTTACACTGTAGATTTACACCTTCATTCCAATTTTATTCACAAACACAATTCCAAACACATTCAGGGCCAGTACAATCCTTTATCTGGAAATCTATTCATAAACAGGGCTATACATAGGACACGAGGTCACACATTTAGGCTGCAAGAAAGGAGATTTCATCTAAGGCAAAGAAAAGGATTTTTTACAGTAAGAGCAATAAGGATATGGAATTCTCTGCCTGAAGAGGTGGTTTTGTCAGTCATTACAGATATTTAAACTACAACTGGATAAATACTTACAAAAACATAACATACAGGGATATAATTTCTAATTAGTGGGGTAATAGCTGCTTGATCCAAGGAGACATCTGACTGCTATTTTGGGGTCAAGAAGGAATTGTTTCCTAGTTTGTGACAAAATTGGAAGCGCTTCAGACTAGGTTTTTTGCCTTCTTTTGGATCAACAGCAAAAACATATGTGAGGAAGGCTGTACTTGATGGACACAAGTCTCTTTTCAGCTATGCAACTATGTAACTATGTAACATACTTTCCTTTTTTTCTTCCCACCTTGCTTCAAAAAAAAAAACATGTTTTTTTTGCCTCTCATCTTAGCAAAGGCATTGACAACCTTTTTATAAATGATAAACAATGAAGGTTTTACATCTGTACATACTTGTATAGAAATAAAGGTGTGTGGTTTTTTTCATCTTATCATTTATAGTGGCTCCACACTCCTCCTTACGTCTTAAACTAAAGGTGGGGGTTTTGCTCAAGAAAAGAGATGACATTTTCTTCTTTTGAAAGGGAGGGGTGCAAAACCAAGGAGTTGGCCTGGACTTCCAAATATATAAATGAAACCAAAAGGGCTGCACTCACCTGAACATGTATATATTATAGGGTGCTACTGGGGCCAATGTATACAACATACAAAAACACATAATCCAGCGTAGTCACTTATTCACTAAACAAGGATTTCAAATCTTAGAGATTGTAATAGTTTTATTTAAAAACACCTCACCTAGGCAAAATATAATCTGATTTCTGATATACTATTTACATCGTAATATATATTATTTATCATTTGTCTAGACCTGCAAATATTCGCAAATTGATTCCCATAAAACATTTAATGTTGTCGTTACATACATTCTATGCATGAATATTTAACTGCCATTGTATAACTGTATGCTACCATCTAATGTATTTAATATATAAGTATGTTTTTCATTTGTAAGACCAGAATAGTTTCTGTTTCTCCTTCCTCTTTTTGTTTTTAGTATCTACTATTAGTAATATCTCTTTCTAATACAACACTGATATGATAATCACTTACAAGACCCTACTAGTTGCTAATAAGGCACCTTGTACTCACAACTATTTTTTACTATCCTTTGGTTACACCCTTATATTTACATCTATAGGTACAACCAACACAACTATATCTTCACTGGGTAGCTATCACATTTTTATTTAATCTTATCTCACACTAAGGTGGGGACTCAATACCATATAAGATAGCTCCCATAATATTATCTAATAGTCTGGATTAATGATGACACCATTAATTTGTCACTTATTTTAATAGAAAGGAGCATTAATTATTATGTTATCAACATCAAATGAAAATTAATTTCCCCTTTTTTATTTATTTTTTGTTCATCTTCACCTTCACTTCTTTCACATTTTTAAGTATTTAATTAACACAATTATTTTTCAAAGTCTGTACAAGTTCATATAATCTGTACAAACCTATTAGTTTAATAACCAGTTGATTGATATTTATTGATATTCATTGTCTCACAAGATATAAACTCTGGCCGATAAGAGAGGCCACCAGCCTCTGATGAAGTAGGGCGAACCCTACGAAACGCGTAAGACAAAGCAAGGCAGTTGACGGTTGAATCTGGGAGGAGTAAGTTAGGTTTACAAATTCATCTCTGTGGATTACTTTACCCCAGACCCGGTATCCAACTCTATTGACACCTCCCCCATGGGTTCCAACTCCACCTCTCGGTGTGAGGTCGGAGGCGGAGGATACAGGGACTCACACACCGTCCTCACCGGCTGCAAGGAGGGAGAAGAGAAGGGTCTTTCCTTCAATTTACAATCCGAATCCATCCGGGTCTGGAACACAGGTTCTATACTTTTCTGCACTTGAGACTTGTTAGACTTCACTCCTACCTCAGTATTTCACCATTATTTTTATTCGTTATTGAATCTTTAATAAATTAAAATTTTTATTCATCAATCTGGTTTCAAATCCATTATAAGGTTATTATTATTTTTAAAAACTCATAAGTACTTTAGTTACATGGCAATGCCAATGCATGCCGAGTCATAGTTACTTATGATACAACAGATTTTGGGCAGCAACTTTCTTGCAATTTAAAAAGGACTATTATTTGGCAACTTTTTATCAATATAACGCTTAGTTTAAATTATATTACGATACCAATATATGTATATGCATATTCAACCTCTGAATAGTAATAGAAGATTACGCTTTAAGATTTAACCAATATTTTATTATTTTTATTCCATATTATTATTGAATATATATTGAATCTTTGCTCCTGGATATTTGTACTCTAGGGTGTTCTTAGTTTATCTAAAATATAATGGGGGTTTAGTTACATTATAGGATCATATGTTGCATAAGCCTGCCACAACGTTAATGTACCCCATTTTTGGCAGGTCCTACTCCTAATCAGCGAGTGCACTGGATTATGTATTTTGTATGGTGTATATATTGCACCCAGCAGCACCCTATAATGTATGCATGTTCAGGTGAGTGAAGAGCCCTCTTGGTTTAATTTACAGTATATATATATATATATATATATATATATATATATATATATATATATATATATATATATATATATATATATATATATATATATATATATAAAACACAAGATCCAGCGCACTCACCTATCCACTAAACAGCAACTTCAATGTTGAAAGATTTTATTAGTTTTTTTTAAAAACACCTAATCTGGGCAAAAATAATGGGGGTTTAGTTACATTATATGATCATACATTGCATAAGCCTGCCACAACGTCAATGTACCCCATCTTTGGCAGGTCCTACACTAACAGCCTAATAAAAACAATAAAAAAGGCTGCGCCACAATAAATAGTAAAAAGTCCAATAAAAGGTCCAAAAAAGAGAAAAGTTCCCAATATTTATCCTTACAGATAGTCTTTGGTGGTGAGGTCTTCTACTGATGTGGTGGATCCACTTGGTATGAAAGATAAAAAGAGAGAAGGACAACCAATGGTGCAGTATGTAAAATTCAAAAGTGAATATAAAGGAGTAATAATATAAAACTCACATTTACCAGAGCTAATATCCAGCTCTGGAGTAAAGCGCATACAGCCAATAGTGACAACCAATAGTCAACCAAAAGACAACCAATAGTGCTCACTGTATAGTAATGTTGATAAAATAATAAAAGAATGGGGGGCGTGTCCTGACCGCGCATGTGAGCGGACGTGCAGGAACGGTGCTCTCCCGACCCGCGGCAATAAAGCAGCTTCAACAGCGTGGAAAACCCCTAAAAACGAGCGATAACCTTCTGCACCCTCAGGTGAACACCCCTGCCCCTGATGGCTACCAAAAAATTCAAACAAAAAACCCTCAATCCCCACTTAGAATGGTCGCAAACCGCGGAGCCGAAAATCCAAGATGGCGCCGACGGACGGCACTCGCCTGCACACAGCACTGACACAGGAGACTGCCTGTCAGAGCACAGCAATCCTGCAACAAATGCCTCAATCAGGCTAATTATGCAGGAGCTCCACACCTCATTCAAGGCTGACCTCCTTCAGATGACCGCTGACATCAAGGCAGACATACATAGCATGGGAGAGCGCACCACCCGCCTGGAAGACAGGGCAGACGAGCTGGTGGAGGCACATAACACAATAACAGAGGCCTACACAGACTTGGAGCGCAAACTTAAATCCTTAGAAGAAAAGGTGGCCGACCAAGAAGACAGGAGCAGACGGAATAACATCCGTATAAGGGGTATACCAGAGACCATTTCACAACAAGATTTATCCAGGTACGTCAAAGACCTGTTTAAAACTCTGATCCCCTCTCTGTCTGAATTCGACTTGATCCTGGACAGGACCCACAGACTACCGAAACCCAAACATCTCCCACCAGACACTGCAAGAGACACGATCACGAGAGTACACCACTTCACTGTCAAGGACAGAATTATGCAGACTTCCAGAACCATAACCAAATGGCCAGAATTATATAAAGATATCAAGCTGTTCACTGATCTCTCCTCGGCGACCATGCTCAAACGCCGAGCTTTCGCACCGATCACAGAAGCACTGCGTAACGCAGATATCCCCTACAAGTGGGGCTTTCCTACGAAGCTACTAATTAAAAGAAATGGCGTGGACAAGCCCATCATGACTCCAGAAGACGGCAAAAAGGCGCTTCAGGAATGGAATATACCCTTCCTACCTACTAGCCCCAGGAAGAAACAAATAACGGCCCATGCACCAAAGGCGTTGTCCAAAGACTGGTCACGAATCCACAGGGCCCCCCAAGCACGCATGGACTCGAACAAGTCACCGACCTGAACGATCCGGGGCCAGAGCCGCATCACGCCTTCCACTGAATGAACTGAACGTACAGGTTTATACTGTTTTGTTATATGTTATAATGCAAGTTCACCTAAGATACCCAATAAGGGTTTAACCAAAGGCCACAGGCCTAGCCGCAATGGGTGAGCAATACCCGACGGCACTACATTCGACCCAAGTTATTGTTGATCCCCTACACATAGGGATCCAGTTACCACATCAGTGTGGTACACCCCCGAGGTTCTAGTAACCCAACTTTTCCGTTGCTTTAGGCAACCAAATGTCACCAAACTGTGACTTACGGAATTTTGTATATAGTTTCTCCCCCTGTTCTCCCTTTCTCCTCCACACCACCCCCCCGCTGAGAGTACTCCGCAAATTCAGCACAATTGATACACACGGTTGCAAACTATCTAGATCTCCCAGGTATACAAACCCCACAGGTTTCCCCCGAGACCGCCGAGTTAGAGTAACCAATAGCTCGATTAAGAAACACAAACCCCTGCCACAGCATCCACCACGTTGGAAAGATGGTGATTAAGCTCATGTGCCTAAACGCCAAAGGGCTTAACTCTCCTAATAAGCGGAGGCTAGCCTTGCAAGAGGCGAAAAAATGTGGGGCACAAGTGGCATTTTTCCAAGAGACCCATTTTAAATGGAACTCTAGACCCAAATTTACCTCAAAATGGTACCCCCACGATTTCCATACATGTTACTCAGCAAAGAAAAGAGGAGTCTCCACAATGATCAGCAAAGATGTGGCCTTCTCCTTAGTTAGGAAAATTAGTGACAAAAAAGGTTGATATTTAATTTTACAATGTATGTTGAATAATGCACCGTATACTCTGATTAATGTATATAGCCCTAATGAAAACCAAAACGAGTTCTTGCAAATGATCTTGGCTCTAACTGATATGTATAGACACGGGGAGGTGATTATTGGAGGCGACATGAACTACCTATTAGATAGCAGATTAGACTCCTCCACCACAGCCCACATCAAGAGCTGTACACTCAGACACAGAACCACGCTAACCACAAAAATATGCTCCACACTGACTGCAGCTCGCATGGTAGACCCATGGCGCATCCTACACCCAACAGACATAGATCACACATGCTACACAGCAGCCCACAACAGCTATTCCCGGATAGATTCCTCATACCCACCACGTTGATGGCCCGAATAGAAGGAGCAACAATTGGGGTAATGACGTGGTCCGACCATGCTCCCATTACACTTAGCATTAAAGAAGCGTTTAACAATAAAGGATCTGGCTCCTGGAGACTTAATGAATCTCTTTTAGCAGACCCAGCAATAATATCCCAGATCACGACAGATCTACAACACTATATAGCAGAAAACACGACCGCTGATTCTGCAATCGAACACATTTGGCTAGCACATAAGGCGGTCATACGAGGCAGTTTTATAAAACATGCCAGCTATGCTAAAAAGCAGAGAATGGCCGAATACACCAATCTCTTGGAAGAAATCCGAACTCTAACACATTCAAACAAAAGAGACCCAAACCCAACCACAAAAACAAAACTCCTAGCTCTCCAAAACAAACTGAACAACATTGAGCTAGCCAAAACAACTTACCTACTCAGGAAATTGAAACACAATTACTTTACGAGTGGCAACAAAGCTGGTGCACTATTGGCATCACAACTGAAAAAGAGGAATGTCGCCTCCAGAATCGCCTTTCTAAACAACCCCAAGGGCATAAAAGTAACGAACCCCCAAAACATTGTAGACCAATTTGCTCAATACTACGGCGAATTATATAACCTCAACCAGGGCCCCAATGTACACATACCGACCCCAGACAAAATAGATGACTTCCTAGCTGCCTTGGATCTCCCCAAACTGACAGAAGACGACCTAGCACCCCTAACAAGACCCTTCTCTCTAGACGAACTCACGAAAGCCATCTCTCAACTCCCAGCACACAAATCACCAGGCCACGATGGCTTAACAAATGAATACTATAAAACCTTCTCACCAACCATAGCGCCACTGCTCCTCCAATTAGTCAACAAATGCGCTACAACAGGTGCGCTCCCAGAAGAAATGCTCTTGGCACATATCTCCACTCTCCCCAAACCTGGCAAACCCCCTACACAATGCAAAAACTTCCGGCCTATATCCTTCCTAAATGAAGATGCCAAGCTATACGCGAAGCTCCTCAGCAACCGGCTCGCCCCCCTCCTGCATAAAATAATCCACAACGACCAATCTGGGTTCATCAGAGGCCGCCAAGGCTCGGATAATACCAGAAAAACAACAGATCATCAGGCCTCTTCCTCGCCCTAGACACGGAGAAGGCCTTTGATCGCCTAAATTGGGCCTATATGACTAAAGTATTAGCACAATTTAACTTTCCAGAATCCACCATAAATAGCATCATGGCTCTATACCACCGTCCAGCAGCGAAGGTATCGCATGGAGGGTTCCTCTCTACGGCATTCTCCATCACAAATGGCACCCGCCAGGGATGCCCCTTATCGCCCCTTCTGTACATACTTGCTCTAGAACCCCTGGCACAAAAGATCCGAACACACCCCGAGATACTAGGAGTCAATATCCGCAACAAAATGTACAGCCTAGCTTTGTTTGCCGACGACATATTTATAGCATTATCGGATCCACAAAATTCTCTACCCCCCCTGCTAGACCTCCTACAGGAATTTGGCAATATTTCCTACTACCGCCTCAACCAAGACAAAACCCAAGCACTACCAATAAACCTGCCAAAACCCTTGCTGGACACTCCAGACTTCATACCAGTTCGACTGGAAACCACACTCCCTCACATACCTGGGAATAAAGATAGCACCCACGATTTCTGCCACTTCACAACTAAACTACAAACCTCTAATTACACTATGTAAAGCGGAAATGAACAGATGGAAGCACGAAAAAATCTCATGGTTGGGAAGAATTAACACGTACAAAATGATGATCCTCCCACGTATCCTTTATATCTTTAGGATGATACCGTTAGGGATCACGCCCCAATTTTGTAAGGCACTACAAAAATTATGTGGCGCTTATATTTGGAGCGGGAAAAGGCCCCGGGTGTCCCTAGCACTCCTTCAGACTGCCCCACGACTTGGAGGAGTGGGTCTCCCAAACCTGAGACGATACCATAGAGCAGCGATCCTCTCCACAGGCATACTCCTTCATGCTACACCAGGCACATTACAGTGGGTAGACATGGAAAGATCACAATTTACAGGCATGTCTCTAACCGACTACCTATGGACACCAAGGAAGTTTAGAATTAAACGCACAGACCTGTTCCCAACCACACAACTCACAATATCCGTATGGGACACCTTTATGGAGACAATAGGCCACAAGGACACACTACACACAAAATCCCCACTCTCAGTCTTGAGAACAATAGTACCTAACATTCCCCTCAAAGACTGGAACACGGCGGGAGTGGCAACAATATCACAGCTCTTGGACGCCAAAGGCGTACTACCATTCCCAATACTACAAGCACAGTGGCAACTCCCAAACAGGGCTATCTTCTCCTATCTACAACTAAAAAGCGTGATACAAACACACACACCCCCAATACATACAACACCAGCTACAACTAGACTCACCTCTCACTTACTCCTAGACAGATGTTGGGTGGCACCCACAAAACCCAAAGCACTCACGCTATGTTACAAGGCATGGCAGGAACTCTCAACACCCACATCACACCCCTACAAACTCCACTGGGAGACAGACTGCAGGACAGCACTGACAGACTGCGACTGGCTACGCGCCCTCAACGGTCTCTCTAAATGGACCAAGTGCTATACGCACATCGAGGCCCACAAAAAACTCCTATACCGTTGGTACATGACACCACAGAGACTCCACCGTATATACCCCAATACGCCCAACACTTGCTGGCGGTGCAACGCAACTACAGGGACCTTGGAACATTTATGGTGGTCTTGCGGTAGTATCCAACCACTTTGGACCGCCGTATCACAGACACTAGACCAACTTCACATCCCTAAATTCCAACTGTCAAAAACATCATGCCTCCTGCTCCTACTCCCAACCAACCTCACCCTAATACAAAAACAGATTGCAGCTCTTACAATACTGGCGGCAAGGAACTTGCTAGCATTACATTGGAAATCACAGACCTGCCCATCCTTAGCCCAACTCCAAACCAAACTCACCCAATACAAAATCTATGAAAGAATGGCAATAATATCCCCCCCAAAAAAACTTGCATTTGATATGGGTTGGGGGAATTGGGAAGGGGCGGTAGACGAGGAGGGAGGTATAACCGGGCCAGACCCTGTTCTCCAATGAGGGCAAGACTCACACAGTACACGAACAATGCTTATACCACATTCTACCAGTACTCTCCATCACTCCCCTTCTTCCCACCCGCCCCCTCCCCTCCGGGCTCTGCCGGCCCTCCCCTCCCCCCCGCCCCCTACCAAATTTGCGCCCTACCACTAGGGCTACACTTATATACCAACGTACTCATCAAACATGAGGCATAACTCCGGTACTTCCTAACCCGCACACCTGGGACTAACTAGCGCACGAACCACCATAGGCTATACAGCCTACAATAATAACTACATCGACTGAGCAGACTATTCATGCACACAACCGTAGTTACGAGAGGATTCCCTGGCATGGCTCTCACCTCAGAGCCAAACCACATGGACACTTAGGCGATAGCGTATACAACCCAACGATTTAGCAGCCTACGCATATACCTAATTTACTATGATGAAATGCATGCATGTACCAATCCCCCCATGTATTCACTCAGGTTCCGCAAAATTTCTGTGAACGTGATGTTTATGTCAAATGCTGTAACCCTGTATCCCCCCCGCTAACATACCCTTTTTTTTCCTTCTGTACCCCTGACCACATATTGAAGAAATAATAAAATACAAATTTGAAAAAAAATAATAAAAGAATGTACTTACAAGGCAAGAGCAGACCAACTGCTCTGTGATGATAGTTTGGGTGGATTGATCCCCACCTAAGGATTTCTTTTAGTACAGGAAACTTCCAGGGATATTTTCCAATGGTTTTTATAAAACCAATAAAAAATAAGTAAAATACTAAAAAGCCAGGGTAAAAAGAAAGGTTATGTGTCTTTAAAAAAGTTGATTGGCACGAATAGATGACCAAAAATACTTTAATATATATATATAAAAGAACACAAATATTAAATATCCATAACGCGTTTCGTCAAAAAAGACTTTTTCAAATGGATTTACATATGATACCTGGCTAATAGATGTTTTATAAGGATAAAGCTAATTTGAATTTGGCGCCAAAAATGGTACAACCAATTAGAAATAAAAACATAATTAAAACATTAAATTGCATAAATAACTCAATGAATATATAGATAATAGTACTATAACATGATGTTGATATGTTTAAATCAAAAACGAAGGTGATAAAATGTGTTTTGAAACATTAATAAAAAGTCACATGACCAAACAGCACTTCCGCATTTCGGAAGTAGAACGCAATGCCACATGGGAAATGTAGTCAAAATGGCCGCGAAAAGCGGCCGCATGTAACAGAAAAATAAACAAAGGATTATATAGTTAGAGCCTGTACAGGGTGATAAATAAAGTTGAAAATATAAAACGAAGAGGAGAAATGAACTTAAAAACAGATCGAAATAGGTCACATGGTATTCGGCACATCCGCAAATCGGAAGATATAGCCGCAGTGCATATAGGGAAATGTAGTTTAGCCAACAATAATGGGGACAAGTACAGCAGATAAATAAAATAGATATACTAGGAAAAGGCAATATGCAATTATAAATACATGGTAAAGGCTTAAAAGGGGGAACTTAGAAACATAAAAAAAGTAAAACAATGATAAGAGTACCTGAATATAAAAAATACATTGTCCATAAATAACAATAAAAGCATAATTATTTAAAGGTACAGGCAACAAAATTATAAAAAATTATGTAAATCAAAATCTGCATTAAGACCATGGGGTATAAGAGTCTGAAGTTTATACACCCATTCCATCTCTGTTTTTCCAAGCATCTTTTTTATGTCACCTCCACGCCAAGAGGTAGAACATTTGGTTATACCAATAATCTTTTTATCTTTTATACCAAGTGGATCCACCACATCAGTAGAAGACCTCACCACCAAAGACTATCTGTAAGAATAAATATTGGGATCTTTTCTCTTTTTTGGACCTTTTATTGGACTTTTTACTATTTATTGTGGCGCAGCCGTTTTTATTGTTTTTACTTACCTTATTTTAAAGGGTTTGAGGGATCCCCTTTTAAGGTTGCTGCCTATAAGTTAATTAAGCGCTGTCTCATCCTTTTATCTTTGTTACCACTTCTCAATTTCCCTTTTGGGATAGCTGCTATTTAACTTCTACAATATGTCTATCTTTGAATTCAGGAATAAATATACGATTGATGTTAATAATGTATTTAATACAGAGGTAATTAACTCTATACAAACAATTCCTCATTATTCTAATCAACAAGATTTATTTACAAAATTAGAAAAAGCATTATCCACAGAAATTAAGCTTAAATGGGAAATTGCCACCTTTAAAAAGTATATACATGTGCAAATCACCCCCCGTGGTTTAAGACTTTTAAAACTACCTACCTCTGATCAGGATGATCTCGAGTTCATGGAGGAGTGAAATAATAAATTGGAAATATGCACTTTCGGTCTAATGGAAACACTAATAGTTAAAAAAAGCAAAAAATTGTCCATTTTAGACATTGAAATAAATGACCTTAGAGAGAAACTCTTACCATTTACAGAAACTAAGGCCTATAAACAAAATTCTGTATTAATACAAAACAAAATAGAAAAAGTTGAAATTGATACAAAACATCTGAAAATCTGAAAATATATTAGAGATAAAACTGACTATTCAAACAAACAAGTGAGAACTTACCATCTTAAAAAAAAGTACACTTCAGACAATTATCCCTCTAGACCAAATTATCAAAATCATAATTACACACACAACAATTCCCATTCTTACACCAATATGGCATACCAACCATCTTCTAAATACCAGAATTATATCACACGGAAGTCCCATCATCAATCCCCATCTACAATGAGACCCAAAAAAACTTTCTCTCACCAGCACTACGTCCCTTCTAAATTACCCTATCAAGGTACCACCAACACATACCAACTACCCCCACACAAACTAAGGAAATTTCCTCACCATAACTCTAATCCTGTACCTCAATCCCCTAGATACCACAACTCTTCTAGTTTTAACTTTTCACCCAAACCACAAAGATCAAGGTATACCAATGATCATAATGAGTATTCTAACTACTCAAAATCACCCACTATTCCCAATCACCCTAATAGGTACCAACTTTTATCAGTCGATTCAGACTTTGATAATGAGGACCATTTTTTAGAAATACGCACTCACCAGCCCCCACTAGCCCAGACACCGCACCCCTCACGTTCCCAGAAAAGAATTTTAAGCTTAGAGGAAGACGAAGTGGAAGACGGGAACAAAAGAGAAAGATTGGAAAGACAATAACACCCTACACTAAATCCTGCAGTGGTATTTTTAATCTCTCCCAGAGAGTTTTATCGGCTGCACAATTGTCTGTTTTAAGTAAAGGTCTAAAATTTGCCAATACCTCTACTTTTAATTCATTTCAAGCTTTTCTTGATGTTAATAAATTTGTTAGAAAAGCTACACTAAAAAGATTTTTTATAAGCAAGAATGATGAAGAATCTATTCCATCTATTCCACCTACTTCTCCAAAGATAGACAATAGCTCTTTTATTAATACTAACCTCAGGCCAAAATCTAAGTTTTACCCATCTCATTTTAAATCCGCTCCTCTCATTCTCTTTGAGAAATTAGTTCAAAAAGATCTAGATAAAATTAAATATAAAAAATATGATGCTCAAAACCTTACAAATGCCGAAAGACAAGCAATCAAAGAACTTCAAAAAGATAAAGATATTGTCATCAAACAGGCCGATAAAGGCGGTGGAGTAGTTATCCAGTCTAGTAATATGTACATAGACAAAGCACACAGACAACTAAAAGACGGAAATGTATATGAACAAAATTTATCGGATTCTACTGAAAATATAAAAACTATTTTATCCACTTTTTTAAATAAAGGTCTTAATCTAAATATTTTAAACAAACATGAATTTAATTTTTTAAACAAAGAATTTCCGATTACCCCTGTTATTTATTTCCTTCCCAAAATCCACAAAAACGAACAACATCCTCCAGGTAGACCAATCGTGTCTGGGATAGGTTCACTTTTATGTAACCTTTCCCAATATATTGATACCCTTCTCCAGCCTTCGGTTAAACTTATGAAATCCTATCTAAAAGACTCCATGTCACTTTTAAAATTTTTAAGTGATTTTACTTGGAAAACAAATTTTATATTAGTCACATGTGACGTTCAGTCTCTTTATACTATTATTCCTCATGACATAGGCTGTCAAGCTATAAAATAAATTTTAACCAAAGAAGCTAGGATCCCAGATATTCAAATTGATTTTATAATAGAAGGTATAAATATTATTTTAAAAAATAATTATTTTTGGTTTTTAGACTAATTTTATTTGCAAAAGAGAGGTACAGAAGAGAGGTCCCAGTTATGCCAACTTGTTTATGGCTGACTGGGAAACCGAAGCTATTTGGGGTAACCACTCGTGGAGGGCAAACCTAGTCTCCTACTTCAGATATATAGATGACCTCTTTTTTATCTGGGATGGACCAGAAAACCATCTTATCGATTTTATAAACCATCTAAACATCAACAATAGGGGTATCATTCTTACATATGAATATAGTAAGGAGTCTATTAACTTTTTAGATCTTAACATTTTTATCAATAAGGGACAACTTCAAACAAAAACTTTTTTTAAACATGTATGTGTAAATACGGCTATAGACAAATCTAGCTGCCATTATAAACCTTGGCTTGAGAGTGCTCCAAAAAGTCAATTCTTGCGTCTTCGCAGAAACTGTTCAGAACTTACAGATTTTAACAAACAAGCAGAGGTTTTAAAAAATAAATTCATGGAGAAAAAATATCTAGAATCTGATCTAAATGCCACAATTAGTATAGTAAAGCAGAAAGAACGAAATGAACTTCTAAAGTATAAAAATAAAGAAAATAATGAACTAATATCACTTCCAGTTATTTTTAATTTTAATAATAAAAGTAATGATGTTAAAAAAATAATAAAAAAAACATTGGCATATACTCAAACATGATGAGATACTTAACCCTATCATACCCATTCATCCCAATATTGTTTTTAGAGGAGCACCTAATTTTAAGTCCATTTTAACCAAAAAAAAAAAAAAAAATTTACTAAAAAATCTCCTTCCAAAAATTTATCTTTCTTTCCTCAGACGAAAGGTTTTTATAGATGTAAACAATGCATTGTATGTAAAACTACTGATCATTCTATTCCATCTAAAATTACAAATTTTATGTCAAATATGACCAAAAAAGTGTACAACATAAATGATTTTATATGTTGCAATACGAAAAATGTTATTTATCTGCTCGAGTGCCCATGTGGCCTCCAATATGTGGGGATGACCACAAGGTGCTTAAAGATAAGACTGAGCGAACATTGCAGAAATATCAAAAATGGATACCTGAATCATACAGTATCCAAACATTTTATTATGCATAACAGAGATCCACGTCTATTAAAATGTATTGGTATAACCAAATGTTCTACCTCTTGGCGTGAAGGTGACACAAAAAAGATGATTGGAAAAACAGAGATGGAATGGGTGTATAAACTTCAGACTCTTAAACCCCATGGTCTTAATGCAGATTTTGATTTACATAATTTTTTATAATTTTGTTGCCTGTACCTTTAAATTGCGTTTGCGGGGTCGCGGCCTCTTCAGCTTATGCAGCAGGTGCTTCCCTTTCAGACATCTTAAGGGCGGCAGACTGGAGCAGAGAATCCACTTTTAGGACATTTTACTTCCGTCCTCTTGATAATCCAGCTTTTGCTCTACTTTCCCAGCGTTAAAATTGCAAAATACAAAGCCTTCTGTCATGTGATAAAATTGAAGATTATGTTAGCTTCAGTATACTGATAATCTTAATTTTAATAATGACAAAAGGCGAGTATATTCCCTCCCTACTCTCTTTCGTTCTTTCGTTCTTCCCTCCCTATTAATTTCATATGTATCTACGGCATTTTGTTTTCTCATATTATTGTATAAATACCTAACTTATGGTAGCATTTGTATTAATGCCTTACTTACGTTCATTCAAAGATTTTATACATATACTCAATATGGGTGGGATATTTAGTTAACACCGTTAGACGGGAGGACGTTTTGTTATTATTATACTAGATGTTATTAAAGGACCACTATAGTGCCAGGAAAACATACTCGTTTTCCTGGCACTATAGTGCCCTGAGGGTGTCCCCACCCTCAGGGACCCCCTCCCGCCTGGCTCTGGAAAGGGGAAAGGGGTTAAAACTTACCTTTTTCCAGCGTTGGGCGGGAAGCTCTCCTCCTCCGATCCTCCTCTTCTCCTCCCCGTCGGCTGAATGCGCATGCCCGGCAAGAGCTGCGCGCGCATTCAGCCGATCACATAGGAAAGCATTCATAATGCTTTCCTATGGACGCTGGCGTGCTCTCACTGTGAAAATCACAGTGAGAAGCACGCAAGCGCCTTTTTTGGTCTACGCTGGGTTTGACAGCTTAGCTGATCTTCCCCTATTTGACTTGAATTTTAGATCTTTGCAGAGAATAGTATCTCTTAGTGGATACTTTTACACTTGGATTGACATATTGTTATTTTGAGAGTCACCATTGTATCTTGTATATAATTAAATTTGGACTTATGTATTTTTTTTGAGACAGTTGTTCCTGTTTGAATTGAGTTTTATTTAATTTGGAGCGCTCACATCTAATATAATTTTCCATATTTCTAGTTTACCTAAAATATTTGCCATTTGGCTTATCCCTCCTGGAACATCAACCCTGTTACATATCTTAGTATCATCAGCAAAAATACATACCTTACCATCTACACCTACAGCAATATCACTAATAAAAATATTAATGAGAATGAGTGTAAGTACAGATCCTTGAGGTACCCCACTGGTAACAAGACCATGCTTTAAATATACTCCATTGACTACAACCCTCTGTTGCCTGTCACTCAGCCACTGCCTTACCCATTCAACAATATTCAAATCTAAAATTAAACATTGCAGTTTATTGATAAGCCTTCTATGTGCAACAGTGTCAAAAGCCTTACTGAAATCTAGGTAAGCAATATCTACTGCACCACCCTGATCTATTATTTTAGTTACCCAATCAGAAAAATCAATAACATTAATTTGGCATGATCTCCCTGAAGTAAGCCCATGTTGTCTCTGATCTTGAAATCCATGTGATGTTAGATGTTCAACAATCCTATCCTTTAACATGGTTTCCATTACTTTCCCTACTACTAAAGTAAGGCTTACTGGCCTATAGTTGCCCGACTCCTCCCTACTACCTTTCTTGTGAATGGGCACAACATTCGCTAACTTCCAATCTTCAGGGACTACTCCTGTTAACAATGATTGGTTAAATAAATCCATTAATGGTTTTGCTAGTACACCACTAAGTTTTTTTAATAACTTTAAGTATATTCCATCTGGCCCCATTTACTTATTTGTCTTTACTTTTGACGGTTGAAATAGAACCTCTTCCTCTGTAAACTCACATGTAATAAATGACTAATTTGTCCCTTTCCCTAATTGAGGTCCCTTTCCTCCATTTTCATCTGTAAATACTGAACAAAAATATTAATTGAGGCAGTCAGCTAGACCTTTATCCTCTTCTACATACCTTCCTTATTTTGTTTTTAATTTAACTAATCCTTGTTTTACTTTCCTTTTCTCATTTATGTATCTAAAAAATGTTTTGTCCCTTTTTTTACTGACTGTGCTATTTTCTCTTCTGTGTGTGATTTGGAAGCTCTAACTTGCTTAGCCACTTTCTGCCTAATCTTATAGACCTGTCTATCTTTCTCACTCGTTTTTTTTTTTATAATTACTAAATGCTAACTTTTAGTTTTTTACTATTTTGGCCACATCTGCAGAGTACCACATTGGTTTCTTGAATCTTTTACTTTTACTGACAAGCCTAATACAATTTTCTGTTGTCTTCAGTAGTACAAATTTTAAATAATCCCATTTCTCTTGGAGTCAATTTAAACTGGTCCAGTCTGATAATGACTCCTTTACACATATTATATATTTAGAAAAGTCTTTTTTTCTAAAGTCTAAAACTTTTGTTTTTGTGTGGTGTGATTCAGTCACTGTTCTTATATTAAACCACACTGACTGATGATCACTGGATCCTAAACATTCACCTACAGTAATATCTGATACCAAATCTCCATTTGTTAACACTAAATCTAGTATTGCCTCCTTACGAGTTGGCTCCTCAGTGACTTGTTTTAGAGACAATCCCAGTAGGGAGTTTAGAATATGTGTGCTCCTGGCACAAGCAGTTATTTTGGTTTTCCAGTTCACATCAGGAAGATTAAAGTCCCCCAGGACAGTAACCTTCTCCTAGTAGCTATTTCCTCAACTAGGAGATTATCTAACACTTCTGTTTGTCCCGGGGGTCTATACATCACACCTACACGAGTTACTGTGTAATTACCATATTCTAACATAACCCAAACGGAGTCTATGTTCGCCTCACTAACTTTTATTGGGCTAGATTTTATGCTGTCCTTCACATACAGGGCCACTTCTCCCTTTCTTGCCTTCCCTGTCTTTTCTAGATAAAGAGTACCTTGTTGCTATGTCCCAGACATTTTTCTCATTATACCATGTGTCAGTAACAGTCACTAAATCTACATTATGAGTTGCCATATACTTTATTGTTAGACTTTTAGTACTCTTCAGCAAACTAAAATAAAAAGGTTTGCAAGCCTCTAAAGACAACACAGTTATTTTGTTGGTGAAGTAAATATTTTTCCGGAACCATTCGACTAATAAAAATTTCTATTTAAACATAGACTTTAAAAAAAAACATTTGTTTTTCAGTTTTAAAAAAACATAATCACAAATGCTATCATTCACATGATTTTATAAGTCAAGATGGTTTGTAAATTGATTTTAGTTCATATGTTGTAGTACATAGGAGAAGGACAAGATTGTAAGTGCATACAGTTCTGTGTTCATGTGAATCCTGTTCAAGTTAACCAATAAACCCAGCATATATACTCTATGCTGAGAACTGATGGATGGGACATAATCTCACACCCCCTTACTGTGTATCACAATACTCATAATTATTCCTATTCTATCAGTGTCTTTTTGGAAACTTGAGTTTATCCCCCGGCTACCTCTTCAACTGCTAGACCTAATCTAATACCTGTTTGTACAGTACCTTTTTATGTCTCCAGCCTTCTTCCATCAGTGACATGGAGACTGTGACACCTACAGGACTTGTGAAAGGCCATGCATACTCCGTAACCAAAGTCAAGAAGGTGGTTCTCGGTGAGAAAACTCTGTGTTTCGGGAAAACAAGCAAGTTGTTCATGGTTCGGATGAGGAATCCTTGGGGCAGCAGGGAGTGGAGAGGAGCATGGAGTGATGAGTAAGGACTGCTTCTTGTATCACATCCTAAAATTCTCAAATTGTGCAGCATTCAAATTTTATAGTTGGAAAAATAATAAAACTTGCTCATACATAGTTGATGTTTCCACAGCAACATATGTAAATTAGCTGAAAACAACCTTGTTTCCATTCTACATTTCTATGGGTCTCCCTATAATGTTATGCAGTAATTTACACAGGGTATCTCAGAGAATTTGGAAAATAGCAAGCAAATGAAATGTGGTCAGCAATTTGTCTTTAATGTGTATTTGGTTCTGTGCAAACCTCAGCATTTGGACCCCCTCACTGTCAGATATGATACTTTCCAGATTTGGAAGGTATGAAATTAGGATGGCAAGAGACTGGATGGGCCAGCCCAGTGACAAAGGAAAGGAGAAATGAGGGGGAGATAGAAAGACATGTATAGAAGAGTCAAAGGACAGAGGGAGGATTGCTCTCACAACCCAAACGTTCCTATGTATACTTGAAAATTAAATTAACTTGACACAGAGTAGAAAAAGGCTATAAAATTAATTAGAAAAGAGGAATTCGTTCAAACAAGGAGGTCCTTAAGTGAAGCTCGGATAAAACAGAGATATCCCTATCTAGATAAACTCTAGAAATGGGGGTATGAGCAGTAGCCAGGTACTAGGAGTAGAGGGTTAAGGTATGGATATGGTATATGAACGAATAAGGGTTAGGGGGAGGTAATAATGGTGTACATACATATATAGAGAGTAACTCCACACCAAATCTCTAAAAAGAGCTTCACCTAAGGACCCCCTTGTTTCAAGGGATTCCTCTTTTCTGTTTGTGCTATATTCAGGGTTATCCCCTTCTTTGAACCTCTGTGTAAGACTTTTTTTAGGACTAATCAGGAACTCCCACTATCTTTGGGATTCTAGACTTGCCCTTTTCTGTTATTTCTATTTATTATAAAACCAATTAACCTGTTTCTCTGACACTGTGGGCACTTCCCCTGTCAGTAGCAGGGAAAGGCCGAGAGGCACACAAGTGCTGTCTACTCACCAGTGGCAGAACTAATGTAGAGAGGGCCCTTGTGCAAGACACTTATTTGGGCCCCCTCCAGTGCAAGAGAGCCAAAAGGTAGATCCCCATCTGTCTTATAACTCCAATGATGCTATGCTAGCTGAGGATCTACCATTTGCCCATCCTTGCAGGGTTGCATTTGTGAGCAGTGTTTGTGCGTTTGAATGTAAGCATGTTGTATATACAGTATATGTGTGCATGTAAGGGTGTATTTGTATGTACTGTTGCCATTGGAATGTAGTGGTCTACTTGTGTCTAGTGTTTGTGTTTAAATGCAGGGGTTTGTGTATGTAATGCTGACCTTTACATGTGGGTGTATATTTGTTTGTAGTATTGGTGTTTGAGTGAAGGAGTGTGTTTGTATATAATTTTGGAGTTTGAATGCAGGGGTGTGTTTGGATATAATGTTTGTGTTAGATTGCAAAAGTGTGTTTGTATGTTGTGTTGGTATTTGCTTGGATGTGTGCACATATACACATACACTGCCACATGCATACATACTTACACAGAAATACATTAACACACAAATAAACACACGGACACATACACACAAATCTATATACACACTGACACCTGCACAACCTGACACATGCTTACACCCTGTTACACACTGACTTATACAAACACCCAGACACACACGCACCCTAACACCGAGATGCAAACACACTGACATACACCCTGACACACAGATACATGCACACTGACAAACACATGCACACACACATACACAGATGCATGCACACCCTGACACACACACTGACCTACATACTTACTTAGATATAAATAAACATTAACACACAGACACAAACACAGACATAAAGATACGCACAATGACACATTTACACACCCCGACACACACGCTGACATATACACACCTTGACACACAGACACACACACACACTGTGACACACACATTCAGACACACACACACACTGTGAAACAGATATACACACACACAATCTGAGATAAACACCTAAATGTTCATGTTTACATTTGCAGCCACCCTCCTGTTAGCTTACCTTTTGTTTCCAGGAAGACGGCTGCTTGGAGTCCTGCTGCTGCCTGAAGTGAGCGGGTGTAGCAGTCTGTTGCAGCTCATATCTGTCTCTTCCCATGCTGCCTGTGCCACCTCCTCCTTCTAAATTTGTGCTTCTCTACTCAGTTACCAAGTACTGCTAATGGTACACAATTTAGGAATTTTCTCATTTTAATTTAACTGGGCGACCACAGTTATACTATGTTATACTATGAAACTGATAATAATGCCAATAATTAAACATATTATCTAATGTAATTGAGTATTATCTAATGTAATGCTTATTATAGTATATTTTAATAGTATTTGTTTATAAATAGCCAGTATTTGTGATATGAGACTTGTACTTTACATTCATCACTGGTTAGCGTAGTTTTAGATAAAGCTCATATCATCAGGTCTTGCACCCAAGGCATGTGATTTATCAGTTGTATATTTGTCATTAAAATATTCAACTTTGCAGCCCAAAAATACGTTTAAAGGTCTCAGTCATTTAAATTTTTGATACGTAGGTTAGAATACTGTGGGATAATTATACCTTAATATCATTTTTCCTTTTTTAATTTTTTCATAATTTTCAAGATAGAAATGTATTTTGATGATCCACCCTATGTTCACTAGGTAGTAGAACAATTATGGTCTTATTTACAGAACATTTTCTTCCATGTAATAAATAGAAATTAATATATATTTTGTACGTTTGCTCATTACTCATTTGTAGAAAGGGAACATTCCGTTGACTAGTTACAGTCTTGGACATGTAGGTGAATAAATCTGGACTCCTGTGTGCAATTCACAGGACATTTTTGAATAATGTGCAATATGGTGAAATCATAAACAGTTCTAAATAAAGGCAAATGAAAATGTTATTTTCCCTATATTAAATGATAATGGCACAATCAATATTTACATTTTTGCATCTGTGGTTTGTTTATTTATGTTAGATCACAAGAATGGAAAAGAGTGAGCAAATCAGAAAAGGAAGCTCTTGGTCTAACTGTCCGAAATGATGGAGAGTTCTGGTAAGCAACCAGATGTGTAGACGATATAATAAGCGTGGTATTGTAGTTCCAAAAAGTTTTCTCTTTTAAGTAGGTTATTTTTAGGCAGGAGTTCCATTGAAGTTCTGCAAAATTGTGGACATTGGTTGCTATTTATTTAGTTATTCAGTAGTTCAGTAAATCAGTAAATCTGCTTAACTTAAGAGGGTTAAAACGTGTTTTCCCCCTCACCCTCCCTTGTGGTGCTGCTGAGTTACTTAGAGGAGTGGTCCCTTCATTTATACCTGTGTGGGTTTTTGCATACCTACAGTGGACTTACTGAGCCTGCTCACTTCGAGTTCCTTCAAAGTAGTCTCTTTTAAAGGGGCACTCCAGGCACCAAAACACTTATAAAGTCTATATCTCTAGGGTTCCTAAACTGTCCCTTTAAGTAGCCAGGAGTTTATTGTTTTCCTGTCCTGTACTTGTTTTTGGTAATGGTGGAAATAGATGTTGGCTTGATTGAAGGTTTGACTCAGCGAACATCTTGCTACATGTATGCATGCATGGATGAATCTGTCCAGGGTCCATACATCTGTACTAGGTGTGAGCGGGTGGCTTCTCTGGAAGATTGTATTGAATTTCTGGAAAGGCGAATTGCAACATTGAGACAGAGTGACAATATTGATAGGGGTCTAAATGTGTGTAGCGTACAGGGGAGGATAACTCAATAGAAGCTTCACTGATGGATGAAGGGAGTGGAGAAATAAAATACTAAATAGTGCACAACTGGATCAGGATTCACCAGTCCTGGGTAAAAGAACATACATATAAACACTACTAAAAGTGTAGTATACAGAAGCTAATATTTAGAGTATAAAAGAATTGAAATAATAAAATTATAAAAAGTGGCAGGGGTAGAAAATGGAATATATAAAATGAGATAGATAAAATAATTTAGAAATAAAAATGAACACAGAGTATATGAAATGTGGAAGTACTGAATAAAATATTTTAACAATACACTTACCTGAAATGAGTGAATAAAGATTAATCGAGCAATGACCCTCTTAAACCATAACACACTACAATACATCACACCACACTCTCACACTTATCGACAAATGTTAAAGAAGATTAACGCTTGTAAACGTGCAACCTCAAGGTACTGATGGAAGTTAGTGTGTCCACCTTGATCTCGTTCATGACGGGCTCAATTGGATACACACGGTATCAAAACGAAACAGCATTGCAATTTATGTTAAGGAACACTGTCACAATTGAAAAATGATATCCGCTGTAAATTGAACCTGACTATAAATCCTATTTGGACATATACCGTACTGACATTGTGTACCTATACTGTATTATTGATACGGCCCTGCGAGCCTAAGCATGTTCTTGTTCACACCTTAATAAAACCTGATTCAACAAAAAAATAAAACTAAGATTAATCGAAATTTAATAAACTGAATGTATTTAATTTAGCTTTATCTTTATTAGAACCATAGAAACATAGAATGTGACAGCAGATAAGAACCATTCAGCCCATCTAATCTGCCCAATTTTCTAAATAATTTTATTAGTCCCTGGCCTTATCTTATAGTTAGGATAGCCTTATGCCTATCCCACGCATGCTTAAACTCCTTTACTGTGTTAACCTCTACCACTTCAGCTGGAAGGCTATTCCATGCATCTACTACCCTCTCAGTAAAGTAATACTTCCTGATATTATTTTTAAACCTTTGTCCCTCTAATTTAAGACTATGTCCTCTTGTTGTGGTAGTTTTTCTTCTTTTTAAATATAGTCTCCTCCTTTACTGTGTTGATTCCCTTTATATATTTAAATGTTTCTATCATATCCCCCCTGTCTCGTCTTTCCTCCAAGCTATACATGTTAAGATCCTTTAACCTTTCCTGGTAAGTTTTATCCCGCAATCCATGAACCAGTTTAGTAGCCCTTCTCTGAACTCTCTCTAAGGTATCAATATCCTTCTGAAGATACGGTGTCCAGTACTGTGTACAATACTCCAAGTGAGGTCTCACCAGTGTTCTGTACAATGGCATGAGCACTTCCCTCTTTCTACTGCTAATACCTCTCCCTATACAACCAAACATTCTGCTAGCATTTCCTGCTGCTCTATTACATTGTCTGCCTACCTTTAAGTCATCAGAAATAATCACCCCTAAATCCCTTTCCTCAATTGTTGAGGTTAGGACTCTATCAAATATTCTGTACTCTGCCCTTGGGTTTTTACATCAAAGATGCATTATCTTGCACTTATCCACATTAAATGTCAGTTGCCATAATTCTGACCATTTTTCTAGTTTACCTAAATCATTTGCCATTTGGCTTATCCCTCCTGGAGCATCAACCCTGTTACACATCTTAGTATCATCAGCAAAAAGACTTACCTTACCATCAAGACCTTCTGCAATATCACTAATAAAAATATTAAAGATAATGGGTCCAAGTACAGATCCCTGAGGTACCCCACTGGTGACAAGTCCAAGCTTCCAATATATTCCATTAACTACAACCCTGTTGCCTGTCACTCAGCCACTGCCTTACCCATTTGTGGCGAAACCGACCTCGCCACTGGGCATTGGAGGAGACTGATTGCCAGCCTCCTGCCATGTGACTATGGCCCCTGGGATGTATTGCCCTTTAAAGACATGATTTGGGCATAATGGATTTGTGTTGTGCTGCTGCTGGCCCTTTAAGAACCATTCAGAAGTACATGGTGAGAACAATGGATGGTGGCCATTTTAACTCACAGACACTGTTTGGACTTTTCAACACGGTGCCATCTCGCCAGTATTTAGTGCACAGAGAAATCGTGCAGTAGTTTTGGACTATACAGCAGGGGACACATTATACAGTGATTGTTTTTCATTTAGCCTGTATATGTTCTGCAGAATCTGCATTAAACTGTATCTTCCAAAGTACTGAACGGATCTGGGTGAATTTTGGATATGTGGTTTATGGGGTTATTGCATGTTTTGGGGTCCCTGTGATGTGTTTTATGAAACTGTATTCCTCTGTCTGTGATAATTAGATTAACCATTGTGTAAGGTAATTGTATCACAGGCAGAGGGGAGGATTTTGTGTGGGAGTGTCTGAGTGTATTGTACGTGTTATTGGTTGTTATGTAAAACCCTGTGGGCAGTACTAAGTTTGTGGATTGGGAATAAAAGAGGCTGTATGTGCCAGTCCAGTGAGTTCCTGCTTAACCCTCAAAGTGAAGTGTCGACTCATTATTGGGGGAGGATTTATTGTATGCTGTTCCAGTTTGACTGCTAGGAGTGTAAACCTATTCGCATGGTTTTTCCTATTCGGCTGTATACAACATTTATATGCTTGAGAGCATTCATATGCTCCTACAGTTCAGTGGTTTTGGTGTCTGCTGCAGTGCTTGGAGTCCTCAGGAAGTGCTAGGAGCATCCTTCAACGGAGTTACCCAGTCGGGGTGCCAGGTGATCCGTTACACCATTCAACAATTTTGGAATCCAAACTTAAAGATTGCAGTTTATTGATAAGCCTTCTATGTGCAACAGTGTCAAAAGCCTTACTGAAATCTAGGTAAGCAATATCTACTGCACCACCCTGATCTATAATTTTAGTTACCCAATCAAAAAAATCAATACGATTAGTTTGGCATGATCTCCCTGAAGTAAACCCATGTTGTCTCTGATCTCGAAATCCATGTGTTTTTAGATGTTCAACAATCTTATCCTTTAACATGATTTCCATCACTTTCCCCACTACTGAAGTAAGGCTTACTGGCCTATAGTTGCCCGACTCCTCCCTATTACCTTTCATGTAAATGGACACAACATTCGCTAACTAACAATCTTCTGCGACTACTCCTGTTAACAATGATTGGTTAAATAAATCTGTTATTTAATTATTCACTCATATCAGCTCAGTGTTTTATTGCAGTATTTTATTCAGCACTTCCACGCATTATTTCACATACTATTTTGTTCCTTTTTTTCTCAATGATTTTATCTATCTAATTTTATTTCACTTCATTTATACTCTAAATATTAGCTCCTGGATACTGCTAGTAGTTTTTATATTTGCTCACTAAGTGGGGGCCTCTAGTGGAGTAGCAGGAGATAAAACAGGCACATAGCTTGGTAACAGTTTCACATAGTTGAGGGAAGAGGAAAGGTTTAGCTAATCCTGACTTTTGGCACCCAACAGATTTGCCCGTTTGAGTGAAGATGTTGGGAGCATCAGCTCTAAAAGTAGCTGTAAAAAAGGATGTTGCTCCTTCTAACAGCCGACAGAACAGACCCTCTAGTATGGGTGGGGCTGAGAATATAAGAAGTGCTAGACAGGTTATGGTGGTAGGGGACTCTATTATTAAGAGTGTAGATACGGTAATCTGCTTTGCTTATTGTCTCAACCGACAGTTGCTGTCTCCCAGGTGCTCGGGTCCAGTATTTGCTGACAGAGTGGATGGATTATTGGGAGGGCATGTGGATGACCCAGCTGTCATGGTCCATATTGGTACGAATGACAAAATCTGAGGAAAATGGAGGTTCCTAAAGAATGCGTTCAGGGACGTAAACTGAAGAAAAGGACTTCCAAAATAGTATTGTCAGAAATATTACTGATGCCGCACGGTAGAAAGGCAGCGGGAGAATAGGGATGTTAATGTGTTGTGAAAGTCTTGGTGTAGAGGTCTGGCTAATTAGAGCATTGGTATGATTTTGCTCTTGGGTGCAATATTTATAACCATGATGGATTGCACCTATACGGAAGAAGGTCTGCTGTGCTGGAGTCAGGATGTCTAGAAGGTTGGTGGAGATTCTACACTAGTGGTGGGGAGGAGGGACACAGAAATCTATAAAATGGAGATAGAACAGAAAGTAGATTGGCTTTAGCTCAACACAAAGGGGGTGGGGATGGGGGAAGGGGCAAGATCAGAAAAGAGTAGGTAAGTAATAGTAATAAAAATTCACATAATGTAGAAGTGACTCATGATAATATTAAATGTATGCTTACTAATGAAAGGAGCAACAAGAGGAAATAGCATACGCTAAGCAATATGACATAGTAGGCATAACATAACCATTGTGGGATGAGACACATGACTGGACAGTTAACTTAAATGGTTACATGTTATTTAGAAACGATTGAACAAAACATGAAAGGTGGTTTGGTATGTTTGTATGTCAACCAAGAATTACAGCCAAATCTTAAGAAAGTGGAATGTGAAAAGAAACATTTGGAAACTTTAAAACAAAACCATCCCCCCAAAAATTTAAGTACACTGAAAACACAGATGGACATGTTAGTTAAGACCAGGAAAAGGCAGAGATTTTAAATAATTATTTTTCCTCAGTCTATATTATCGAGGAACACCTGACAAGAGATATGCAAATTATTGCTGAAAAAAAACTTGCATAAAATTTGGGGCAAAGCTATGGGGCCTGAGGGTATTCACCCAAGTGTACCTAAAGAGTTTAGTGTGTAATACTGTTTTTAAGCTTTCAGAATTCATTTCTTTCAGGAATTGTACCAGAGGGATCTTTGCCTGGAAATTATAGATCTATGAGCTTAACTTCTGTAGCTGGGAAAGCATTTGAAGGGTTATAAAAGCAGGGCTGTCACGCTGAACTTATCTTTTCCCAATCGATTCCTCTTCTCTTCCACTCTCAGAATATGTTCTTCATTTTTAGAATTTAATTTTCCTTATGCTAATATGGGGGTCATATTGAGTGATGTGGGCATGGGAGGTTTTAGGAGTGGTGGTAGATTCCTCCTTGTAATAAGAGAACCAACAAAGACCTAATTGCAATTCAGTCTTCGTTTTTTTTTTTTTTGTAATTTCCACCAGTTCATTCATCTTCTGATGAATCAATAAATAGCTCAATTCATTCCGAAATTTGAACAATTGTGAATGCCAAAGTGGAGACTGGAGGCTGTTGCTGGGCGGTCAGATAGCTATCTGCTGCTTAACGGCAGGGGCGGGATCTGCTGCTTAACGGCAGGGGCGGGGCTTATGTATGGGAGGCGGGGCTTTGTTTTGGGGGTGGGGCCTGTGCCAGGGAGCCTGTCAGTGCCCAAGCATCTCTCCAAAGATAATACCCAGCACTTCATTCCCTCGGGCTGTAACAGACTGTCAAACTGATTTTTTTCCTAGTTGGCTCAAAATTAGAAAGTGCTTCAAACTGGGTTGAGAAACAAATGTGAGAAAGGCTTGATGGATGCAAGTCTCATTTCAGCCTATGTAACTATGTAACTGTGCGGCAAAGTGTTAAATTAGATATAATCACCATGGATGCCAGCATGATCTGTTTACTGATTTCTTTACATTTAGCACTTTATCCTAGAATTGCTTCATTTTGCCTGGAAAAATGAAGACGGGCACACAGGGGCGCCGCAAGATATATTTTCCTGGTGCTATGATCATAGTGTTATGGGCATATGTACGTTAGAGTGGTAAATAGAGGAACCAGCTGCCGTTACAATAGCACCGGGAACGGTGCCTTCCTCTCCCCTGCCAGTTATGCAGGACCGGAGGGGAGATCAGAGATCTCCCTCACCCACCCGCTAGCAGTGTAATTCTTGCAGCCAGCAAGGGAGGGAGAGAGGACCCGGAGGAGCTATAAGCTGCAGCTCCACCTGCTTCTGCTCTCGCGAGCTCGGAGTCTGAATCTCGTGATAATGAACTCTAGCCTGATCTGCATGCTGGAGTTCACTCTCACCACTAGAAATGTCAGGGTTTCTCCACCGGACCACCAGGGATTAGTACTGTCCCCCCTCCCAGTCAAAGGTAAGCAGGGAGGAGGGATATAAAAATAATTATTTTTAATCAAAATCTTTTTTATATTTATTTGTGAATTTGCCCTCCTACTCCCACAGTGACACAATAACTCCCCCCATTCATACACAATGCTCCCCCATACACACAAACTGCCCCCCACACACACACTGCCCCCCCAATACACACAATTACCTCCCATTCACAATTACCTGCCATACATACACACTGTCCCTCATAACACAATTACCCCCCATAGACACACACGTTATCCCACACACACACAATGCCCCCCACTGTACTCCCTCACTCAGCCTGCCCCCCACACACACTGTACCCCTCATACAACCTTCCCCCCCCACACACTGCCCCCCACACACTGTAACCCTCACCCACAAACTGCCCCACATGCACACACACTGCACACATCACACACTATATCCTTCACACACACACGCTACATCATTCACAACACAATGAACCCCAGTACACTCACTGCACCCCTCCCACACACACACACACTGCATGCCTCACACACACACATATTGCACTCCTCACACACACTACTGCCCCTATCCCCTACTACAGTCCCTATCCCTGCAGATCCCATTTATATTGTCAAACTGTTCTTAAACAGTTTTACTACTGACTTTGGGAGGGCACTACGGCATTACTGATACCATAACCACTATAAAGTGCTGTAGTGGTTATTGTGCCTGGATTGTTTCTTTAAATAATCTACCAGTGCCTCTCCCAAGACTAGGTTCTGGATCTGCGCTTGAACGACAAGCATTTCTGCCGAACAGGGGCCCAGTATATGCCGCAGCACTGTACATGTATACAACCTGGAAAATTGTTTTGACTTGGGGAGCCTTGGAAATATATTGAAATATTAAGGGCGCCTTGAACCTAAAAAGTTTGGAAACCACTGGTTTATAGTATTAATAAAAAGTTAATCAGGATATAAATCAGTAAATAAAAAGTACATAATTTCTTTAATTACGAGTTATTTTTGTACACATCTTTGTTTACATAAATTCAACGTTACAGTTATTTTTATAATGTCAAGTAGGTGAATTGTATATATTTTATTGTGTATTATGCCCCTATTTAATTTATTTTATGCTGGTTTATTTTTCATAAATGTTAAACAGATATGGGGGTGGGGCCTGGCCATCATGGAGAGCAGACATACATAGCATGAGCACCTCCACTAAGGCGAGAAAACTGATTTGCTGGTGTGATTTCAGTCTCAAAAGCAGCTCTACCGACCATTATCCTATTCCTGCCTGTGGGGGAGCCTTCTGGAGCAGGTTTGAAGCCCCTCTCCAAAGTCTGAGGCCTACACGCCTGGCGGGCTCCACGGAGGGGAGAAACAGCCGATCTCCAGGCCTGAAACTACAGACGTCTGCAGAATCTGCCGCTGCAGCCCCGTGCCCCCCTTCCCACCGTGGACCAGTGGGGGTTATCCTGGACTGCACTGGATAATACGACGCACAGTGGTGCAACTCTAGCTGCAGAACCTGCTTAAGCCTAACACACAACTTACCCCTTTAAGATGGCGGAACTCACTCCTCGTGCGCCTGAACGCATGCAACAGGGGCTGGAGCACTTGTACCCCATTGCCCAACAGGCAGCTGGAGGAAGTGTTTCAATGCTTCTTTTTTTTTTTATTCTTTGTTTTTGCCATGAGGGTCGGCCACAAACATATGATATACAATCAGGTCACCCAATACACAATGAGCAAGAAGTAAATTGGCAGAATAAAAAAAGTATAAAAACATTAATGACAACAATGATATTACACATAGTAACCGGGAGGTATAGTGTTTGGGCTCCATTCCGGAAAGCAACCCATCTGGGTGTTTTATCAAAAATAAAATACAAGTTTAACAGTAATAAAGAAATAATAAAGCTTGGTGCCTAGCTTGAGAACATCAGTGAGCAGGCAAATAAAAGTAAAGCATATGTTGTCCCCTCTACACCAGTCCCAAAACCGACCCTCCAGCTAGTAGACATCAGGGAAACTACAATACCACTGTTATAGTCCTCACCCAAGAGATGATTGGCATCGCAGATAAAAAAAACTGAAGTGATAGTCAGAAGGAAGAAACGAAGGGGAGGGGGATAGGAGAGGAAGCTGCAGATAGAACAAACAAAAGGGAGGGGCAACCCGGACAGGAGAGCCCTAAAGCGTCCCAAAGCATTCTCACCAAAAATAGATCTAGACAGGGGAATATCCCATGGAGGGATGCTAAAAGACCCACTGTAGGGAATGAAGGACGAAACCAGCGACCTTATAAGATGCGCAAAGTGGTCGAGCAGTTGAGGTGGGGGACTGAACCCACCCCACTCATCCCCTAGCCACCTAAATCTTGAATGCCTTCATGGTGACCCGTACCTGGGCCGTGTGCTTATCCACGAGGCAAGTATCCTTTTTTGGATGACTGCTTCTACTGTGGGGGTCTCCCTCTGAAGCCAAACCTGTGCCAAAGCCCTTCTAGCTGTCAAATTTAACTTGTGCAAACGGTTTTGGTCAGTTTTGGTCTAATCATCCATGGGTCTAACTTAACTTCTCTACCGAGGACATCCCTTAGTAAATCCCTAATCCTTAACCAATACAGTTGCACATCAAGACATTCCCACCACATGTGGATATAAGTCCCCTTCTGTCCATACCTCTCCAACACAGGTCTGTGGGGATCTTATTCATTTGACACAATTTGACAGGAGTGGTGCACCATCTAAACATGGTCCTATAAGACTGTTCCTATAAGGTGACACATATGGATGAAGTCGAGTTCGCTTCCCAAATTTCATTCCACTCAACCCCCTCTAACGTTTCACCTAAGTCAGCTTCCATTGGTCAATATATGTTAGCTCCCACTATTCTAAAGTATCGGTGCTGAGGCGGGTGTACAAAGCAGTGATCAGCCCCCTGGAGAACTGCTCCCGAACACACATTTTTTTGGAGAAAGTTATCTGTTGCATAGCTGCCTTCTTAACTTGAGCATCCTGAGCATAATCCCTGAATTTAATATAGCGGAAGAAATCTGAAGGTTTCAGGGTAGCCCTAGTTTTTAGTTCCTCAAAGGGAATAACAGAGCCCCCCTCATATAAATGGCAAAGTCACTGCAATCCAGCATATTCTATACCCTTAAAATTGTGTGCTCTCCTACCCGGGGGGAACACCCCATTCCTCAGGAACAGCGTCAATGGTAAAGGGGAAGAGGTCAAACCATATTTTAAAGTGTTAGCATCCCACAGTTTCAGGGAGTTTAAGATTGCAGGGTACTTCGTTTGAAGTGGAGGCTGATAGTCCCTAGGTACCCATATGAAAAACTGTGGTAGGTCTGAACCCATTAACAAAGACTTGAGATCCACCCATCGTCTCTCCTCAGGGGGAGAATGCCACAGCGCAATCTGGGTTAGTTGGGCCACTAGGTTATAAAAATACAGATTGGGCAAACCCAAGCCCCCCCCCTCGCCTTCGCCCGGTAGAGGGCATTACAGGATACCCTATTGTGGCAAAACCGACCTCGCCACGTGTCCTTGGAGGGGGCTGCTTGCCCGCCTCTTGCCTTTGGACTATGGCCCTGCAGGTTAAACTGTTTATTTTCCCTGCAGAAAGGCTTATTCGTGTGATCTGAGTGCCATTCATCTAATAATGTGCAGTCAGATCCAAGCTATCTGGGGATATGTAGAAATGTGTGTTTTATGTACCAAATGTGTCAGTATGTAATTTTATGTCTTTTACTGTCTTTTTGTCTGCCATGTGGGTAATGGAGTTTGGCTCTGTCTTTGGAGATAATTAGATTCCTTCTCCAATTATCTCCAGGGCAGAAGGGAGGAAGCCAGGATGCATTGTGGGGATGTTTTACTTTTACTGTTTGAGCCAGGGGGAACAAAAGATACTTTTACTAACTTTTGAACCCCTGGTCTGATTCATGCCATTTTTTAATATGTTGTTCCCCTGAATGGATTGATTGTGAATATGTATTTTTATGCGAATGTGATGTATATTTTGGGAGTTATGAATGTTGTGTAAAAACTGTATTTTCCCTACCTATGATAATTGTATTTTCCTGTGTGTACAGATAATTAGTTTACAGGTAGAGGGGAGGGCTATGTGTGGGATGTAACTATTGTGTGATTGGTTAATGTACGTTACTGTGTGTGTCCCTCCCCTTCATGGGAGCACCTAATAAAAAGGGCTGCAAGCTAGCAGCCAGAGAGTTCTATTTTTACCCTCAACTTGAGTCCTGTCTCTTATTGGGGGAATCTGCTACAAGGGATTGCTATGCTAGGCATATTCCCTTGCTATAATCACTGAGCTCTTGTAAGAGCTTGTTCCTGCTTCGTTTTGAAGGGAGATAGCTGCAGCCTGCGGTGCTTATGGTGTCTGGTGGAGTGCTTGGAGTCCTCTGGAAGCGCCAGGAGCATCTTTCAACGGAGGTACCCAGTCGGGGTGCCAGGTGATCCGTTACACCTATGTTTTTTATTTTGCCATACAAATTTGTCTACGGCCTGCTGAAGAGTGGTCAGATGGGATTTGATCAGATGGACCGGTAGAGCTTGGAATAAAAACAGTATTCTAGGTAAGACATTCATTTTCACAGAGTGGATCCTAACTACAGTTGCAAGAAAAAGTATGTGAACCCTTTGGAATGATATGGATCTCTGCACAAATTGGTCAGAAAATGTTATCTGATCATCATCTAAGTCACAACAATAGACAATCACAGTCTGCTTAAACTAATAACACAGAAAGAATGAAATGTTGCCATGTTTTTATTGAACACACCATGTAAACATTCACAGTGCAGGTGGAAAAAGTATGTGAACCCCTAGACTAATGACATCTCAAAGAGCTAATTGGAGTGAGATGTCAGACAACTGGAGTCCACTCAGTGAGATGAGATTGGAGGTGTTGGTTACAGCTGCCCTGCCCTATAAAAAACACACACCAGTTCTGGGTTTGCTTTTAACAAGAAGCATTGCCTGATGTGAATGATGCCTTGCACAAAAAAGCTCTCAGAAGACCTACGATTAAGAATTGTTGACTTGCATAAAGCTGGAAAGGGTTATAACAGTATCTCCAAAAGCCTTGCTGTTCATCAGTCCACGGTAAGACAAATTGTCTATAAATGGAGAAAGTTCAGCACTGCTGCTACTCTCCCTAGGTGTGGCCTGTAAAGATGACTGCAAGAGCACAGTGCAGACTGCTCAATGAGGTGAAGAAGAATCCTAGAGTGTCAGCTAAATACTTACAAAAGTCACTGGCAAATGCTAACATGCCTGTTAGCGAATCTACAATACGTACAACACTAAACAAGAATGGATTTCATGGGAGGATACCACAGAGGAAGCCACTGCTGTCAAAACAAAACATTGCTGCACGTTTACAGTTTGCAGAAGAGCACCTGGATGTTCCACAGCAGTACTGACAAAATATTCTGTGGACAGATGAAACCGAAGTTGAGTTGTATGTGTGGCGAAAAAAAGGCACAGCACACCAACATCAAAACCTCATCCCAACTGTGAAGTATGGTGGTGGGGGCATCATGGTTTGGGGCTGCTTTGCTGCGTCAGGGCCTGGATGGATTGCTATCATCAAAGGAAAATTGAATTCCCAAGTTTATCAAGACATTTTGCAGGAGAACTTAAGGCCACCAGCTGAAGCTCAACAGAAGATGGGTGTTGCAACAGGACAATGACCCAAAGCATAGAAGTAAATCAACAACAGAATGGCTTAAACAGAAGAAAATACACCTTCTGAAGTGGCCCAGTCAGAGTCCTGACCTCAACCCAATTGAGATGCTGTGGCATGACCTCAAGAAAGCGATTCACACCAGACATCCCAAGAATATTGCTGAACTGAAACAGTTCTGTAAAGAGGAATGGTCAAGAATTACTCCTGACCGTTGTGCACGTCTGATCTGCAACTACAGGAAACGTTTGGTTGAAGTTATTGCTGCCAAAGGAGGTTCAACCAGTTATTAAATCCAAGGGTTCACATACTTTTCCACCTGCACTGTGAATGTTTACATGGTGTGTTCAATAAAAACATGGCAACATTTCATTCTTTGTGTGTTATTAGTTTAAGCAGACTGTGATTGTCTATTGTTGTGACTTAGATGATGATCAGATCACATTTTATGACCAATTTGTGCAGAAATCCATATCATTCCAAAGGGTTCACATACTTTTTCTTGCAACTGTATCCACGAGATTGTCTACCCACTTCTCCATATCCTCAATGAGGGTTTTGAATATAGGGACATCTTTTTGTTGGGATAGTCGGGTACGATCTGCCATCAGCCAAACAACTAAATACTTGAGATGATTGTTAGCTATATGAATGTGGTATGTCTGACCAATGTGTGCCATGTTCACTGCCGAGAGGCCTATGGGAAGAGCACTTGACTTATTCAAGTTCACTTTGTAGCCCGCTAATTCACTATATTTCTATAACACTTCCGTCAGTGTCACCATGGATTCTCTAGGGTATGTCAACGTTAATAGGACATCATCTGCAAAGCCTGATACCACAAATTTCTGCCCGCCCACCATTACCCCCAGTATTCCTGGGTTAGTTCTGATTGCTTGCAAAAGTGGCTCCAATGATAGTCCGGTGCCGTTACTCAACGTAAACAGTGGGACCTGTGCCCCTGAGGTCCGGATCTGCACCCGAACATTGGTGTACATAGCTCCAATTGCTGCTAAATACGGAGCAGGGATGTCAATATGCGCCAACAGTTCAAATAGATAAGACGACTTGACCCTGTCAAACGCCTTGTCGGCGTTGAGTGACAGGATCAGCGAAGGCACTTTAGTGGTGACCGGTCTTCAAATTATATCCAGATTACGTTGGGTATTTTCAAACAATTGCCTGCCTGGAACAAATCCTACCTGGTCAGCGTGGCTCAATTGTGGTAGTATAGGGTTCAATCTATTCGCAAGAATCTTTGATAGAAGTTTAGAGTCATATTTTATTAGAGAAATTGGTTGAAATGTTTCCGGTTCCAAGTTGTTCTTGCCGGGTTTCGGCAATAAGACAATATCCGCCAAAGACATGTCCCTGTCCGGGATGCCCCCTTCCATAAGGTCATTAAGCCAGGACTCTAAGTGGGCGACAATTCCTCAAAAAACGTTTTGCAATAGCTACCATCAAAGCCATCGGGGCCCGGGGCTTTATTACCCTTTAAGGAAGATATGACCAGATCGATTTCTTCTATTGAAATTCATTTCCCCAAGTCTGCTGAATCTGCCTCCACCAACGTTGGGAGGTCCAGCTGGCGTAGGAAAGCCCGGATATTATCAGCTTCCATCTGAGCATTAACCGAGTCAGGGCTAGTGGGGTTATACAATTTCACATAATAATCCGTGAACACCTTAGCTGTATCGCCAGGAGTCGTTTGATAGGCCCCTGAAAGATCCTTGATTTTCGCTTTTGCGCTGTCTCAGGCGAAGAAACCTAGCCAGCAGCGTGTCCATTTTATTTGATTTTTCATAATATGTCCTCCTAGACCATACGATAGCACGTGCCGTGTCATCCAGGAGTGTTTCCTGGATTGACAACCACAATGCTCGTACCACTGTCAAGTGAGCTGGGGAAGGATCCGATTTATGTTTCTGTTCCGCAGTCCTCAATGACTCCAGGAGAGACACCAAAAGTTGTGATTTATGTTTTTTTTTCAATGTGGCCTCATGAATCAATATGCCTCTTATGACTGCCTTATGAGCCGCCCATACCATCGCAGAAGAAGGACCCGGCCCTGTGATCACATTGAAGTACTCGGTTAGCTCCCAACTCAAGGTAGTGACTATCTCCGGATCATTAAGTAAGGAGCTATTCAATTTTCAGGACCAAGGGATGGCTAAGCACAGTTTATCCAGCGTCAAGGTGACATCGGCATGATCCGACCAAGTAATAGAACCCACTGTAGACCCCGACACCCTGAGCAAGGCAAAGGAGTTCACCAAGAGAAAATCGATCCGTGAGTAGGTATCATGTGGAGCTGAATAAAAGGTGTAATCAAGCTCATCGGGATGGGGAGCTCTCCAGACATCAATGAGGCCAGTCTGTTGTAAAAAAGTATGCAGCAAACTGTCCTGCCTTCCCCTACCATGGAAGCCTGCAGCCTAAACTCCTATCGACACCAGGACATGGCACAGAATTGAAATCCCCCACTACCACCACCATCCCAAGACATCAAGTAGATAATTCTGCGGAATGGTCATTGGGAGCATATAGGTTAAGGACATGTATAGTATGAGAAAATAGAGTATCTGATAAGAGCACAAACTTATTTACAACCTAGATTCCCTGATAGTTATGAATATATAATCACTGACAGTTTATGTGGTGCTATTATTTTAAAAGATCTATCCAATTGGTTATAGAATATCTACCATTCTTCTTAGATAACTTACTATTACCACCCAACCAGTTGTGTGTTTGTGTGACAATATTTACAAATCTATCTCTTAAGTATATCAAATCCTACCATGTGTTTTAATCCTATGATAATTATATTTTTATTTTATTTTCGTGAATAATTTATCTTCCTACTGTATATAGATAATCTTCCGTGATTCTTATTTAAATTACCAGAATCTCCTAACACTTTATCAATTTCTGATGCAGTGTGTAAAAATTGCATCCCTTTACTGTGTTCAAACTATCTAAATTTTATAAATTTACTCAATCTATTTACATATTTTCTCCTTTAAAGTATTAACACTTAACTTCCATCTTAACATGTGAAAAAATAAACCCACCATTGACTTATTATTAACACTTATTCCTAACCTTTTGCCTATCTCCATCCTTTACTTGTTAGCTATCTATTAGCACCAATCCAGCTGAAAGGAGAAAAAAAAACCAGAACTTATATATAATTCTAATTGTTCATTTACATCCAGACAGCTGCGGACTACGAAGCATCTTCAGTTTTTGATTATTATTCCAAAATCATATAACACCCGCTATAGATTGATCTTCCATCCATTTTCTCAAAGAATCCAGAGTAGTAAATTTTTCATTTTTTTCTCTCCAGAAGATCCTGAGGCATTTAGGAAATCCCCATATATATTTAACTTCTTTGGCTCTTAATATGGATAGTTCCTGGCTAAAGCTTTTCCGCCATGCTCTTGTATGGAAAGATAAATCAGGAAAAATCTTCAAGTTTTTAAATCTCTCTTCTGTAATCGGATTATTTCTCACAGAACTCATTATTTGGTTTTTAGTATAAAAAGACTGTAATTTAACAATTACATCTCTTGGTAATGATTCTGCCACATTTCTAGGTCTAGGTAACCTGTGATATCTCTCTAATTCTGAGTCTTGAAAACCCGCTTGAGGTAATATTATTTCAAAGTATTCCATCAAAAAATTTTTCAGTAAAGAATCATTAATTTGTTCAGGGATATTACGGATTCTTATATTGGTTCTCCTTAACGATCTTCCAAATCGTTTAATTTGTCCTCCAGTGATTCAACCTTGGATTGTAGGTCTGTTATTACTGACTCTATGTGCACATTTTTTAAGTCTGTTTGCATCATCTTAGATTCTATGCATTCCAATTGAACTTTCATATCTCTTATGTCTTGTTTTAAATCTAATGATCCTTTTTGGATATCTTCTTTAATATTGTTCTGTAGTTTCTCCAGGTAATTAATTAAAATCTCTTCAGTTAGAGGTTTACCTACTTGTGCAATGTGAGAGGGATTAGAGTTAGATTTGGGGGAGGGGAGTTATCCTGAGTTTCAGGATTCAGTTGGAATTTGTTTGGAGGCGGGGAGAAATATCCTGATAACCTTTTATCAGTAATAGGGTCTTTTTTTTCTCTTTTTTTCCTTTCCTCCTGTGGCTTTCTGGTTGCCATTTTATTTTATATGAAAGGTCTTCTATACTTATAGCTCTTCCCTTTTCTTTCTTATTATTTTTCTCAGTTTTCTTAACGTTTTATTTCTCTTTTTTTTTTTTTTCTCCTCCCTTCCTTTACCTTTTTTTCTCTCTGTTCTTTGCAGTTTTTCTTTTTTCCTTTTTCTTCAAGCTGACCTTGCTCCTTTTTTTTTCCTCCTTTTTTTTTCTCTTTCTTTTTCTTTTCCTTTCCTCCCTCTTCTCTTTTTGGAAACTCTCTTTTTCTTTGGTTATTAATCTTTTTCTCCTTTATCCCACTCTTTCCTTCTTATTTCTTCACTTTTTTTTTTTTTCTTTTTTTCCCTTTTTTCCTTTTTGATTGCAAAGCCACAGAACTTATCCACAATATTTGTAGTTCGATTACTCAGTAATGTTTTGAGGCTCCACTCCTCAGCTTCTCAAAGTTCACAGAAAGAAGTATTTACAGTAGTTTCTATTAACTATTTTCCACTCTCAACCACTCTCAACCCCCTTCTCTCTATTACCCCTCTCAAATGCAATGTTATTCTATTCGTTTTAATTATATCAGTAGAACATGTCAGTAGAACATAAAATCAGACTTATCTTGTCAAGCCTGTATAACCGGCTTATATGTCGCGAGAAACTTCTCTTCGCACCGGAGCGCCAGTGCAACTCCAAATGACCCGCACAATCTGCTACGGAGGGAGTTGAAATCCGAAGTCTCATCCACCCGGGTTTGCTCTCGGTCAGCTCCGGCTCTCGGTTGCTCAAGCCAGGCCACGCTCACCCGGCCCGCCAGAGAGAAGAAAAAAAACCGCCGCCGGCCACTCTCCACCATACCGCCCCTCCCCTCACGTAGACACGCTCCCGCCTACGTCATCACGCCACACATCCCATGTATTTCTTTGAGCACCTTACCAATGGGCATCTGTGGTGAAATAGAACCGCCACACAATTCCTCTTATTATGGGCCCTAGCCTTGTAGGTTGTGTGATATATATGATACTTTAAAGCAAAATGGCGGATGTAGGATATCCTGCAGGAAAGCTATGTCCGGGTCCAGGCGTTTAAGCTCCTGGAACAGGAGGTGTCTCTTTTTTGGGGCGTAGAGTCCCTTAACTTTTAAGGAAGTTCATTTCAGAGAAATGGTTTTACATACAAAACTAGGTTATATAGAGGCATTCCCCCTATACTCTGTCTAACAACAGTACTCTGCCTCAATCCAAAGAGTGAAATACAAAGAACCAGCCCCAGGAGGCATAGCACCACAGCCGCTCCGCCCCCCAGCCCCACAGTAGATCCCCTCAGGGAAAGGTAGGTAGGGGAAAGAATAGGACAGAAGAACAAACAGAAGGAAGAAACATAAAAATAGAGAGAAAACACAAACAATATGTACAAAAGAAGCCTGGTCTTACCCATAGCCAGGCGTGGGTGTGACACATGTCCCAGCCACTCCCAAGTGCCATAAGCACTCCAGAGCCGTGGGGACATGGATCAACACCTTTAGTCACCACCACAGTGCCAACAGATAACCTGAACATTACACGAACAACAACCTCTTACATTTGCGGTCAGATCATGAACAGATCGCCCAAGGACAGGCTCCTAGACCTCAGGCATGGAAGAAAATTCCCTCCCCTGCCACCCACAAACATCAGGAGAAGATCAGGCATGGGGCGTGGGCATTAGCACCGCAAGCCCAGCACCCGTGCCCCCCAGATCAATATCCCGCCCACACACCCCAACTGGGCTGGCATCAAGCCGCCAGGCACATAAGAATAAATTAACATTGGCCATAGAGCCCACCCCGTAAGAGAAAGGGAAAAGTTTAAACGCTCCCCCAGTGTCAACCTTGAATTTGATCAGAAGGTGATGGGTTCTCGGGAGCAGGGACTCTAATAGGGGCCCACGCATACTGGCACGAGGCAGGACATGAGGCGATTAATACTGGCACGAGGCCAGTCTGGACATGAGGCGATTAATCTGTGCAGTAGCTGCATTGTGGGCCACAGCCGTGGACTCCACCCATTGCTCCAGTAGCACCTATAGCACAGCATCCTGGGCTGACGGGCTCCGATTTCAGAACCCTCTTCCTAGGAATATCGGTGGGGGAGATGGAGGGTAAGGGAGGGGAGGATGGGCACCTCCAATCCTGGGGACATACCCTTTCAGTGTCATGGGGGAAGAGAAGCATAGCACCCCGGTTGTTAAACTGGACAGCAGCATCAAAGCAATAAAAGGTACAGCCACTGTGCTTCCACTAGATGGCTAAGCAGGTCGAGGAAGGGGCTATGGTGAGGGCCTTCCCTATATCGGGTCGCTGTGTGGGTCTAAAAAGACAAAGGAGTCCACCTCAAGGACATTACCCCATCCCCCTATAATGAAGGATTATCCAGCATCCAACCCTTCATACCAGACACTTTGAAACAGAATGCAAACAAAAACTCCCTGAGCCCTTGTACCTGATTAGACCCTCTCTGCTCTGTCGCAAAAGTGCCTCTTTGGTCTGAAAGAACTGGAACCCAACGATCACGTCCCTGGGCATCTTGTTGTCCGCCCATTTAGCGCAAAGTGCCAGTGAGTTCTCTCTATGTGCCACAAGTGGTCCGGCACCTCCAGGAGAAGTGTTATTTCGCCTGGGTCGGTTTGCCAGATCTTCCAAAGCGGATTCAATCGATGCCAGTCTGGACATGAGGCGATTAATCTGTGCAGTAGCTGCATTGTGGGCCACAGCCGTGGACTCCACCCGTTGCTCCAGTAGCACCGTTCTCATGCTCAAGGCCTGGATCTCCACCTTGACTTCATTGGTGTTTCGAGCTATGACCTCGGCTAGGTAAGAGCACACATCCGAGAGCTTCATCAGGATCTGTGTTGTATCAGTCCCGGGTGTGCCTGGTGCAGCCCTACACTTAGGGCTGGATGTGGAGCTTGTCACCCTTGGGCTCACCCGGCCGCCATCTTTGGAGCTTGGCCACATGGCTCAGGAGGCCGCAAATAGATCAGCGATCGTTGCACCTTGTTTCGGCAGCTTCTTGGGCTGTTTTTTCATGGCCTGTTTCTCCATGCTGCGTCTCCTAAATCGGTTAACCGCTAATTCCGTGTAATAAAGCTATTGTTTGCGGTTGGCCTCGTGGTCCTTGCACAGCTTCACCCAGACGCGTCCAGCTCGCTCCGACCGCAGACCACGCGCCCCCTGTGTTTCAGTGCTTCTGGGAAGCCCTTGAGGCACGCCAAACTGTGAAGCTACATTGATCTCTGGAAGGAGACCAGAAGAGTGGCAGCCAGACAGTGAGTGGGCCCCTCTCGGGCACTCACTTCTCCACACTGCGAGCACCTTTTGCCACTAGCCCACCTGGGCTGAAGGCCAATGGGGACAAAACCCCTCCACATTGCCCAAATGGGCAAAAGATCCTTACCCACAATTGGCGGCATGGTTCCACCCTGATCTTCTGTCCTCCCCTCAGAGGAAAGGACTTGGACTCAATGAGGCCCCGAGTCCATGGCCCAAAGATACAGGCCAGTATACTAGCCCAGGGTGGGGTGGGCTGCCCATTACCACATGCCTGGAATGCCTATCCTCCCACTCCTCAGCACACAAGTATTCGACTTTCCAAACTTAGGAATAGCTTGACGTTGGCATACCACCATTATAGGACATTGACAAAGCTCCAAACATAGGACTTGCCCATGTGCAGCTGTCATCATGTGGCCTGCTCTTGCTGTGTTTTGTTAAATTTATGTTCAGCTGGTTAGCCCTTCTTATTTTTGTTTTCTTTACACGTGCTGATTTAAGTTATTTACCTTGTGCAGGGATCCTTCCTTTACACCCAGCTCTCAGTGGCATACCTACTATGAGGTGTTTATGATACAGGGAGTTTTTTTCTTGTTCTCTTATTTTTATCTATAAAGTGCATAGTACCCAGTGGAATATCAGCATGAAACAATTTATTAGCATGTTAACTTAAATTAATACTTCCTCGCATCTTCATGTCTGACTAGTTATACAAGTCGTTAAACTAACTATAAGCGTATCTAGTTCAATATAGCATGCTAGAGTAGGTTTTGACCATCTCTTTTCTCATAGTTAGACATAACTGATTAGCTTGATCATACTTTCATAATGAAAAATGTGCAGTTACTCTATATAACATGACACTGTCTTATAATGTTTGCTACTATGATGTTTGTTTGAGCTGTCATGGCCATACAAGCTTCTATGTAATCTTATGCACAACAAAAATTAAAAAAAAATTAAAAAAATTAAACATTTTAAACAGATACAAGTGAGCTAATTTTGGGGTTATATTACTGAATATGAATTCTAAAATATATGTGCATTAAAAACATGTCTCTGAGAGAACACTCTGTTATAATTAACTACCTTAAAAATATTCCTTCCCAAAAAAGAATCTTACACCAGAAAATCATACTGGAACAATATGATAGACTAGAACAGCCCAGCTGATCACATTGTATTGCATATATGTATAGAGTGGATTAAAATTCCAAGTAATTTTATGCTATGATAACTGGTTTAAAATTATTTATGATGTTTTTTTTTGTTTGTTTTTTTACCCAATGACAGTGGAGAAAGATAAAACAGACCTGAGAGCTAACTTATGGTTATTAGCGAGTATTCAAAGTGTCTGCTTTATTTAAGCCACCATCATCTCATTAGCTAGGATCATAGAAAGATATAGAACTGTTCCATAAGTATATCCACATAGGGTATGAGATAGAAGGTCCCATGCCACTGATTCTTTCCATTAATAGACATCTAGGAAGTTCTCTCATTCATTTAAATATTCTCCATCACATATTGTCCAGCATTTGCAGCAGCTGTGAGTTAATCCAACTTGGTTTACACTGCGCCTGATCTTCACTTGCTGATACACTATAAAGGGTTACTCCAACCACCATGACAACTCTACTTTTTGAAGTGGTCATGGCCGTAGGAGTCTTGATGTGCGATGTTTTTGCCTGAAACACTCCATAAAGTAAGTTGCGCTTTTTTTTTTTCTAGGGGCAAGTTGTACCCCCAGCACATGTGACTTCCGGACAGCCTAATGTCAATTCTGTAAAGAGCCTGCAAAGGAGAAGCTCTTGTCTCCCCTCGATCCCTCCCTCCTCAAAATCGCATCCACAATTTATTTTTTAAACCCCACCTTCTCACCCTTCCCCCCCTCACACTCCGCTTGCTAGCTCAGAGTGTGCACATGTGCCCCAGGCCAGTAAGAAGGCTTCTCTATGAGAAGCCATTGATTGGTCCTCGGTGCAAAATACTAAAACTGTCACGACAGCTAGTGTGGTCCAACACGCAGAAACTATGTAAACATATACATAGAAAATGAAAAGGAAATAAAAGGATAAAACGTAAACCGGTCCTTAGAATGGCCGGACTAATACGTTAGAGACAGAGAATGGTCAAAGGGAAAGCCGAGGTCAAGGAAGCCAGAAACACACAAATACCGTTTAAACAAGCCAAGTCAGTGGAACCAGAAATTGGAATAACAAGGATTAGCTAAGGTCAAAATACCAGAATATCAGAATCACAAGGATAAACGCACTCTCGGGAACCAGGAACAGGAAACCACGACAGGGCAAGGTACTGGGGCAAATCAGGGATTTAAATATCCCTCTCTGGGCTCCGATTGGTCAGAGGGTGACCTCTGACCCCAGAACGTGTGCATGCTTTGATGTCATGACGTCACGCGCACGCCCGTATAACTGTAAGGGGCGGAGCCTTTGATGGACTCGACCGCATGGTCGGCGCCATCTTTGGTTTGGGCACACTGCCCTGAAAATGTGGGGGAGCGGTTCCTGGCTTGCCGACGAGCAGGTAAGCTCGCTTTCTCGGTACGGTCATGCCGGTCGGGCACAGACGCGCCATGCGGCGGGCCAGGGGCCGTAACAGTACCCCTCTCAAAGACTGCTCAACGGGCGGGAAGGAGCCGGCTTGTGATGGAAACGGTTGTGAAACAAGACGAGGAGCATGAACCCGGTCAGCAGGAACCCAAGTACGTTCCTCCGGGCCATATCCCTTCCAGTCGACCAGATAAGACAGAACCCCTCTAGAGAACTTGGAGTCTAATATAGATCGGACTTCATACTCCTCTTGATCACCTACGATCGAGACAGCGCATCTGCCTTGGTATTCTAGGTCCGGGCCTGTAAGTAATGACAAAATTAAATCGGGAGAGGAATAATGACCATCTAGCCTGTCGGGAGGATAGTCTCTTAGCGTCCCCAATATAAACCATGTTCTTGTGATTGGTGAAAAAAGTGGCTCTTTGGAACCTTCTAAGAGATGCCTCCATTCCTTAAGGGCAAGTACAATGGCCAGTAATTCCCTATTCCCAATGTCATAATTGTTCTCTGCAGGAGTTAGTTTACGAGAGAAAAACCCACAGGGATGTAAAGATGCATCAGGACTTTCTCTTTGAGACAGAATGGCTCCTACTCCTGTTTCTGACGCATCTACTTTTGAAGTAAATAAAGATTTTAACTTCTCGAATGCTTCCTTTGCTTCCTTGGGCCATGAATTGCAATTTGCTCCTTTTTTGCTAAGATTGGTAATAGGAGCGATTACCGATGAGAAACCCTTAATGAATTTGCGTTAATAATTAGCAAATCCTACAAAACGCTGTGTAGCCTTAAGACCTTTAGGTAACGGCCATTGCAACACTGCCTCCAGTTTCCGTGGATCCATTTTGAAGCCAGAAGGGGAATTAACATATCCAAGGAACTGTATCTCAGTCTGGTCAAATTGGCATTTTTCAAGCTTACAATATAAGCTGTTCTCTAACAAGGTCTTTAATACGATTCTTACATGTTCGTGATGTGTTTCTAGGTCTGGGGAATAGATAAGAATGTCATCTCGAACATGTGGAGGTAATCTCTAAGGACATCGTTTATAAAATCCTGAAATACCGCTGGGTCGTTGCACAAGCCAAACGGCATAACCAGGTATTCATAATGTCCCATTCTTGTATTAAACGCTGTCATCCACTCATAATCTTCCTTAATTCTAACTAGGTTGTATGCACTCCTTAGGTCAAGTTTAGTAAATACTCGGGCACCTTTCAACTGTCAAATAGCTCAGAAATAAGGGGAATGGGGTAGGCGTTTTTAATCATTATTTTTTTCAGACCCCTATAATCAATGCAGGGGTGTAGGTCTCCTTCTTTTTTGGAGATGAAGAAGAACCCAGCCCCAGTGGGTGAAGAGGATCTACGTATGTGAACCTTTCTTAGAGCATCTTTAATGTACTCCTCTAGGCAGAGAGTTTCTTGAGGAGACAGTGCACAAATTCCTCCTTTAGGAAGCATAGTGCCTGGTAACAAATTTATGGCACAGTCATAGGGTCTATACGGTGGTAATGTCTCAGACTGAACCTTGTTGAATACTTACTTTAAATCCAAATACTGCAGTGGGATTTTTGTGGTTAAGGGAGGCGCTATGGGCACATTGATGGTACCAGCTTGTTGTGGCATTTGTTGTAAACCATGACCTCTGCAGCTCTCTCCCCAACTTACAATCTCTCCTTCAACCCAACCTAAACGTGGATTGTGTTTCTGAAGCCAAGGAAAACCGAGTATTATAGGACATGTAGGGGAAGATATAACCTGAAAAATGATCTCTTCTGAATGTAAGATGCCTACTAAGATAGTGATCGGCAGGGTTTCGTGCGTGATGAGAGGCTGGGTAAGAGGTCTCCCATCGATAGCCTCTACTGCTATGGGTCTATCTTTCTGCCTTAAAGGCAGGAGATGTTTGGCAGAGAATTCCTTATCAAAAAAATTCTCCGCTGCCCCAGAGTCATTCATGGCCTCATACTGAACAGTAGTGCTCTTACAAGACAGAGTGATCTTTATAAGGAAACGCTTCTTTATCAATTTAGGGGACATATACAGGGAGTGCAGAATTATTAGGCAAATGAGTATTTTGACCACATCATCCTCTTTATGCATGTTGTCTTACTCCAAGCTGTATAGGCTCGAAAGCCTACTACCAATTAAGCATATTAGGTGATGTGCATCTCTGTAATGAGAAGGGGTGTGGTCTAATGACATCAACACCCTATATCAGGTGTGCATAATTATTAGGCAACTTCCTTTCCTTTGGCAAAATGGGTCAAAAGAAGGACTTGACAGGCTCAGAAAAGTAAAAAATAGTGAGATATCTTGCAGAGGGATGCAGCACTCTTAAAATGGCAAAGCTTCTGAAGCGTGATCATCGAACAATCAAGCGTTTCATTCAAAATAGTCAACAGGGTCGCAAGAAGCGTGTGGAAAAACCAAGGCGCAAAATAACTGCCCATGAACTGAGAAAAGTCAAGCGTGCAGCTGCCACGATGCCACTTGCCACCAGTTTGGCCATATTTCAGAGCTGCAACATCACTGGAGTGCCCAAAAGCACAAGGTGTGCAATACTCAGAGACATGGCCAAGGTAAGAAAGGCTGAAAGACGACCACCACTGAACAAGACACACAAGCTGAAACGTCAAGACTGGGCCAAGAAATATCTCAAGACTGATTTTTCTAAGGTTTTATGGACTGATGAAATGAGAGTGAGTCTTGATGGGCCAGATGGATGGGCCCGTGGCTGGATTGGTAAAGGGCAGAGAGCTCCAGTCCGACTCAGACGCCAGCAAGGTGGAGGTGGAGTACTGGTTTGGGCTGGTATCATCAAAGATGAGCTTGTGGGGCCTTTTCGGGTTGAGGATGGAGTCAAGCTCAACTCCCAGTCCTACTGCCAGTTCCTGGAAGACACCTTCTTCAAGCAGTGGTACAGGAAGAAGTCTGCATTCTTCAAGAATGAACCTGTGGTCCATCATCAAATGTGAGATTTACAAGGAGGGAAAACAGTACACCTCTCTGAACAGTGTCTGGGAGGCTGTGGTTGCTGCTGCATGCAATGTTGATGGTGAACAGATCAAAACACTGACAGAATCCATGGATGGCAGGCTTTTGAGTGTCCTTGCAAAGAAAGGTGGCTATATTGGTCACTGATTTGTTTTTATTTTGTTTTTGAATGTCAGAAATGTATATTTGTGAATGTTGAGATGTTATATTGGTTTCACTGGTAATAATAAATAATTGAAATGGGTATATATTTGTTTTTTGTTAAGTTGCCTAATAATTCTGCACAGTAATAGTCACCTGCACACACAGATATCCCCCTAACATAGCTATAACTAAAAACAAACTAAAAACTACTTCCAAAAATATTCAGCTTTGATATTAATGAGTTTTTTGGGTTCATTGAGAACATGGTTGTTGTTCAATAATAAAATTAATCCTCAAAAATACAACTTGCCTAATAATTCTGCACTCCCTGTACATGACAACTAAGGTCGGTCCCCGAACGTGCCTTAGGTGCGCAAGTTTTCCCGCCGAGCCAGACATGCGAGCCTTAGATGTCCCCTCTTACCACAATATAGACACAACCCCTCATTGCATCTGTATTGTCTTTCTGCCTCAGTGAGTTTAGCAAGGGCAAATTGCATGGGTTCAACCTCTGAAGGTGGAGCAGGATTAACAATCACTGGATTAGAGAAAAGAGGAGCTATAGAGAAGTTGGTACGTCTAGTACGCTGTTTATTTTTCTCCCTCTCCCAAAATCTGTTGTCAATATGAATAATATAGGCAATATAATGGTTACGATTTACCGGAAGGTCTCTGGCTGCGGTCTCATGCTGTATATTTTCAGCCAACCTTTCAGCAAACGCAGCCACCAGACCACTGTTAGTCCAGTCCACCTCAGATGCTACTGTCCTAAACTCTATGGCGTAATCAGCTACAGAGCGGGTGTATATCGGAGATACAATATTCCCCAGATTATCTCCGCTTAAGATCCCAGTGAGGCTCAGGAACCAGTAATTATAAATCCACAGGCAAGGTTTCCAACAGGCGAAATAATCCAATAGTATCCCCACAGCAATCCCAATGACTGGACGACACACAGCATCAGGAGCAGAACTGTCAGCTTTATTCCACAGTGGCCTTTTAAAGCATGCTCCCATGCAAGGGAGGGATTACATTCATTAATACATTAGCCAATCCTGTCCTGGTAACCTCCCACACATCTCCTCCCCTCAGCTGGCATCATAATCCCCTTATCCAGTACAGCAATTCCCCCCGTTTCTGGATGTACCCCTAAACCTAGGGGTACCACTTTAAATTCTGCATCCCCTGGTAGCCCTGATCTGGGTGAACAACATATCCAAAAATCACCCAGATCAGTTTCATGGAGGGAATAAAATGACCGACCGCGCTGGATGAACTAGCCGAATTGGGCTCCATGCTATTGGGCCCTGCGGTCGGTCCTGGAAAAGGCGAATGAAGTACCTGAGCTATAGAGGCTTGGGAGGGTTCGCCTGAATCCCCTCGTTCGGTAGGCATAATCAACCGAACGAGGGGATTCAGGCGAACCCTCCCAAGCCTCTATAGCTCAGGTACTTAATTCACCTTTTCCAGGACCGACCGCAGGGCCCAATAGTATGTAGTTTGGAACCGAACGGACCGGGCTGATGGAGGTCTCAGCGGTGTTCGCCTAGTCGAGTGTCCGTTTTGAGTTCCAGACACTCGACGGCAAAACACCGCTGTTCGAGAGTTTAAGATGGCCGCCGCCACGTGTTCGTTTCTCGAATGGCGGCCACCCCCGAGAACAAAGGATTGCTACCCAGCTTGTCAATTACCCATTTGCAACAATGTTGCAATGGGTAATTGAAGGCACACTTTACACAGGGGAGGTCTGACTGTTCGGTAGTTTCATTCGAACAAACTAAGGGAATGAAACTATCTAACATTCAGACGAATCCAATACATTTTACACATAGAACTTTGCTATTTTACACAAATGCATTCCCTTACTGCATAGACATTTAGCAAATAGACGAATACAGGTTAAACATAATATAAGTCCCATGGCAGCCCATGGCCATCCGCTACAGGGTGCCTTGCTTTATTCTCATTAAGGCTTTAGCAGCATTTTTCTCTCTCCCTTAGGCTCAAAGGTAGCTTTAAAAGCCGTTAAGAATACATTATAATCCTGAGCAACTAAATTCCCACTTTCCCATAAGGGATTAGCCCAGGTTAAAGCCTTTCCAGTTAATTGGTTCATAAAATAGCCAATCTTTGATTTATCTGTAGGGAAGGAACCGGGGGAAGCTTCGAAATGATATTCAATCTGGTTTAGAAAACCTCAGAAATCCTTAGAATCACCTCCGAAATGAGGAGGAGGTGAAAGGGTTATGGATGGAGGTTTATATGCCACAGGTGCAGGTACAGGTGGTGGAGCTACCGGTGGTACCGGGGGTGCTTTCAGATAAGCAGTTCTCTGGAGGAAAGTCTGGAACGCTTGGGCAGACTGATCTAACCTGTGGTCCATATCCTCCACCCTGCTCTCACAGGCTATCATATGTTTACATAGTTCCGCAGGATCCATGGCCCTGTCGTAATGTTACGACTGCTAGTGTGGTCCAACACACAGAAACTATGTAATTTTATACATAGAAAATTAAAATGAAATAAAAGATAGAACATAAACCGCTCCTTAGAATGGCCGGACTAATACGTTAGAGACAGAGAATGGTCAAAGGGAAAGCCGAGGTCAAGGAAGCCAGAAATACACAAATACCGTTTAAACAAGCCAAGTCAGGGGAACCAGAAATTGGAATAACAAGGAATAGCTAAGGTCAAAATACCAGAATATCAAAATCACAAGGATAAACTCACTCTCGGGAACCAGGAACAGGAAACCACGACAGGGCAAGGTACTGGGGCAAATCAGGGATTTAAATATCCCTCTCTGGGCTCTGATTGGTCAGAGGGTGACCTCTGACCCCAGAACGTGTGCGTGCGTTGAAGTCGTAACTTTAAGGGCAGAGCCTTTGATGGACGCGACCGCATGGTCAGCGCCATCTTTGGTTTGGGCACACGTCCCTGAAAATGCGGAGAAGTGCTTCCCGGCTCACCTTCTCGGTAAGGTAAGCTCGCTTTCTCGGTGCAGTCATGCTGGTCGGGCACAGACGCGCCGTGCGGCGGGCCGGGGGCCGTAACAAAAACAAATTTGTAAAGTCCACTGATAGTTACACTTGTGTGAGTAGAATATGACAATCTCAACCTGGGAAACATATTTTTGTTTCAGAGGATGATGTTGCCTATTTATCTTACGACTGTTTCACTCATTTCCCTAGATATTCTATAGATTTTTTTCCTGTTGTTTTAGTTTCTCCATACCTAGTTAATAGTTAGTCCTTGTCACATTTCTTCTTCCGTCCCGCTTGTGTACTGTGCCTTGTAACTCCTTCTTCCAATATTCTTTTACCCCTCTCTATATCTTATTTGTGAAATCATTCCCTTAGTCCCTCAAATTGGCCCAGCTCCAGTACCAATTGTCCTCATCTGCCATGACTAGAAACATTAAGCACAATATACCGCTTCATAGACACAAGCTAGTAGAAATATTCACAAGTATACATTTATAGACACACAAAAAAGTAGATTCAAACACATTCAGTAAACCAAGTAAACAAAGGTGCAACACATTACACAATATTAAAAATATCTTAAATCTTCTGAAACCCTCATGTTTTTTACAAACATATACACTGTTTATAAATTCCTTTGATTAATGCAGAGGCATTTTATTCTTCTGTTGCTTGTGGTAACATGTTTGCTTTCATCTTTATGTTTAGATTAAATTTTCACATGAAGGTCGCACATAGAACTATTATAACGAATGTTCCGTGAGATGGACACATTTTATATATAATGACTAAGTAGCATCTAATTTTAGCATTTGTCCCTTGCATCCGTCAATTTGTTATTAAATAGTCTTTTATTTTCAAATTGAATTTTCTCTTACATCTTGCATTTGTAATGCATTAAGACTAATAAACTAAATTAAGTAGTTTTAAATACATGTTGCATCCGTTCACAGTTTTATGTGTAGTGATCTTTTGAGGCCAGAATTATGCTTAAATTTATTTATTTTATTCCTTTCTTGGTATGGTCTCCTTTTATTGTATGCTTTGCACCACAATTTGCCCATGTTTATGGAATTTAAAGATGTTATAAGTCATGGCTATTAAACAGGGACCTACCTCCGTTGATCCTCAACCAATTTAGGTCCAACAACAGCTGAGACGCCTCTGCTGGATAAAAAAGGAGAAGTTGTGTAATTAGACAAATAATAGCATATCTCAGTCACCCTAATTCTCAGCAAAGATCCCAAACCCTCAGAACTTGCTTATCAAATTTCTAGTTTATGTAATAAAAATATAAAATCTCAATGCATTAATAAAACTCTCTTACTCCATCTAGCAACCATACGTATTTATTTATTGAATAGATAATTACAAAGAAATAGTATATATATTTTGACAAAAATAGACCATTAAAAACACTATCCAATGCTTCTTTATAGATTGTCTGTTTTGATCATACATTTTGTGAATTCCAAAATTCCTTGTCCTTTTCAAAATCCCTAATCAATGTAAAGTCTATGATTACAAAATAGTGTCATCATGCTCATGTTACTTACTTCTTGTGTTACTCACTTTTGCAATCAACTGAACAAAATATAGATCTGTGTGATTTGTTGCAACAGGATGACTTTTGAAGATTGGTGCACAAACTTCACCCATGCTGACGTGTGCCGAATGATAAATACCTCATCGCTAAGCTTCCACAAAACATGGGAAAAGGAGGAAGTGCGAGGATCCTGGACAAAAAACCCAGAGCCCCTGTTAAATCGCTCTGGAGGATGTTTTAACAATAAAATTACTTTCTTCCAGAACCCTCAGGTAAATTAAATATTATATTGCAATACTCAAAAGAGATTTCAGAAAGATTTCATTGTTAACTTATGTAATGGTTGTACAGATATTTCAAAGGAATTACGTCTTGCTAGTTCCTGATCTGTCTTCCTCATGAGTTCCTCACATAGGTTAAAGTGATTGCAAGGTTCTACTCCAAAACTGCCTACTAGAACCATGACTTCTTCTTGTTTTGTTAAACATCTTATTTTTTTCACTGAATTAAGATGCAGGTAGGGAGAGTGTGTCAGGTTGCTAATTATGTATGGGGGATACCCCTTAAGGAAATATATAGGCGAGCAAAAAAATGGCACAAACTGATACTGATATTGTTATACACCCTCACTTATATCTCTGATTATGGGCTAAACACTACTCTGCATATTCCCTTGCTTTGGGTTATATCCTTCTATGAATTGAAACAGGGCACTATACCAATATCTGCTTTCTTTCAATATTACCCTTATTACAAAGGGTCAACACTAGTGATGTCCCGAACGGTTCGCCGAACGGTTCGCCACGAACGGTTCGCCGCAGACTCATCATTGAGTAAACTTTGACCCTGTACCTCACAGTCAGCAGACACATTCCAGCCAATCAGCAGCAGACCCTCCCTCCCAGACCCTCCCACCTCCTGGACAGCATGCATTGTGAAGCTGCATTCTTAGTGAGCTGTCCAGGAGGTGGGAGGGAATTTTTATTTATTGTCATGACTAAGATTTCATTTATAATTAATTATTTTTTTAGCTATTGTTGTAGGTTCATTTCTTTTATAGTCACCTAAAAACAAGATGTAACAGGAAAACATGTATAAAATGAAAATATAAAAATATATTAATGACTCAAGTACGATACCCTGAAGAATGTTAATTTGTTCACTGCCAAATGAGGCCTGCAATTTTCACTGATGTTAAGGCACTACTGTGTGTATTTATCACTGTCTTGCACATGGAGTGATAAGGCTGTCATCTTTTTTACCATCACTATATTAATTCCATGATATCATCTGACTTATATACAGTATCACTGGACAGTATAACGTAATTAAGGAATAATCAATGTGCAGTTAGTCTTAACTAGGACACACAAGGACCATTCCTGATTAAAGCAACAACATTTTAGTTTATTTAGATGCACTGATCAGTCACACAATTAAAACCACCTGCCTAATATCGTGTAGGTGTGTAGGTCTCCCTCGTGTTGCCAAAATAGTGTTGATGTGTAGAGACATGGACTCCACAAGACCTCTGAATGTGGCCTCTGGTAACAAGACATTAGCAGCAGATCCTTCAAGTCCAGCATGTTGTGAACTGGAGCATTAATTGATCGGATTTGTTGTTTCAGCACATCCAACAGATGCTCAATTGGATTGAGATCTGGGGAATTTGGAGGCCAAGGCAACAACTTAAACTCTTTTTCATGTTCCTCAAACCATTCCTGAACAATTTTTGCACTGTGACAGGGTGCATTATCTCACTGAAAGAGTCCACTGCCATCAGGGAACACCATTGCCATGAAGGAGCTTACCTAATTTGCAACAATTGCTTTTGCAATTATTTATTTTTCTGCCATTTTTTCTGCCATAAACCAATCATGAGGGATTGTTGCCCTATTTAAGCCCACAACCAAGATGAAGGTTGTGAGCACGTCCTGAGGAAGCCGATTGGCGAAACGCGTTGACGTCATACAAAGGGGGAGGAGCTTACAGACCACGGAGTCCGGAGGCGTTTGTTTTCTGGCAGCTGACAATACACGAGGAGATTCTCTAGCAGCCGAACAGGAAGAACGCCGGACGAGCAGCCTACCACCCTAATGATTGAACTCTGATAGTGACTTGACATATATGTGTCAAACTCACCACCTTATCTAGTAAGGGGCTTGTCACCCTATTTTTTATCATCATTTTTTATTATTCTATTTTATGTATATATGTACTGCTTTTTCTGCATGTGGCAGATAATAAATTTATGTTTTTTTCTATTGGGGTTTCACCAAATATTTCTTAAAGTGATACTTCACAATTTATGAATTGTTATAAGTATATATGCTTATATATTTATTATACAATCTGCACTATCATTGCTTTTTTTCCCTTTTTTCTTTACATATATACCATTATTGCTGGAAGTTACACTTAAAATCAAAACCAGTTTGTATATATATACTCTTTCTTCTGTCTTATATATGGTATAAATTGCTCCACTCACTAGCACAAATTGCTAGGTAGATGGTACATGTCAAAGTAACATCCACATATATACTTGGACCCAAGGTTTCCCAGCAGAACATACCCCGAGTATAACACTGCCTCTGCAGGCCTGCCTTCCTAGTGGATCCTGCTGCCATCTTTTCCCCAGGTAAATGATGCACACACCCGGCCATTCCACAAGAAAATGTGATTGATCAGACAAGGCAATTGTTCCATTGCTCCATGGATCATCAAGGGTACTCTAACTGATCTGCGGCTATGAAGCCACATATGCAGCAAACTGTGATGCACTGTGTGTTCTGATTCCTTTCAATCATGGCCAGAATTAGGTTTCTCAGGAATTTGAGCTACAGTAGCTCTTCTATCTGGTTGGACCACATGGGCTAGCTTTTACTTCCCTTGTGCATCACTGTACCTTGGGAACCCATGACCCTGACACCAGTTCCCTGGTTATCCCTCTTTGCACCACTTTTGGTATGTACTAACCACTGCATACCAGAAACAACCAACAAGATATTTCATTTTGGAGATGTTCTGACCTAGTTGTCACTATTTGGCCCTTGGGAAAGTCACTCAGATTCTTTTGCTTGCCCATTTTTTACTGGTGCAATTTTAGCTATATCATCAGTGGATTTTAATGCTGCGGATCAGTGTATATATATATATGTATATATATATATATATATATATATACACTGCTCAAAAGAATAAATGGAACACTTAAACAACACAATGTAACTCCAAGTCAATGAAATCAAACTGTCCACTTCTATGAAATCAAACTGTCCAATCAATTTCACATGCTGTTGTACAAATGGGATAGACAACAGGTGGAAATTATAGGCAATTAGCAAGACACCCCCAATAAAGGAGTGGTTCTGCAGGTGGGTGACCACAGACCATTTCTCAGTTCCTATGCTTCCTGGCTGATGTTTTGGTCACTTTTGAATGCTGGCGGTGCTTTCACTCTAGTAGCATGAGACGGAGTCTACAACCCACACAAGTGGCTTAGGTAGTGCAGCTCATCCAGGATGGCACATCAATGCGAGCTGTGGCAAGAAAGTTTGCTGTGTTTGTCTGCCAGAGCCCTGCAAAATGACCTCCAGCAGGCCACAAATGTGCATGTGCATTAAAACTGTGGATATTAATAGTTACATTAATATGGAAAGTTGCCACTTCTCTCCGTGGCTAACTAATATACCCAAAGGCCAATTTACTAGAGTAAGACGGAATTGTACAGACGATGACATTTTTATAGAGCAATCAGGAATTTTATAAAAACTGTTTTTAGAGAAAGGATATAATAAATTAGAGGTAGAAAAACATTATAAAGAAACCCGAGATAAACCCAGGAAGGATCTCTTGATATATAATACCAAAATTAATAAATCTCCAGATAAACAAATTATGCAATCATATTTTATTTTTATTATTCATTTTTTGTAATAAATGTTACAATTTTTTCCTAACATCAATTTTTGCTCTTCAATATCAATATATATCGGGGAGGAACACATCAATTGAAGAATTTTAATCTACATATCCTACTCATGCTTGTATACTTGAGCCAGTTTGTATGCAGGCTAATTAAAATGTGAGTAGGATTTTCTACTATTTGTATATACATAGCTGAAAATTGGGATATTTACCAGTACGATATTGCCCTATATGAGTTTTATTGTTTCAGGGGCACCTGGACAAAGATCTTCTCTATAGTATGTTCTATGGTATATACATTTATTTATTTCCATTTTGTGTATAAACACTTTAATACACACTTTTGGTTCTGTAGTGCGCTATCCACTTTATTTTCTTTTTCCTGCTCTATGCTTTTTTGTGAAATTGTGTGGTTGATTTCACTGTGGGTTTAGCAGCACACTATAGCGCCATATTACCACCATTCTTCCTTTTTTCCACAAATGTGCATGTGTCTGCTCAAACAGTCAGAAACAGACTCCATGAGGGTAGTATGAGGGCCCGATGTCCACAGGTGGGGGTTGTGCTTACAGCCCAACACCATGCAGGACGTTTGGCATTTGCCAAAGAACACCAAGATTGGCAAATTCGCCACCGGCACCCTGTGCTCTTCACATATGAAAGCAGGTTCACACTAAGCACATGTGACAGACGTGACAGAGTCTGGAGATGCCGTGGAGAACGTTCTGCTGCCTGCAACATCCTCCAGCATGACCGGTTTGGCAGTGGGTCAGTAATGGAGTGGGATGGCATTTCTTTGGGGGCCCGCACAGCCCTCCATGTGCTCGCCAGAGGTAGCCTGACTGCCATTAGGTACCGAGATGAGATCCTCAGACCCCTTGTGAGACCATATGCTGGTGCAGTTGGCCCTGGGTTCCTCCTAATGCAAGACAATGCTAGACCTCATGTGGCTGGAGTGTGTCAGCAGTTCCTGCAAGACGAAGGCATTGATGCTATGGACTGGCCCGTCCGTTCCCCAGACCTGAATGCAATTGAGCACATCTGGGACATCATGTCTCGCTCCATCCACCAACGTCATGTTGCACCACAGACTGTCCAGGAGTTGGCTAAACAAATGCTACCACAATTATAATTATAATTATTAATAGGCATCATGCTTGTATGGTACGAAATATTGTATGAATTCTTTAGTTTTTAGTTATTTTCTTCTGCAATTTGAATGTTTTTCCCATTATATTTAATTTTTTTTTAGTATGTTTTCGATGTGAGTAAGGAGGAAGAAGAAGTACTAATTTCTCTACAACAGAAGGATCAGCGAGTTCGTAAAAAGGAAGGGAAAGGAGACAACTTCATTATAGGCTTTGAAATACTCAAGGTATACTTTCCACAAAACATTTTTTCATCTTGTACGTAAACTGTGTCATGCATGGTGGTCCAGGGTTAGAGGTTATTGTTATTGCATAGAATGGTAATTCAAACAGTAGAGAAAAATAAATAGAAACACACACACACATACAGTTACATATTTAGAAAAAGGATAAAACGGTGGTTAATGTAAAATAACATTGACCATCAGCCATCTTGTTTATAAATTAAACTTGGCTAAACAGCAGAAGTAGCGAATAATGGTTTAAAGAACAAGGCAGAATGTTTAACAAAGTCATCCTATCTCAGCTACTTTAAGTTTACCTTGCCCTTCTAGTTGGCCTCTAATACCCCCTAGATAAGTATGTTTTTTACCCCAGCATCTTGTCTTCAAGATAACCATCTGATTAGTTGCTAACTTCCAGAACCAGGTTTTTAGTCACGTACATGTATATTGGTAAAAAAAAATAAAACATTTAAAATATTAATAAATAATCATTAGAATAAGTATTATTACATGGTAATAACTAACAAGCAAATATATAAGCATATACTAAGGTGTGCAGTGAAGGGTCTACGTTTGAAGTGAATAATATTAACTGAAAGTTTTTTTAATACTAATGATCTTCGTATAAGACAGCATACAAATGGTTATGTGTTATACAGCAAGTTTAATTTGACCAGCAACACCCTTGTCTACATCATGGAGCTGAGAAAGACAGATAATAAACTGGCCAATTAAATTGTTTAGTTTTGTACCACTCATTGGAATACATTGAATGAAATGTCTGTAAGACCCCTGACTATTATGTTAATAAACAAAAACTCTTTGATTGCAGCAAAACTCTGTCTCCTTGTGCTTTTAATAACTTCTCCAGCTAGTTCTTGTGAACAGATTGCCACAAATTGTTTCACTGTCCTGGCGAGGTTGATTGGCCGACCAAGGTATCAGGTGTAAGACCTCCGGTTATTGAGGTGAACCCCAATAGAGGGTAATCACCAATAACTATACTCTCTTGAAATTGTATCAAATACTGGTAATTTTGAGACTTATCATTGTTTTATAACAAATTAGCAGGGCGCATAAATAGAATCAAAATTAAAATTCAGTCAAAACTTCTCTCTAAACCACACACAAACAGTCTTAATTCTAATCACAAAAAATATAAGCGCTTAGAAGATCATCCGCTAATTTAAATGATCAGGAGTGTCCCATAAATACATCAAACTTAAAAGATTCAAGTTGAAAAATACAATCATGATAAAAAGAAATCCTGGGGTATTCTGAGGCAGGGGTAGTCTGTAATATCCTACAGTCCGCAAATCCAGTGTAACAATGTATCCTTATTATTCAATAGATGGCAACAATTTCCAAGTACATAAAACAATTGTTTGTCTCCAAGGTCCCCAGTACAGCACAAATATAGACAGAAGGCAATACAGCCTTAGCACTCTGTTCCTCTATTTTCTGGGACTGGTCGGTTTGCAGAAGCTGAGATGGAATGTTTATCGCCCTGGAAGAACGCAGAGATGAGATGCCTATATAGTCTTTGAATGTCAACAAGCCACTTGCGTGTCAACAGTAGTGGGTGAAATGTGTAGATGTATGCAAGCAACTTATTGCTGCGGGCATTGTTCTCCTCCGGGAGGACATGGGCACTATGACTGCCCGGATGCATGCAATGGAGGAGGACGGACATACTATGAAAGGCAAGTAAACAGGTATACAAATAGATATAGACAAGCTTATAGACAACACGCTAACCTGCTCATGGAGGGCAAAGTGACTTTATTGGAGGATTCTAGGCATCAGCGCAACCTCAGGATTCAAGGTGTCTCTGAAAAGGTACTTGACACTGAAGTCCCTTACTAGATTAGGCTGTTGCTGACCTCTTTATTATCACAATTTAAAGCCAAACAATTCTCTTTGAATAATTATTTGAGGTCCCAAAGTCGTCCAAAGCTCCAGATGGGGTCCCAAGGCACTTATTAATTTGTTTTCAATCACTCCAGAGTAAACAAATTGTGCAGGCTGCTACGCAGGAATCACCCACATACAAGCTAGAGTGTTCAGACCTTTTTCAATGTTCTCTCTGGGTCCACTATCTTATGGTGACATTCCCTGGGGCCGGTGACACAGCTGCAGAGGGATAATGGGATGCTCTTTTTCTGGAGCCTAGGCCGCAGCCTTTCTGTGCTTCATAAAGAGAAGCAAATTTTAATCTCGCATCCGTCTGATTCTGAGAAGTTTCTCCTGTTGCTGCGTATATCAATGTCTGAAGAATCGGCAAGACCTGCAATGGATTCAGTTCCCAACACTTCATCTAGGCTATGGGACATACAGAAGATTAAGCCCTTTTACCCAAGATCGGAGCAGGCAGCACGACCGGTGACCTTGACAGACATTTGAGTTTAGTGAAACATGGTGGTTCTCCACTGGTCTCATCTCCGCCTGCCTATGTGTCCCTAAAAACGTGGCGCAACTTATAGCTGATAATTGTTATAACAGTTTGTCTTGTTTGCTTTACTTTACATCATGTGCCAGCTATTAATGACGTCTGGTATCTTCTTAATTACACTTAAAATGCAGCGAAATGTGCATTTTACTGATAGTCTGATTCTATTGTGCTACAATAAAAATAAATAATTTTAAAAAAATCAACTGCATATTGTTAATACATGTGTTAAAAGTTGTGTATGTACTATTGAGGAAATTTGTTAATAATCCAGTCTATACTTTTGATGAAATATGTTAATAATCCATTGAGTCCATGCTGAGCCAAAATTTCAGTATGTCAATATTTTAAAGTGCAACACAGATTCATTTTTTTTCTTTTAAACCAGGTGGAACTCAATAGACAATATCGCATTCACAAATTGCATGGGCAAGAAAGGGCTGCATCAACTCAATACATGAACTTACGCTCTATGTTTTTGAGGAAAATATTAAAGAAGGGAAGATATGTAATCATTCCCACCACTTTCCATCATGGAATAATCAGTGAATTCATCCTTAGACTCTTTACGGATGAACCTTCTCACTTCAGGTACCATCTCTAACATCTAAACCACAAAATATTTAGTAGTCCAATGCAGGATCACACTTTTACTAGGGCATACTTGACATATTAAGCATTTAAAAAAAGAAAATTACTGCACTATATTTGTATCTTCAACCTTATTAAATGTTGTCCTCATTCCGCATTTTACAGCCTACATGTTAAATGCTTTTGAGTGTGCTTTACCCGAATTATACTATACCTGGCTAGCACACACTTTTAATTTACTTCAATTTTTTTAAATCCACAGTAGGTGAACTACATGCAAAGTTTGCTTAGAGACCAATGGGGTGTATGTATGACTGGTCATTTGTGGATGTCCATGAGTTTTATAATTTGTTAGTAAAAAAATATTTCTTCTGGTGTCATGGATCCAATCAAAACTCGCATTCCCAAAAATCTAATAATTTAATGCTGTTTTGTAACATAATTCTGTGCTGTGATGTATCTTTAGTGCAAAACCGAAACAAAGCGTTTATGTAGCTACAATCCTGTAGAAATACAAATTATGTAAGAACATGTCAATAAGCATTACATATGTTGGAAGCCTTTTTAAAAAAAAAAAATGTTCTATTTGAGTGCTTTTTAAAAAAAATTCTTTATTTTTGATTTGCCATCATATATTTTGCAGTTGTGACAGTACAGAGTATATGCAATTGTTATACATCAAATATTTTACATGTGTTTTTTAACATTTGACTTTAATTAATATGACTATGGGTGCTGTATGAGGTCTCCGTTTCCCTTTATGGCCAACGTGTATTCTGACGACAAGGGTTTATTTAATTAACAAAGTGAAAATATTAACATACATAATTCATTTCAAATACGTAATACATTAGTAATATATTAGTAACTAGTGTTACAGATTTTAGAGAGGAAGAAGAAGAAAGAAATTAGCAAAAAAAGAAGGAGGTTAGATGTCATTTTGAGTGCTTTTAAGGACGGCCAATGTACACACTCCATGGAGCAAATGCCCATAGATTATGAATCAGGGGTTGACTTCAAACTAGAATTGGTCACTAAAATATAAGTTGTCAAGTATTTGTTTATAGTAAATAGGTTTTTCCCAAAGTTCCCCAGCTTACATTTATTATGATCAGTGAACAAATGCCTGACAAATTGGACACCAATACATAAGCCCCTTCCTCCATTCACTGATTCCATCATAGGTCTTTTATGACCCACTCTTCAACTGTGTGTATATTTCTTACTTCCCAAGATACATGTAAACAATATTTATGTATTTATTAAGTGGAAGAAAGATACTTTAGCAAACATATAGGTCACACACATAATACACACTGTTAGCAAGTATTCATGCCCAGCTTTTGGGGAGATAATTTTGTTAGCGTGGACTTAGGGCAACCAGAAACTTTAGGCAATTTTTTTAAACATTTTACTGTGCTCTGGGCCTAGCACAACATGCTGGCCTTTTGCATTTTAATTGTTGTTTCTACCATGAGCTTTCATAGGGGTAAATAATTGTAGTTAATAAGTGTTAGCAGACTTTGACAATTTCTCCAGATTGGATATTTTCACTTTAAACTTGCAAGTCACTTTGAATTCACCTTGAATTTTCACATTTAGTCATTAGCCCTAATACTCTTCAAAAATACTACTGACAGAGCTTTAGTCCGCAACATGATGTCTCCAGGCCTGTCTGACCCTTTCTTGGATTCATAGCACAAGCCTCATTAATACCTCTGCAAGAACAATATTATTTATACAAACACTACATTCCGGATGTTGAAGAGGCCAACTGCAGTATATAAACAGAAAATTGGGTAACATATTATTGTTAGTTAACTGCTCAAAATATTTTCATATCTTTCCTTTGCAATTTTAAGATCTATATCAAAATAAGGCATTTGTGATAAACATGATCATTTATAAAATGTTAACATTTCCTTGTGTGATGTGCTCCCCAGGGAATTACTGCATGATAAACCCACCGTGACTTGCTGGACCTTCCTCCAGGGTTATCCGCAGACAGTGGCTCAAGTTTTTGTTCGCAGCGTGGAAGGAATACAGAGGTCAGAGAACTCTGGAGGTAAGGTATTGTTATGTAATTCTGAATATATTGAAAGATATAATAGTGTTTACTTTGGATATCTTATTAATCTAGAATTAGGTCTGATGCCGTGGTTATCTTATCTGTAGAACTCTATATCATTTGTTAAAGCCATGCATTGATATTATTTAAAATGTAGGGATCTCACGCTGATGCATTTTCAGGATTCTTTACCATAATTGTATCCTTATGTGGCTCACTGTTTATTTGTGAGATTACTGGAGGTCATCAACGTCAGATGGACCATATACACCAGCATTTAAACAGTGGACACAGATAGGAAAGCTGTTTTTCATTTGTCCCTCATACAGATAACCAGAATCAGGGGTTTAAAGGAGCACTCCAAACACGTTGGTTATGGTGCCAAGAGTACCCTGGTACCACCCCATTGTAAAGAGCAACAGACCATTTTCAAACAGTTTGTCTTCTTATTAGGTGTCAGATGGGTGCTGCTCTCCACTACCATCACTGGAGAGCCAGAAGATCCTAAGAAAAAACTTCTGTTAGCTCTCCTCATTGGCTAATAACTAATTGGTGCTTGCATCAGCTAACACTCTCCGGTGACAGTAGTAGAGGCAGTGAGTGTGCCCGGCAAACCCCAGCTAAGAAGCCAAACCATTTGAAAATGATTTAACTCCTTACAATGGAGGGTGGGATGCCAGCGCACACCTGGAACCTAAAATACTACTGTGAATTGTAGTTGTTATGGAGCTTGGAGTCATCTTTTGTAGTTATTCAATGCCAATGAGTCCATCTTTTTACATCTGTATCCCCTTTTGATAGGTTACTAATACTTGTTAATGTTGTTAATGTTGTGAGCCAAAAATAGCCAGTTATTATTCAAGCCAATCAAGGTTATACTACGTAGGTGATTTTTTTTTGTTTTTATAACATGGTCTTGTTATGTAAAAACAAATTCTACAATGATCAGTTAAATATGGTCGTTTTCCTCTTGGCTCTTTACGTTCTCTCCAATTTTCCTCTTCCTGTTTATTGCCAACATTTAACATTTTCAAATTTTGTTTTTCTCACATGTGTGTGTATAACACTGAAAAGGTGGTTGCATGTGTACAGATTTGTGATTAATGTAACACTTAGTTTTTTCATGTGTGTATTCCTGGAAATGAACTCGAATTTATGTTTTCCACAGAAGGAGATCTGTATCTTATCATCAAATGTGAGAGAGAAAGTGTTAGGTCCGCAGTCTGCAAAAAAACAAACAACGCTGTTTTTGATATAAGAGCAATCTTCTATCAGAAGAACATCAGCGAAACGATCAAAGTTCAGGTACAGAACCTTTCATAATATATCATATTTTGATTTGGCGTTAACAACATAAAGGAATATTACAGGTTTAACATAAAATATGTACAAAACATGTCAACAACCCTACCATTTATGTTTTCTCAATGCGTATGTGTATGGTGTCTACATCGAAACATTTGTGAACCCCCTATAAAGTGATAAGACCAAATATCAGCAAATGTTGAATAATTTTATTGTGAATAGATGCCGTCTCTGTCTGAGCACCTGAATAAAATGTATATAAGAAACTTTGGTCCTAAGACTACTTACACTCACACACAGGGAGCCAAGTCACCACAACGTCAAGTGTATTTCACAGTCAGCAGTCTAAGCAATAGTATGTCTAGTATGGGGATTATCTACAAGGACATCATTTGCCTTCTTTATATAAGGAAAAGGACAGCCAAAGCCATGTAGACTACACCTATAAAGATAACACAAGCTTCCAAGATGAAGGCAAACATGTAAGCTCATTGAGCAGGTCCCTCAACCCCTCTGTTCCTGTGCGTCCAACTTGTCTAGTTACAATTACGTGTTTGTTAATCCACCCATTGTATAGCGCTACGGTATTTGCTGGCGCTATACAAATATTACAATAATAATAATCTGTTTCATGAACAAGGTAACTCATGCAGGACAACCCACCAAATGCTATTCTCAATTTTATGTATACAGGTATGTTATTTTACATTTTTGAAGGATTTAGAAGTGACACCATATGAGAGCAATTACATACTTGTTTTGAAAAACATATTTGTTTTAAGTGTGTTGTGGTTTTAATTGCTATGGACACTCTTTGTGTCTTTCTGTCTGTTACCCTTTCTTGTCCTTTCATGTTGGATAGTATAGCGCAGGATGAAAGTGTTAAGGTATATTTTATATATCCCAAAACAGTAATTCCAAATCATCTTCAGAAAGGCAAACAATTCAAGCATACTTGCACATGTTAAAGGGACACTATAGTCACCAGAACAACTACAGTTTATTGAGTCGAATCATTACCTTCAGGCTTTTTGTTGTAAACACTGTTTTTTCAGAGAAAATGCAGAGTTAAAATTACAGCCTAGTGATAACTTCACTGGCCACTCCTCAGATAGCTGTTAGAGATCCTTTCTGGGTCATGGCTGCCTAAAATGCTTCCAAACATTCAGTGTCTTCTCCCTCTGCATGCAGACACTGAACTTTCCTCATAGATATTCATTGATTCAATTCATCTCTATGAGGAGATGCTGATTGGCCAGGGCTATGTTTGAATTGTGCTGGCTCTGCCCCTGATCTGCCTCTTTGTCAGTCTCAGCCAATCCTTTGGGGAAGCATTGTGACTGGATCAGGCTACCACTTCTGCTGATGTCAGCAGGCAGTGGGCAGTTCTAAAGGAAACAGGGACAAAGTAAGCGGCTGCAGACTTGAATACAAGTAAGATTTTACTATATTTAGGGAGGCATGAGGGGACCAGGGTGGCTAGATGGTGATTTTAACCCTATAGGGTCAGGAATACATGTTTGTGTTCCTGACCCTATAGTGCTCATTCAAGTATTATCTCTTATGCAGCCTTTTTCCTCCTCTCACCTGGCTAGCTCCTCTCATAGGCTGTCCAGGTCTCCCATGTTCTGCAATTTCCGGTCTCTGCTAGGAGAACTGGAGTTTTTACTGGTCTTTCTTTCCTAGTATTAGCATTATTCTGGCTGGGTCCATTATGGCAACTAAACTATGTGCTAGTGCCCTTATTACCATGCATTGCTTAGAATAGGTGACAGATGGGTAATTAATCTATTATGTTTGAAATGGCTTTTTCTGTTTAAGTATGTATTTTAAGGTGTTCACATTGACTTTTCAGGTATTAGTTATATACCTATGTATTTATGTTGTAGATTTGGCAATGTTATATTGTATTTACAGTCCTTATTTGTCCTATGATTGGTCTTTTTGATTAGTGAAGAATTGTTAATGTTGCTTGTACACATGATCAAGTCAGGTTAATTATCAATAAATCTTAAACAACGGGATTGTGGGCACCAAAACTTGACTGCTTAATGTGAGATATATGACACTTTTTCACTAATTTGATAATGGTGAAAGTGCCAATAAAAAGTATCAGATCTGTGGGAATGTGATCAGTTCCAGATTGTTCAAGCACACTTTAACAAATAAGTAACTGTTGTACATGAGAATTACCACTTAGACTGTTGTAAATGTTTCACATATTGAATAGTGTTTGATATGTGGCAGATTACTTAGAGAGCTTTCTTATAATCTAATTCTAGACACTTCTTTCAATTTACTAGACAGTATTGTGAGGAAAACGGGCACCAGTGAAAAGTTATTCAATTTTGTAAGGGAGCAATTTCAACAGTTTTAAACACACTCTGTGTGAAACAAAGTAACATAGAAAATCAGAGAACTAGCAACTCGAATTGTGATCTACTTTTAGGCATTATGAAATATCCTCATAATTTTTGGAATACATTTCATGGTTCCTGTGCAAACATGAAATACTCTGTGACACAAATAAAACACTTCCTAACAAAATTCATTATAATTTCAATTACAATGATTTATATAGTGCCAATATATTCCGTGGAGCGGCAAATAGATAAACCAAGACAAATTATTAATTCTAGCAAAACACTTTTGCCATATGAGAACAGTGGGTGTAGAGGACCCTGTCTAAATGAGTTCCCAATCTAAAAGCATGAGGGCTAAATACAGGGAGTGCAGAATTATTAGGCAAATTAGTATTTTGACCACATCATCCTCTTTATGCATGTTGTCTTACTCCAAGCTGTATAGGCTCGAAAGCCTACTACCAATTAAGCATATTAGGTGATGTGCATCTCTGTAATGAGAAGGGGTGTGGTCTAATGACATCAACACCCTATATCAGGTGTGCATAATTATTAGGCAACTTCCTTTCCTTTGGCAAAATGGGTCAAAAGAAGGACTTGACAGGCTCAGAAAAGTCAAAAATAGTGAGATATCTTGCAGAGGGATGCAGCACTCTTAAAATTGCAAAGCTTCTGAAGCGTGATCATCGAACAATCAAGCATTTCATTCAAAATAGTCAACAGGGTCGCAAGAAGCGTGTGGAAAAACCAAGGCGCAAAATAACTGCCCATGAACTGAGAAAAGTCAAGCGTGCAGCTGCCACGATGCCACTTGCCACCAGTTTGGCCATATTTCAGAGCTGCAACATCACTGGAGTGCCCAAAAGCACAAGGTGTGCAATACTCAGAGACATGGCCAAGGTAAGAAAGGCTGAAAGACGACCACCACTGAACAAGACACACAAGCTGAAACGTCAAGACTGGGCCAAGAAATATCTCAAGACTGATTTTTCTAAGGTTTTATGGACTGATGAAATGAGAGTGAGTCTTGATGGGCCAGATGGATGGGCCCGTGGCTGGATTGGTAAAGGGCAGAGAGCTCCAGTCCGACTCAGACGCCAGCAAGGTGGAGGTGGAGTACTGGTTTGGGCTGGTATCATCAAAGATGAGCTTGTGGGGCCTTTTCGGGTTGAGGATGGAGTCAAGCTCAACTCCCAGTCCTACTGCCAGTTCCTGGAAGACACCTTCTTCAAGCAGTGGTACAGGAAGAAGTCTGCATCCTTCAAGAAAAACATGATTTTCATGCAGGACAATGCTCCATCACACGCGTCCAAGTACTCCACAGCGTGGCTGGCAAGAAAGGGTATAAAAGAAGAAAATCTAATGACATGGCCTCCTTGTTCACCTGATCTGAACCCCATTGAGAACCTGTGGTCCATCATCAAATGTGAGATTTACAAGGAGGGAAAACAGTACACCTCTCTGAACAGTGTCTGGGAGGCTGTGGTTGCTGCTGCACGCAATGTTGATGGTGAACAGATCAAAACACTGACAGAATCCATGGATGGCAGGCTTTTGAGTGTCCTTGCAAAGAAAGGTGGCTATATTGGTCACTGATTTGTTTTTGTTTTGTTTTTGAATGTCAGAAATGTATATTTGTGAATGTTGAGATGTTATATTGGTTTCACTGGTAATAATAAATAATTGAAATGGGTATATATTTGTTTTTTGTTAAGTTGCCTAATAATTATGCACAGTAATAGTCACCTGCACACACAGATATCCCCCTAACATAGCTAAAACTAAAAACAAACTAAAAACTACTTCCAAAAATATTCAGCTTTGATATTAATGAGTTTTTTGGGTTCATTGAGAACATGGTTGTTGTTCAATAATAAAATTAATCCTCAAAAATACAACTTGCCTAATAATTCTGCACTCCCTGTATGCAGATGGACATGAGAGAATAAAATGATTTGGATATTGTGTGGCGAAATTAACCTCACCACTTGTGCTTGGCGAAATTAACCTCGCTACTTGTGCCTGTACCCCTTCTTCCCAATCACCTATTCCTCAAAGGCCTCCCACAGTAAGCCCGGGCCACTATAATCCTCTCCCTCCGGCAGATAGTGGTTAGTCATCCAGGGGTTGCGCTGGGTGGCGTACCACTTTAATGGGATATTTCCTGGTGGGCTCCCCTTGTCCTGAACCGCAGCGCTGGGCGAGTAGCTCTAGAGCCGCCCCCCTATTCAGAACCAGACCGATCCTTAAGACACTTGAAAATGGAGGCGCCCGAAGGAGCCTTGTCACAGGGGGCCCAGGAGGTGACCATATGGCAACATCATGGTGCACCTGAAGCTGTCCTTTAATCGGTATGACAGTGCAGGCACCTGCTTACCCTGATGGTAGGTGCCTGCTCTGCCAATGAAGAGGAGGCAGGCAGGCGGCAGTGTGGGCATTGAGGGAGGCTCTTCTTGCAGGCTCCCACTCCTCCCATGCGCGCCCTCTGTGATGCCGGGAGCCAGAATATGACGTCATTCCGGGCCCAGCATACTAAACAAACTAAATGTATGTCAGTGAGTGTCTGTGTGTGTGTGTGTGTGTGTGTCTGTCTGTCTGTCTGGCAGTGAGTGTCTGTGTGTATGTCTGTCTGTCAGTGAGTGTCTGTGTGTCTGTCAGTGAATGAGTGTATGAAAATAGTCAGACAGAAATAGTGTTCCCTGCAATGAAGGTTATAAGGGATGAGAAGTTAAATCCTCTAAAGATGTGTATTTTTAAGGATTTGTGAAAGACTGCAATGATAGGGATAGTCAAATGAGGAACAGGGAGGCATTCCATAAGGATGGGGCAGTAATAGAGAAGTCTTGTCGGTGAAAGTCTTGGTTGCAGATATTAGAACGGACCAGTAACAGGTTGCTGGTGAAGCAAGGACGTTCCTGAATCCTAAATGAAACAGGAAGCCAGTTCTGAGATAGATGGGTGAGGATTTGAGATTTGCAGGACATAAAGTAGAGTTCGGCACAGGCATTCATCACAGACTGTATCTGGGCGCTCTTCAGGTCAATTAGAACATGGTTACAATAATCAAGGTTGGAAACAACAAAAGCATGGGCAAGCATTTTCATGGCATCCTGTGTGCGAAAGGAGCAAACATGAGAAATGGTTTTAAGGTGAGAGCCACAGGATTTGGTGATTGATTTGAAGTAAGGCATGAAGGAAAGGGCGGAGTCAAAGAGCACACCAAGACAACGTGCCTCCGGGCTAGAGATTATGACAGCTCAGTAGACCTGAAGGAAAAAAGGACCAATGTAGCCTTAGAGGGAACAAAGACAAAGAGTTCAGTCTGGAGAGGTTGAGTTTTAGGATTTGTGGAGCTATTCAATCAGCGACATTGTACAGAAAACTAGGAGAAAGATCAGGGGAGAAAAGGTAGATCTGGGTATCATAATTAATCCTTTTACTTTTTCAATGGAGAGCCGTTCTGCCTCTGCTGTGGTGTAAGGGAAATAAAACATGTTAAGGAATACCTCCTGAAGCCTGTGAGACACCATTCTGTAGCATGAGATGGTAGAAAGTATCTACTACTTTTATTAAAAAAAGAGAATAGCAATGGGGTTTCTTAACCCCCACTATGAGTCAGGATGGCTTGAAAAATTTAAACTGCCAAGTCATTCTAACTGTGCTGGTGCCTATAATTTCAAGCAAGAGGAAGTCCCAACACATATCTGTGCATCTTCCACTCAGTTCATAGTCAAATAAGCAAATACATTTGGCATTTCTGTGGACATTGAAGATTATGCCCACTGAAAGATATACTGTAAAGATATTGGCTCTCTGTTATAATGGCACAGGTTGTGATAGTGTCTGTATAAGAGAAAATTACATCCTTCTCCAGCGTCTGCCCTAGGTCAGATTCCTGCTTGGAGATAAAGGAGGGGACAAAAAAAGTCAAGTTTGTAAGTAAAGCATACACAAGGGAAATGGTCTTGTATTTTAAAATATAAAGATCTCAATATAGATCTCAATAGCAATATAGAACACTGAGTGAGCCAGAAAGAGCAAGTGGACAAAATAGCCAAAAAGATTCCATCCCATTGGGGTGGGGACTGTGAAATAACAGATGGGAAAAATTGTCCCTCTCCATGTCCCACCTGTGGGCATTGGGTGGGTACACTAAAATAAGTAATAGAGGTAAGATAGATCATTGTCCACCACCAGCCCCCGCTTGTGGCCAATTAATTCCCTGTCTAACTACCTATTCACGTGATACTAAAATTACAGTAACTATAGATAACTTATGTCATGATAAATTTACATGATGATACAATGTTTGTTATTTAAATACTCTAGCTTCGGGAATACAAATGTGTATTTTTATTTATGGTTTTTTCCAACGGCATACTGCTCTCGTCACAGCTGCCACTCCTCTGCTGGCTGAGATCATCAACTGAAGATCTCAGCCAATCCAATGCTTCCTCATAGTGAAGCATTGGAGAGGTGATGCACCAGTCACTGTGATGCACCAGTCAGCATCTCCTCACAGAGGTACCTCCTATTTGGGGAATATTTGGAGTCTTCTTTGCCGAGCATGGAGATGCTGAACAGAGTGACTGCTACTAGAGGTGGCAATGTAACCACTGCCTTTTATCAGAGAATGCAGTGTTGTTTACACTGCTGAGCCTGCAGGGACAAAATCATTATGTTAAAGGAACACTCCAAAGACATAAAGCACTTCAGCTTGTTATATGTGATGAGTGTGTTCTCTTTTATTTTAGAAAAGTGCTAATTTCCATAGAAGTCAGCACTTTTGTATATACAGACAGCAAAAGTGAAAAACAATTGGATATGGGTGGATTGGCGCTATTGAATTGTGAGAGATGCAGCAACCCTAGTGTCAATAATCACTCAGAAGACACTACATAAAGTGCAAAAACAAGTACAAAGTACAGGGTGTACAATTAAAAACACCACCACACAAATATTCTAGAAACGTGAAGGCTTTTCTTAAATGGATTTACGTCAATAATGTGCAGAAAACAGGATATAGCAGCAGACAAATAATGAAAAATTTATCTTTGTTTTGTAAATATGCTCAGGTATCCTTGTTTTCAGGAATCTAGAAGTCTTGCCCACATATTGGAGACAACAAGGACATGTGAGCACATGCACAACAAACACGGGGAATGAGGAACTATGCACCCGAGGAAGACCTACATGGTTTGAAACGCTTTTACTTTGGGCATGTTTAATTATGTCTGCTGCTATATCCTGTTTTCTGCACTTTATTGAAGTAAATCCATTTGAGAAAGACCTTCAAGTTTCCAGAATATTTGGGAGTAACAGAATTCCAGGATTCATTCCAGCAACTTTATCTGCTACGTCATCACAGCCAGAGCCAGCTTTATGCGGCTCTGGGAAGAGTGAGTGACCCATTATCTCTGTGTACTTAAATATCTGTACATATACAGTATTACACTACAGGGAGTGCAGAATTATTAGGCAAATGAGTATTTTGACCACATCATCCTCTTTATGCATGTTGTCTTACTCCAAGCTGTATAGGCTCGAAAGCCTACTACCAATTAAGCATATTAGGTGATGTGCATCTCTGTAATGAGAAGGGGTGTGGTCTAATGACATCAACACCCTATATCAGGTGTGCATAATTATTAGGCAACTTCCTTTCCTTTGGCAAAATGGGTCAAAAGAAGGACTTGACAGGCTCAGAAAAGTCAAAAATAGTGAGATATCTTGCAGAGGGATGCAGCACTCTTAAAATTGCAAAGCTTCTGAAGCGTGATCATCGAACAATCAAGCGTTTCATTCAAAATAGTCAACAGGGTCGCAAGAAGCGTGTGGAAAAACCAAGGCGCAAAATAACTGCCCATGAACTGAGAAAAGTCAAGCGTGCAGCTGCCACGATGCCACTTGCCACCAGTTTGGCCATATTTCAGAGCTGCAACATCACTGGAGTGCCCAAAAGCACAAGGTGTGCAATACTCAGAGACATGGCCAAGGTAAGAAAGGCTGAAAGACGACCACCACTGAACAAGACACACAAGCTGAAACGTCAAGACTGGGCCAAGAAATATCTCAAGACTGATTTTTCTAAGGTTTTATGGACTGATGAAATGAGAGTGAGTCTTGATGGGCCAGATGGATGGGCCCGTGGCTGGATTGGTAAAGGGCAGAGAGCTCCAGTCCGACTCAGACGCCAGCAAGGTGGAGGTGGAGTACTGGTTTGGGCTGGTATCATCAAAGATGAGCTTGTGGGGCCTTTTCGGGTTGAGGATGGAGTCAAGCTCAACTCCCAGTCCTACTGCCAGTTCCTGGAAGACACCTTCTTCAAGCAGTGGTACAGGAAGAAGTCTGCATCCTTCAAGAAAAACATGATTTTCATGCAGGACAATGCTCCATCACACGCGTCCAAGTACTCCACAGCGTGGCTGGCAAGAAAGGGTATAAAAGAAGAAAATCTAATGACATGGCCTCCTTGTTCACCTGATCTGAACCCCATTGAGAACCTGTGGTCCATCATCAAATGTGAGATTTACAAGGAGGGAAAACAGTACACCTCTCTGAACAGTGTCTGGGAGGCTGTGGTTGCTGCTGCACGCAATGTTGATGGTGAACAGATCAAAACACTGACAGAATCCATGGATGGCAGGCTTTTGAGTGTCCTTGCAAAGAAAGGTGGCTATATTGGTCACTGATTTGTTTTTGTTTTGTTTTTGAATGTCAGAAATGTATATTTGTGAATGTTGAGATGTTATATTGGTTTCACTGGTAATAATAAATAATTGAAATGGGTATATATTTGTTTTTTGTTAAGTTGCCTAATAATTATGCACAGTAATAGTCACCTGCACACACAGATATCCCCCTAACATAGCTATAACTAAAAACAAACTAAAAACTACTTCCAAAAATATTCAGCTTTTGATATTAATGAGTTTTTGGGTTCATTGAGAACATGGTTGTTGTTCAATAATAAAATGAATCCTCAAAAATACAACTTACCTAATAATTCTGCACTCCCTGTACGTACAGTTTTATATTTTACAGATAACCAGAGACAAGGTCCTCCTTGATATAAGTATATCACATTGTCTAGTGGTGTTTTTAATTGTGCACCCTGTACTTTGTACTTGTTTTTGCACTTTTGTATATAACGTATCATTGAGAACCACAGAAAATCTGTTCAGAGGAAAAATGTGAGGGCTTGCAGAATCTGCAGATACAAGATCTTCCGCTATTGCAAACATTACATTTGCAAAAGTGGTATATCTACTTCATTGGTTCTTTTTGTTTGTTTTTTTGTAATGGAGTTTTTCTTTAAGTTAAAGTGGTTTTGGTGCATAGCATGTCCTTTTAATATATATTGATTTATTTATTCTACACTGCTCTTAATCTAAAGTTTTAACAAAATAATGTGTTATTGCTTACATTTTATTTCCTTCGTACATATATTTTTTCATAAAGTATTCCATGGTTCATGCTTTCAGAACAAGAATGACGCACTTGTGAAGACTGTGTTCAGCACAGTAAAATAATGTTTTATCCTCTTTGATGCTTAGGTCTGGGAGAGCCATATCATGTGTGACCAATTTCTTGGCCAAGTGCTTCTGGCTACGTCACCAAATGACCCAAAAGAAGAGCTGAGTCTCCAGCTGCATGGAAAAGATGGCCAGGAAGCAAAGAAGATGCCAGGTCAAATCAATCTCAAGGTTGTCTCATCCAATGACCTACTCGAACTGTAATTGTGTGAGGGTGCTCCAGACACAGACAGAGCTGGGAGCAAAGGAACGTCTAGGATCTCTGTATGGATGACGTGAGCTCTGCTGCATGCACAAGCCCTAGAGAGTTATATATGTAGGTGGTGCACATAGCAGCTATTATCCATAGTGGAATATGCAATTGTGTTTTAAATATGGAACAATAATGCTGTTAATTAACATTCATTGACATATTTTTACAGTACGAAATAACCTTCATGCTTCATGTTTATTTTAATCTTTGTCATGAAACATTGCGGTTTTATGTTTAGAAACCAGAATTGATTAAAAAAAAAAACTGTGTATGCTTCATTTAATTTTTTATTATCCTATGATCTGATACTGTGGTCCCTGTATTATCTGTCAGTTGTTCAACCAACCAGCGTTAAAGCATAAAGCACTGCCTGATAAATCTCAGAATTCAGTTTATTTTCCCAAGACAAAAAAAAAAGGATTATTCAGTGTGTCAGTGCTTATCTTATATGCCCCATCTTCCAATGGTTGTGTGAAATAATAGATTTTCCATGAGGCATGGTCTAATCCAGTAAGTGCAAACACACAAAATTAAACCCTGGACTCAAACTCCCACTAATCTTGGGCGATAGCGATGGCTATAGTGTTCTTAAGCCCAGATACATAGTACAAATTTTAAAAAAAGTTACCTTGCACTATCCCAAACCACTATGCACATTTACATAACAATAAGTTTTTGGTACCATGGTCTATTGTGGACCCCAGATTAATCTTTTACTGTCTATTAAAATTTGGAAACTGAGTGTCTCCAAGGTATATTGCAACTAATATCAGGTTACATATTTTCTTAAAGAAAAAAAGAAAAAAAAAATACATTTTGTTTAATGATGTTAAGATAAGTGAATGTAAGTTATTAATTTATAAAAATAACATTACAAAACACTTTGTATCAAAAACAAAACAGCGTTGGCACAGCCTGGCATTTGATAATGATGAGTTAAGTCCCATGCATGCTTCTCTGCATACAGCATCATGGGGAAACGACCTCCACACAGGTGTGTTTTTAGGAACTAAAAAACCCTGAAATGATTGATAGCATGTACTGGGGTAAGGTAAAATGGAACCATCACAATAAGAAGGGTCTGATTCTTCTAGTAGCTTGAAGTTACATTATTTGTATTATTAATTATTGCACTCATATTTAATTAACCCATTCAGTCTCTTGAAATATTGCTCTCCAATAACTCCTGCACTAACTCTTATTCTAAAACATAATTTACAAAACTACAAAAATTAGCAACTGAACAGATGATGTATGCCATCAAGCCTACTCAATAGTAGATAACATAAAAATCATGAAACATTTGTGTATCATATTTTGCTGTAATTGCTTCAGTAAGCTTGCATTTTAATGATTCAATTGGAATTTTACATGGATTCTGATTGGCTAAAAACACCAGAGGACACAGTTTCTTCCCGTTCTCTCCAACTTCCTTTTCAGGTGAATTGTCTCCTTCATTTAAAGCAAATTAATTTTAATAAAATAATACTAAAAAGTCATCTGTGATGAAAGATTTAAAGGAACACAAACGCCCCAAGCTATCCTGCTGTAGCGTGTGCTGGAGTCATCTCCTAGTAATATGTTGAACCATTTTACTATGGCTTGGCAATATACTTTGGTCTTGTTGGGATACCAACCACCCAAATCTACCACATCTAGTCTTATTTAGTCAAAGAAGCCAGACTGCTTGATAGAGCAAAGCAGGACCATATATTGGCTGAGAGTGTGATCCTGCATTGGTCGTGTTTTAGTCCACAGAGACAACCAGCTTCACTTATAGAAGAACAGATGGGATGTGGGTGCCCATGAGAATGCAGCTCATACTATACTAAAATAATGTGACATTTTACCATGGGGTGGCACGATGGTACACAGAGCACCATAATCACTACAGCTATATAGTTATGGTGCTCAAAATGATCTTCCATAGAGCACTTTATGCACCATGTAAAGCACTAGTCACTTTTTAAATAAATATTGTATCACTTACTGTCAAATGTTTTCTCATACAATAAGTGCAGTACTATAAAATGCAGTTTTTAAGTAGGAAGACACTTTTCCTGTATCATACTCATGAACAAGTGGTAAAAGGATGTAAACAAAGACCATAGAAATAAGTTCTACATAGAAACAAGTTCTACATTGCATTGGAACAAACATGAGAGATTAGCTAATCACAGACAATAACCTATAGATGAAAGTTTTAAAGTCCTATTAAGATAAAATTAATACATGCATTCAATGTTGTACCTTGGGGGACACTAGGGCACTCCTGGCACCAGATTTGATCACATGACAGGAGGCTTCATATTTTGCATAACTTTCTTTATTTCATGCCTCCAGCAGCACAAGTCAATCAAAAAACTTTTAAACCAATCAGTAACAGGTATCACATCCATATATAAAGACCTGACAGACACATGACTTCCTCTTGCTTTGCTGCTCCTGCCAAGGCACAGGTCAGAGTATTTTGCTCCAAACTGTTTTTATTGATATTGCAATGGTCACTTTAGTTAACCATTCATTGCTTGACTTTCAGTTTGCACCAGACTGTGTTTATTCATATTGCATTTGTCACTTTATTTAAACACTTATTACATTCATCCCCTGTTCTCTCTCCCTGCTCTACCCTCCATACGATACTATATTATAACCTTTGTATGTTATGTCTGCTGGTTCTGGTTCCCCTCCCTGTCACTACCTCACGCGGATCGCGATCGCGTTTTTTCTTTTTTGCTGGTTCTGGGACTTCAGACAAGGGTACTGGGGGTGGGAAGGGGCGGGGGGGACGTTTTACCATACTGCATGGCACATTTGCGCGCAAACGTCGGACAGCTTGAATCTCGCGAAACCACGAGATTTACGTCGGCCATTTTGTTTCGCCAGTTCGTGATTCCCATGAATTGGCATTATTCTTTATGCAGCTCTCCATGTATATCTACTATAATCTCCAATGGGCATATATTTCTCCACACAGCTTCTGTGCATGAATGTTAACTAATGCTTACCCAATGTGTGCACATAGTAGTACTCACACTCAGTCTTCAGGATTGTGGATTAGAAGCTGTTTACTAGTGTCCAGCCCTCCTAATTCCACTAGAATTTCCATCTACAAGGGTATAATCCCCCTCCATACGGATACATTAATCAGGATCCAGTTGTGGATGCACATATTTGAATATATAACAGGGTTAACCCCCCCCCTACGCTGGGTGACCCCCAAGCGAGTCTGGCACCTGTCCTAAGTGACATACTTATACAGGGGTGACCCACCTACGCTGGATGAACCCCAAGCGAGTTTGACACCTGTCCTAGTGACATACTTATACAGGGGTGACCCCCCCACGCTGGGTGACCTCCAAGCTAGTCTGGCACCTGTCCTAAGGGATATACATATACAGGGGTGACCCCCTATGCTGGGTGACCCCCAGGCGAGTCTTACTCTGGTGCTAGTGGCATACATGCATAGGGGTACCCCCTTCTGACAGGGTGACCCCCCGCACCCTTTCAAGGGCTTCAACCTACAGAGTACACTCTGTCACTGTATGCACAGACCAAGGCGCACTAGATGCACGTATTTCGGCACCTCTATGCTACAACTGGGGTGATCCGTACGCCCTTCCCTGAGCCGGGAAGGAGAGCTCACAGTGCTGCCAAAACTCCACAATGCAATGCCATATAACAGTGACCCCCTTGGATTATACATATTGAGGCTACCACACCTCCCATACACGGGCTACGTCCCGCCATTGCAGACCACTCATCCCGGTCTTATTAAGGGTGACAATATTATAATAATCACACCTTTATAGCTTGGAAAAAACACAAAAAGAGTTTTCATAATAGTGTAAAATAAATTCTGCACGCACAGGTGTACTTACATGGCACCTGGAGTGGAAAAGTATTTTTTTTTTTGTATCTCACTCTGCAACCACCCCCAAACCCCTTTTTTGGGAAAATATATGCACACACTCTGTGTGGAGACACTGAACACGCCCCATAAAGATGCATGGAGACACTGGACGCTCCCAAATTTAAACACACTGTTTTGTAAATTCTGCTTGAAAATGAAAAAAAAATTTTATGTTGGCTGTGTAAGTCTAAGCCACGGGAGGTGTGACTAGGGCTGCATTAACAAAAGGATTTTACTCCGAAATGGCAGAGAATTAAGCAGTGAGACTACAGGGGCACAATCTATGCACTAAAACTGCTTCATTAAGCTAACGTGGCTTTAATGCTTAGCATAGTCCTTTAATATGATTTAAAGACTGATTTTGTGGTTAAAGGTAACATTTACTTAGCATTTAGCTTTAAGAAGATTTGGGAATTATCAACATACAACAGAATTGTTTGTTTGATTTTAAGATAATTATAGCAGCAAATATTTTTCATCCACTCCGTTTCTAAAAGAGATAGATCATGTATTACCTTCTTGCCTTGTCAGAAATATCCTTTGTTGCACATATACCACAGGTTGAGAAGTTGTAACATTTAAAATTCATTGTCCACAGCCATATGTCACAAATTACAATGCTTGCTGGGTGATTGTTTGACCTATGCCTCTATTATTGCGCCTAAACAAAACCTAAGCTGCTGATTCTATTTACATTATCTTGTCAGGGCTTCAACATTTTATTTTAATCTAAATAAAAGTATTTTTTCTGACTATTTTAAATACTTTTATATTTATCCTTATTTTTTTACCTGGCATATCCTAAACATCTGAAGCTTTTATATCATCCAAAGAATCCATGGTGGGGATCGTACCACCCAGGCGCTTTACACAGAGCGGTTTGTCTGCTCTGTAAATTGTAAGTACATCTCTTATTTTATGCAGCACTTTTTTAATATACAGAGCACTCCTGTGTATTTATTTCATATAACTTGCACTGAAAATCTTGTGAGAGGAATATCCTACATGTGGGGAGTTTAAATACCACTGTATGCTGTTTTACTCGAGCTGGTTATAGCTCACACAAATGTGAGTTGGCATTTTTTAATCTCAGTGTTGTCTGTGGCCATACTCCTTTACGTTACTGCACCATTGGTCCCCTCTGTATGTTTTTTTTTTTCTCTTTCATATATGCTGATGAAAACTTGACCCAAGACGTCCTGAGAATTTAAGAATATACCTGTGAATAAGAGACTTTAATTTGCCTGTTTCCCTGGTATTTTTTTTAATTTTATCCATTTTATTTATTTACTTTGTTCTTGGCACACCCTGTAATTGTTGTTTCCTGTTTTTCCAGTCCTTTGAAGAGTTTTGAGGGTTACCCTTCCTTTCAGGTGTGCAGCCTCCCCCTCCCCGTTGTGATCAGTTTGGATAGCGCTGTTCCATCCCTCTTATTTTTTTCTTGATTATTAAGCTTCAACATTTTATGCATGAAAACGTGGATTTCCAAACTTGTACCCGGGCTTCAATCCTCCCTAGTACTCCAGTGTCATACTCCCAGCTTCTGCAGAGACACAAAAGCCTCAGCCAACCCAATTCATTCCAGTTTCCAGTCTAGATAACACAAGTGTCTCTTCCTAAATAACCTAAAGGAATCCTGGCTCATCATGTCTTTTATGCAAGCTTTCCTCGCACAAGTCAACTTCACTGAACAAGGAGGACATCCACCATGTACCGCCCAGAAAGCTGGAGGTCAGGTAAAGGCAGATCCTAAATTTAATGCAGGGGGAGGGAGGCAGGGGGAGGGCTCTAGGAAGCAGCTCTCCTGTCCTCCCGCGCAATGCTGTGTGGAGCATTGCCGCGTGTTACCATGGCAATGCTCCACACAGCATCGCGCGAGAGGATAGGAGAGCTGCTTCCTACAATACTTACCACCAGGGATGGCTGTGTCCCCCCTCCTTCACCAAAGGTAAGCGGAAGGGAGGGGGGATACAGAATTAATAAAACTTTTTTTTTTTAAATGTATCTTTACCCCTACCCCACACAGCACAGCACAGCACCCCTTACCCACCCCCACACAGCACCCTTACCCCCCCACACAGCACACCTACCCCCCAAGCACAGCACCCTTACCCCCCACACAGCACACCTACCCCCCAAGCATAGCACCCCTAACCGCCACACAACACAGCACCCCTAACCCCTACCCCACCTCCCCTACCCACCACACACACAGCACCCCCCACACACAGTACCCCTCAGACACACACACAGCACTCCACACCCTTACACACAAACACTTAAACTGCACCCCTCAATGCAGTATGTATGTGTGTATTCAGCAGTCTGTGTGTGTGTGTATGTATTAAGCAGACTGTGTGTACTCAGCAGTCTGTGTGTGTGTGTATATTCAGCAGTCTCTTTGTGTGTGTACTCAGCAGTGTGTGTGATTCAGCAGTCTGTGTGTACGTGTGTATGTACTCAGCAGTCTGTGTGTGTGTGTGTGTACTAAGCATTGTATGTATTCAGCAGACTGTGTGTGTGTATTCAGCAGTGTATGTATTCAGCAGACTGTGTGTGTGTGTGTGTGTGTGTGTGTGTATGTATTCAGCAGACTGTGTGTACTTAGCAGTGTGTGTATTCAGCAGTCTAGGTGTGTGTATGTACTCAGCAGTCTGTGAGTGTGTGTGTGTACTCAGCAGTGTATGTATTCAGCAGTGTATGTATTTAGCAGTCTGTGTGTATTCAGCAGTCTGTGTGTATGTGTATTTAGCGGACTGCGTGTGTATTTAGTGGACGGTGTGTGTATGCATTTAGTGGACGGTGTGTGTATGTATTTAGCGGACGGTGTGTGTATGTATTTAGCAGCCGGTGTGTGTATGTGTTCAGCAGTCTGTGTGTGTGTGTGTGTGTGTATTGCATTTGTTGGAGATACTAATAAATATAAGCTTAATTTTATCTATTTATATCATAATTTAAAATTTGCATAATTGAACTCTCTGTTGTGTTCTTCTTTTAATACAAAAGTTGTTAATTAGTTCGGACAACTGTACGAGTAGTTTTTTTCTAAACTTAAACCTCAGTATTCAGGTTTAATTGCCATGTTGGCACTTTGAGGAAAGAAAAGTTGGCATGTATTGCGGTTTGGGCACTCGGGCTCAAAAAGGTTCGCCATCACTGCTCTAGGGGAAGCTTTAAAGAAAGCCCTTAAGAGCCATCTGGAAGAAGTTGTGCTCGGTATGATGAAGACCCCAGCTCAATTTAATGCTCATGAGTTGAAGGGTGCAACCAAGGGTCTTGGGACAGATAAGGACTGTTTAATAGGAAATCTGGTATTAAGGAGTAATCGGGAGATCCGAGAAATTAACAAAGTTTACAAAGTAGAATTCAAGAAGGATCTAGCAAAATATGTTGCATCAGACACCTCTGAAGACTTCCAAAAGGCTCTTCTTGCACTCATAAAGAGCGAAGGCAGTGAAGCAACTACGGTTAATGACGAGCAAGCCGACAATGATGCAAGGGCTTTGCATGAAGCTGGAGAGAAGAGAAAAGGAACAGATGTCTCAACGTTCATTAATATTCTACCCTACCACATTAGGAGCTTACCACATCTTCGAGAAGTATTCCGAACATATTCACAATACAGCAAGAATGACATAAACAAAGCTATTGATCTGTAGTTGAAAGGAGATATCTAAAACTGTCTCATGTCTATTTCTAAATGTGTTGGGAGTATACCTGCTTATTTTGCTGAAAAATTCTACCTCGCAGTGAAGGGATCTAGAACAAGATACAAGGCCTTAATTAGGCTCCTTGTTTCTCGATCCGAAATCGGCCTAAAGGAAATTAAAGTGCATTATGGTCGTCTCTACGGAAAATCTCTGCGTCAGGCTATTTTGGATGAAAAAGTAAAAGGAGACTATGAAACCATTCTGCTGGCATTGTGTGGATCAGATAACTAAGCCATAATCTGTGCAAGCACAGTTATCCAACTTAATATTCCTTCATGTTTAGTCAGTGAAAATATTCAAAATAACAGAATTACTGTGTGCAGTGCATATACTGTTGTAACCACTTTTGTTGTATGTATTCAAAATTCAAAAACTATTTTGTATGATTAATAAAAATGAAAAACAAATTTAAAAAAAAAAAATTGCATTTCCAAACTTGTCTTTACCCGGGCTTCAACGCTCCCTAGTGATCCAGTGTCACACTCCCAGCTTCTGCAGAGACACAACAGCCTCAGCCAACGCAATTCATTCAATTCTGGGCAATAAGAGTTGCACAGATTTGACAGACAGGCCAGAATAGTTTTCTGATGACACCCCAGACTCTGGGCACCATGACTATTTGTATCACTGAAGTTGTCATGGTGCTTGGAGTAATCCTTACACTATTTTGTACATACTTTTAAATCGTATTAGATTCTGGTTTATCATACATGCACCATTAAAAATCTTTAGCGTTTTCTAAGATGGCTAATAGGATGTGATTAGGAAACCAAAAACAAAAATACCATATGAGTTACATGGCTTTTTTCTAATTGGGATTTATCTTAATAGTACATTGCTAAAATCCTTTGTTTTACATGTGTATATTTATCAGCTTCTTTTAAGGAAAAATATGCCAATCTAGGCATGTGGATTAAGAATAAAACCCATATGTTTTATTTTGTATATAACACTATTGGAGATGTATTATAGGAGCAGTATTGCCCACTGAACTCACCATGTTCTACATGCCAACTGGCTGTCTTGATTATCTGCCCCTCCATAGACAAGTTTAGTGGAATTATTAAAATCAGACCACAAACATATATTTCTAAGTTTTATTCACAATACTGCAGGTCCAAGTTTCAAACTGCAATATTTTTTACACTCAAGACACAGTCATGCACAATCCATATTTCAATGATCTATTGCTTCAACCACAATTTAAATTAACTCAAACTTTCCCAAAATAAAATGTAAAGTATTTTGCTTAAAAAAAAAAGAAAGAGAGACAGAGAGGCTAGTTACCGAGGTATGCAGAAAGAAAATCTGCTTTCTCAGCACATCCCCAACATAAATAACTTAATTCAAAGTAAAAAAAAAATCATTTTTCCTTAAAAGTTACAGAATGATATCACTACACATTTGTCTTTAATTTACAGATAACACGCCTTAAAAAAAGAGGAATGTACAGCAAATGTGTTACAGTTCAGAAAGACAATGGGAATATGTCATATTTATAACACCAGATTTTACTTTGAAATGTTGTTTTTTTTTGTTCATTTTGCAGGGAATAGAAATGTTTCCAAAAGATTTATAATTTCTTCCCGCAACAGTTCTGAAGACTCAATAAAAATCAGGAGTATTACCCTGTGACACAAATTTTTCTTGACAACCATTTTGTTATGATGTGTACTGTTATACTAGACATCCCTGTAGAAATGCTCTGATTTCATTAGGGAGACAAAATGGCCGCCTACACACACAAGCAATGTTTTAATGGAATGACTGAATGTTACATGATTTTAGTACATAACATGAAAAGTTATTTCTTTCCTCGTTTTCTTTAATGTCTTATCATTTCACAGAAGAGTATTTTGCAGAGTGGCTGTACCGTCAAATCAGCTTATATCAAATGTTAAATATTTGTTTCTGTGAAATTAAAAAAAATCAAATGCCAAGGTGCATCAGTGAAAACAGCTATGGTTTGAGAAGTGAAGAGATTTGATTTGGCTCAATATTATTTTGCTGAGTTGTTGCATATTTACTTAATCTGATTTTTTATTTTTTTTAAGTTAAGCGAATCAGTTTAAGCCCACGCAGGATATCAGAGAAAGTACAAGTGCTATGTATCATTATTATAATTTTACTATATATCATTGTGAACATACAGTACCAGTCAGTTAAAACATTAAATAGGATCATTTATTTTATGGGATCAATATGTATTTCCACATGTGCTGGGTAAAAAGGCAGATATTACAATAAGTATTTTTAAGAATTTTAAGGGCTTTCTAGGGTAAACAAAATAATGTTGCCCTCATTACTGGATATAACAGAACTTTAAATATACCCATTGGACTATTTTTGTCGATCCGTCTTACGTATGGTCGTGGATTCCTATTAAAGCCGTGGGGTTCTGAGGCATAAGGGAAGATAAATGGCTGTCAAGCAGCACCCACACTGAGAATTTAAAATAACATGAACCATGTCACACATTTACTTGGGGATACACATAGTAATGAAGGCTCCATTAACAGCAGGGAACATACGTTTACAATTAGAAACCCTGTAAATGAAGTAAGACTCCCCTTATTTTCATAGCACTGCAACAATGGTGTCATGCCTGGCAACACACCCAAACCCTATTAGTTTTATGATGAAGACTGGAACATCAGTTCTAGAAAAAGCTCTCCCAGGGCCATATAGCTACTGGCAGCAATAATTTAATACACAAGAAAATGTATACGATTAACAGAATTTCAAGAAAAGTAAATTTCTCTTCAAAATAAATTAACAAACACTAATAACATATTCTAGTCCAAACCTAGAGTCATCATAAAAATAGAGGTTTGGAGGTTATAGTCCAATGAGAAAAGGGTCATAAACAAGAAATCTGTTCTTCCACTAATACACCGGTTATTATGAATGGTAAACATCACAACTGGGCAATGAGTGGGTCACCAGCATGCTGCCACATTGCAGTCCAAAGGAAACATATTGGTAAACAAATATAATGTTCTTAACAGATGATTGGCACATACTACGTAAGCCAACGTACATTGTTCAGCCTTACAAACCATACAACACACTGAGATATCCAACATACAATACCCCGTCCATATCCAACACACATTAGCACAAATTTACTACAATCACAAACAATGACAGGTTCAAAAATAACCTGAAATACATCAACAAGTATGGAGGGACACACACTGACCAATCCAAATTATTAAATATAAATATGGAGCTAGGAATTTATGACTGTAATTGAAAATTGTTCCATTGGTAGGGCTGTATACTGTCGAAACGAAAATGGTGGCAGGCCAGTCCCTAATAAATCCATTCTGGAAATGCACAGAACATTTTTGTGGCTGTTAAAACTCTTGTTGGACAATCCCATTTTAAGCAATCTGTTTGTACCCCAATTCACACAGTTGCATTTAAAAAAAAGTCATGAAATTTGGAATACCCTGTTCAGACTTATACCTATACGTTATTTCAGAGATATTAAAGGTTTTAAGATGAGACAATACACATTCAATCAATAATTGCAGGTTCAGTTACTAGTAGGAAGTTCTTCATTAGACAATAAATAATTGAAAAGAAAAAAAGAGGAAAATGGATATAAAATTCATGTTACTTGAGGATGTAGAGAAGTTATTAAAACCTATCATCATGTATAGTACTTGTGTACATGCAGATATTGGGTGACCCTGATGCATATCACGTCAGACAGAATGACAGAGTAACTTAGGTACAACAAAGCAAAGTACAAAGGCAATAAAGGATGGATAGGACATTTTTCAGACAATTTTTCTTCAGAGTGTTAAAAACCGTCAAAGACCTAGGCAAATGAAGAGAAGGTCACCCTATCAAGATTATTGAACAGGTGTGGTTAAACTGTGGCCTTTCATCAGACGGCTAGGAAAAAGTATCATCAGTTAGAGCAGGCTAAGGATAAATTAAGGTGTAGCCCATTTTCAGATGTAGGGTTGCAGGTTGTCCATGTCAAGTAACAAAATGTTCTATTTCTTACTAAATGAATGGTGCTACCTATGGCTTTAGTGTACAAGATATAGTATAATTCATGAAACTTGCTATTCATTTTGTTGTGACATATTATGCCATATGTGGAAAAGTATATGGTACAGAAGAGAATGTTAGCTTTGTTGACAGTAAGCCATGGTTTCTCTAATCACTCTCTGATTGAATTCAAACAGGACTGAGTGAAACCATTGAAAGTTTTTTCTGGTCTGTAAGATGTGGGTGTACTAAGTAGCCATTTGAGCAGCATTAATTTAGGAGAAGGACAGGATGTAAAAAAAAATAAAAAAAATGGCCCAGTTGCCATGATGAATAGCCTATTGTGTTATTCATCAACTTAATGTTTGAAAATGTTTCCATTTCTGATCAGCAATATTTTAAGTACTCCGGTTATTTTTATACTGGGTTTAAATTTGATTTATGCATGCCTTTTAGACAGACCATAATGTATTGCAGAAATCTTTGGCCAAGACAGTGTTGAAAAACATAGAATTAGGTCATTAAAACAGCATTTGCAGGACCTTTTATGGGATCACAGAATTCTATGTAACAACTGAGTCAATCTCAATGTGTAAGAAGGCTTTTGACAAAGTAATAGATTAAAATTTTACAGTAACGAAATAGTGATAATCTTATATATGTAGGGGTTAATGTAGACATAAACTAAATTGTACACAAACACTTAAAGAATGAAAATCATTTTATATTTATCTGATCTCTATTTTGTATTTTTTGTTTCTATTTTTTGTATTAATTTGTCAATAGTACATTTATAACAAGTATTAAAAAACTAATGGATTCATGATTGAGAGTTCTCACCTCCCTAGTTTTTTTTTTTTAATTTAATCAAAATCTTTTGAATTAACTTCATAAAAGTAACTTATGTTGCCAGTAACATATGTTTACGCATATGCCACAAATCAAATGTGCCTATTTTTTTTTATCCTGTGTGTGACATTATTCTCTATCTTGGTAAGGGTGAAAAAGGGTGAGGTAATACCCATGAACCTAATTTTATCTTTTAAAAGGAGGACATTGCCATTACTCAGACCAACGTTCCTTCTGAGGTGAACTGACCGGAGTGAAAATGTCAAAATGAAGACAGTTATAGAAAAGTGCATTGTGTTCAGTTACCGTAAACATAATCTATTATTTAGCAACTTGTATGATACGGATTTTATTGTGGTTCTGTTTTTTTGTAACAAGCATCAGTGCTCACCTATTCACCTCAGATGGGACAATGGTTGTGAATAGACTTTTTCTGGACATATTAACAACTGCAAATTTCAAAGTATCCTTGACAATTCCCCTCCCACTCCCCCCCAAAAAATTCCCATTGATATAGAAGGAGTATTTGTGCTATGAATATAAGCGATTAAACTCATCACTGCCAGGATTAACAAAACACTGTTCCTTTGGCAGAGAAAGATTCTCTATGCTAGTTTCTGTGTGACCAGATCTGTTTATGGCTGTGTTACATCCCAATGAATTCATTGTAACTTCTCACTGAGCAATGGTTACTTTAACATGCAGATTTTGCCATTAGTAATGTAAACAGACCCTGTGCTGAAGCCAAGTCCTCAGACCGGGGACAGTATCAGAGCAGCTGTGTTGAAATTCTAGTCAGACCAATGTGGACCTGTTAGAGTTGCTGCATATTTGGAAATGCAGAAGTACCTTATGTTCCAGTTTTTTTGTGTTTTTTTTTTAATCCTTTAGTAGAAAGCAAACAACAATACCAGAAAATGAACCGTTTGTTTATGAAAGAACACCCAATTTAAAGAAAGTTTTTGCACAGGATTAGGGTGTGGGAGTGCAGTACCAGTTTCAAATGCGCTGAGCGGAGATTTGCAGACCCGTTCTGGTTACAAAAAAATAAAAATAAAGAATCCAAGAGGGCAGGAAGAAGACACAAGTAGGTGCTTTGTGTTGGGGCTGTGTCGCTCTACGACAGTAGATGTGGACTCTCCTGTTAATCAGCTCACTAATCCTGCTGTGTGAGGGGATGAGGTTTTCAAGATATTTTGCAGAGTTCAATGCTTTCCTGTGCAGGCTACAACTCATGATGATCACAGCTAACGGCTGCTGTTCTTAATGGCTTCCTTTGCTGCTATGATCAGTGGAGTCAGGCTAGAGAGTGGCTTGGCTAGTTTTAAAAATGGATGCTGCAAAATAAACAAATAAAATAAGCCTTATTGTTTCTCTATTATACACACATATATTAATGGACACACACACGCACGCACGCACATAAACGTAACACTAACTGAATGCATTGTTAAAAAAAAGGTGTTTCAGATTAACTTTTTGCACTATTACCTGAATTTTAGAACGTTAGTTTGGTGTTAGTCCATGAACTACCTTTGAGTCAATTGGCAATAGCACAATATAATAGACATATAATTCCATGCATTTCTCTTCCAGACACCAGATAACATTTATTCTCCCAAATAACAAAAGCTGTATATAACAAAAATGCTTCAGAAACAGACTACACATTGTACGTCAATATGAGCATCTGTGAATGTAGTTGGTTTGTTTGTTTGATTGGAAAAAAAAAATTCTTAGTAAAAATTTTAATATATAAAAAAATAAAATAAAATTGTAACCTGTAAGAGCTCTTTGGCAGAGCCTCTCCTGTCCACATCCATTTCTAAGCATCGGTTCAGAAAATCTCGAAAAACAGCGGACAGTCTCTCTGGGTTCTGCAGTTCTGGGGTCCCATTAGTCGCTATCAGGTATAATGCCTATATCATACAAAATAAATAAACATAAATAAATAAAACAGAAGATATAATAACACCAAAAGATACATTGTTTTACTATTTAATTGCCAATATATAATTTAAAAACATGACTCTTGAGACATACATGTGCATTACCTTTATATGTCTAATTTGAAGAAGTTGAACCAATATTTGTATTTTGTACCATATTAGGGTAAATGGCAAGTTATTTAATAGCCTTAATTCAGTAGCAATTTGTTTTCAGTGCTTCTTCTACCGAAAGACTTTCTATATAGCCTCTTTCAAAGATATGACTCATCCTAAACTCTTGTTTATATTGAGATCGGATGTGTGTTTACAAAGTACGGAGGGTTTGGTACCCTATGCTCTAGGACTTGACTCTTGAATGTGCCATTGGCTTCAGACTCTGAACACATTCATTATTTCTCCACATGCAATGAAACTGTACAGAAACACATCTTAGCCTACTAGTGCATGACATACAGCACTTTGCTAGAGGCTTGATAGCTTACACTGTTGGTGAAGTGTGGAACCAATTTTGAGTTGAAATCACAGTAATCAAAGGGCAGGTATTTGAAGGACAATTTTCACTTGCTAGGTTCCCTCATCATGTTGTAAGACTTAGTTCTAGGGCACTGAGAACAGTAGGTAGGGTATAAATAAAACCGTCATTAGCTGATAAATTAAAATCACCTGAATATGAGCAGTATATGCTTAAATTTACCTATACCTCGGTTATTGCCATCATACAAAAAACTGTTGCCTACAAGGAGTTACATTATATAATTAATGTAGAATAAAATCAAGTTATCTCCAACTTTAACGTGGTTGCCTTAACACAACTTACTCTGAGAGGGTTCTCGTTAAGGTATGGAGGTTCTCCTTCCACCATTTCTATGGCCATGATCCCTAGTGACCAAATGTCTACTTTGGGGCCGTATGCTTTCCTCGTCACCACTTCAGGTGCCATCCAATAAGGCGTTCCCACCATGGTACTCCTTTTACTTTGTTCTGGTGTGATCTGGGCACAGAAGCCAAAGTCAGCTTTAAATTAAAAGAAACAAAATAAGGTTACTTCCTGTAAGCAGCAGCACATATCACCAAAGCATAACATAATATTATATGGATTTTTATTTTATAATAAAACAATGATGAAGTGAAACATATCCCATACACATGGTCGGTGATTTACTTATTCTTTAGTGAATGATGTTGTATGGTCAACTAACAATCGTAAATAAACACTTATTAATTATCTTAGCAACCACAAAGGCATCAGACATGTATGATTATGACATGCATAGTGAACACTTGATGATACTCACTAAGCTTCACAGATCCATCCATCCCAAGCAGAATATTGTCACTTTTAATGTCTCTGTGTATCACTTGGTTTGAATGTAAGAAGTCCAAGGCTTGTAGGCACTGAGAAAAATAAGAAAATATGCTGCAAAGATCACAACCCTGTCAACCACGAGTAGTTTTGTTCAAATAGAATCCTGTAGTATTAATGCAAATTGATTGTTTCTCATCTAAGCTACAACAATGGAAATAAAATGAATCTTCGCATTTTTCCAATCTAGAATTGTTCATGTGTTCAGTTGTAGGTAGTTATTTCAATAATCACTGCCGTGTAAGACATATCTGCACAGCTTACTGGGGAATAAGTATGCATCTATCATGCTACACACTACTTCAGCAAGTCTAGCACAAACTACAAACATTTGTACAGAATAATTACTAACTTAAAGGGACACTATAGTAACCAGAACAACTACAGCTTAATGTAGTTGTTATGCTGAGTGTAAACATTCCTTGCAGGCATTTTCATGCAAACACAGCCTTTGTAGAGAAAAGGCAGTGTTTACATTTCCAGCTAGGGACACCTCTAATGGCCACTCCTCAGTGTCACGATGTAGTGCCTCCACGCTCTGCATGGAGATGCTGAATTTTCCTCACAGAGATGCATTGGTTCTATGAGGAGGTGCTAATTGGCCAAGCTGGCATTTAGACCCGCCCCCGTCGCCCCATAGGGAAAGCATTGGATTGGCTAAAAATCCTACATTTTCATAATGTCAGCAAAGAGGCGGATCGGGGCGGGGCCAAATAAGGTACATTTATTACCTTTTAAAGGGGGGCAAGCCACTTAAATTGTAGTTTTAACACTATAGGGCCAGGAATACATGTTTGTGTTCCTGAGCCTATAGTTTTCCTTTAATTACAAAAAAGGAGAAAGCTCAAAAATTTGTACAGGTATAATATAGGTCGCTGATACTTTTCTAAATTACCTATAAAGGTGACAGCCCTAACTGTGTGAAGAATTGTTGATTTATTTTTTAAAATAAACACAGTTCTTTGTGTACGTCCTGCCTGGACTCACGCTATTTAGATCACAGAAATCCTACTATACAAATCTCACTTTGGACACCACCCTAACTCACACTGAATTAATCACAAACACCAAAAACATGTACTAATCAATTGAACCCAATTAAACCCAACTACACTAACAATGATTACAACACCCATACCTAGCTGCAGGAGTCAATATCGAACTCCCAACACAGGCTCAGACTAACAAAGTCACACAGACATAGCTACAAAAACATCTCTTAGACTCTCACTGTTTCATACCAACTCCTTAAACTAAGGACAACAACTACGACAAATTCTATTGCAACAAACAGTTCTGCATTATACTTTCTATTTACTCACTTACTAGACATCTTTGGTTCTTCTGTTTTCACAAATACTCTGTAAAGGGCCAGTCTAAGCACTGAGACTTCTTTAGCTAAATAAAGCAGTTTTAGTGCACAGACCAAGCCCCTGTAGTCTCACTGCTGAAATCTCCACTGTTTTAGGAGTTACAACACTTTATTTCTGCATCCCTGGCCACACCTCCCCAGCTGTGAATCAAAAAGCCTACCAACACACTTCCCAGAATATTCATTTGGAACTCATCTTACTTGCTCAGTCAGTACATAGAGCATAATTACTCTAGAAGTTCTTATCTCCAGCTCAATTAAAGGACCACTATAGTGCCAGGAAAACATACTCGTTTTCATGGCACTATAGTGCCCTGAGGGTGCCCCCACCCTCAGGGTCACCCTCCCGCCCGGCTCTGGAAGGGAGAAAGGGGTTAAAACTTACCTTTTTCCAGCGCTGGGCAGAGAGCTCTCCTCCTCCAATCCTCCTCTTCTCCTCCCCGTCGGATGAATGCGCACGCGCGGCAAGAGCTGCGCGCGCATTCAGCCGGTCACATAGGAAAGCATTCATAATGCTTTCCTATGGACGCTGGCGTGCTCTCACTGTGAAAATCACAGTGAGAAGCACGCAAGCGCCTCTAGCGGCTGTCAATGAGACAGCCGCTAGAGGAATTGGAGGAAGGCTTAACCCATGCATAAACATAGCAGTTTCTCTGAAACTGCTATGTTTATGAAAAAATGGGTTAACCCTAGAAGGACCAGGCACCCAGACCACTTCATTAAGCTGAAGTGGTCTGGGTGCCTAGAGTCGTCCTTTAATGGCCATTAGTGCCAGAAAATAGCACTGCCAGCAGCCTCCTATGTGAGATTAAAGCTCTCGCACAAAGTATCACAAAAAGAAACAAGAATCCGAGAAGCACAGCTTAGGACCTATTTCAGTGCAACGTGAGTATTTGATTTTGTTCATATAATTTACAAATAATCCAGTACTTAATTATGACATATTCCTTTTTTTTTTTTACAAATATCTATTACAATATGTGTTTATTTTTTCACATTTTTTTTTGAAGGTCCACTCTAGGCACCCAGACCACTTCAGCTTAATGAAGTGGTCTGGGTGCCAGGTCCCTCTAGGATTAACCCCCTTTTTTTTTTATAAACATAGCAGTTTCAGAGAAACTGTTATGTTTATAAATGGGTTAATCCAGCCTCCAAATCTTCTAGTGGCTGTCTCATTGACAGCTGCTAGAGGCGCTTGCGTGCTTCTCACTGTGAAAATCACAGTGAGAACACGCAAGCATCCATAGGAAAGCATTGTAAATTTCTTTGTGGCGCGACAAATATGCATTGCCATGAGTAAATACTTTCCTATGAGACCGGCTGAATGCGCGCGCAGCTCCTGCCGCGCATGCGCATTCAGCCGAAGAGGAGGATTGGAGGCGGAGAGGAAGAGGAGAGCTCCCTGCCCGGCGCTGGAATAAAGTTGAGATTAACCCCTTTCCTCGCCATCCAGCCCGGCGGGAGGGGGTCCCTGAGGGTGGGGGCACCCTCAGGGCATTATAGTGCCAGGAAAACGAGTATGTTTTCCTGGCACTATAGTGATTCTTTAAAGATACCAAATGTGTTTACTGTGTCCACTTAGTATCTCTATGGCAACATTTACAGAAATGTCTGGTGCAATTCTGCTAGAACAATGTGTACATTTGCATTGATATTTACCTTTCCATTAGTGCAAACAACCATTTTATGTGAATATAGCATTAAATTGACCCATAGGTAATTAGGATAAAACAATTATTATTATTTGAGAATTAATTTTCATATTGCATACCTCATATATTTTCTGGGTCCCTTTGTCTTAAGATCTATCAGTACACAATGGTTGCACTATCACTCATGGCAATGCATATTTGTCGCGCCACAAAGAAAGTTTCAGATTAAACTGTAAAAATTAGTGCAGATTCTGTCTAGGAGTGGGCAGAACTATCCCTTCCAGGATTTCTTTTTTTTTCCTTCTGTTTTTACCTGGCTGTAGCCCACAAAAAAATCTACTTTAATATTCCTTAATAGAACACATTAATATAAAGCAGGTTACTCACCTCTCTACAGACTGCAGCAATCTGTCCTTCATCCATGCATGTTTCTGTAACAACATCTGTCAGAGATCCTCCGGCCAGATACTCCATCACTACCCAGAGTTCATCTCCAACCAGATAACTACAGCCAAAGAAATTACACCATTGACAAAAAAAAGTTTATATGTAACTGGTCAAGTATTCATTTTTCAAAAAGCCCAAACCCACCCTTCCACAGGACAACTGTGAGTATGCTTTATCAATGCCACCATGTCAGTGCTGTATGCAGTATATATACATTTATTTTTTTTTCCAATGTTATATTTATTTTTTATTTTCAAATAGAACAAAAGCAGGAAGTAATGGTATGATGCACTATGAAATGTTTGCACACTTGTTAAACCAAATAACATGGAGACCTTTGGCCTCAGGAGTCAATGAGCATATTACAATAACATAGCACAATGGTAGAATTGCATCTTAACATTTTATAGGATTCTCAATTACCCTTGTCCTGTACATTTTTAGCTACATTAAATGTTCCACATTTCCCCTTGCAGGGCCGGATTAACATAGGGGCTGATGGAGCTGCAGCTCCAGGCCCAGGCCCAGGCCCATGGGATAGTCCCATTGATTTATTGGTCCCCATGCATCCCAGCCAGAGTCCCCTAGTCTCCCAGTGTCACTGGTGTCTCCGTGTCCCTAGGTCTCCCATGTCCTCAGGTCTTCCCGTCTTCCTAGTGACATGGGGACCCTGGGATACATGGGGACACAGGGAGACATGGGGCATTGAGACACTGTGATACATAGGATCACTAGGAGACCTGGGGACACGACACTAGGGGACACTGGGAGACATGGGGCACTGAGACACTGATACATAGGAACACTGAGACCTGGAGTAATCGACACATGGAGGCACTGGGAGGAATCCATCTATACAGCAGAATCAAACTAAGTAGTTTTTTGGTGATTTTACAGCATTTTCTCTTATATCACTCCTTGTGATTTACATCATATGATGTCACCCATACATATTTAATTATGCAAATTAGCAAGGGCGGTATGTTTTTCCAAGAAAGATGGCAACCCTAACTACTTTTCACATACTCTTATTTAAGTATGGAAACTTAAGAGGGATGGATGGGAACAAAACTTGTGTGGACTGGCTGACAATGACTATAGTTAAAGGGACACTAGAGTCACCAGAACAACTACAGTTTGTTGAATTTGTTCTGGTTAGTAGAATCATTACCGTCAGGCTTTTTGCTGTAAACACTGTCTTTTCAGAGAAAATGCAGTCTTTACATTACAGCCTAGTGATAATTTCACTGGCCACTCCTTAGATGGCTGTAAGAGATCCTTCCTGGGTCATGGCTGCCTAAAATGCATCCAAACATTCAGTATCTCCTCCCTCTGCATGCAGACACTGAACTTTCCTCATAGAGATTCATTGATTCAATTCATCTCTATGAGGAGATGCTGATTGGCCAGGGCTGTGTTTGAATCATGCTGGCTCTGCCCATGATCTGCCTCTTTGTCAGTCTCAGCCAATCCTATGGGGAAGCACTGTGATTGGATTAGGCCACCACTTCTAATGATGTCAGCAGACTGATTGTTTTCCTGAGTATAACAGCATGCAGAGTTACAGCTCCAGGCTTGAATACAGTAAGATTTTGCTATATTTATGGAGGCATGAGGGGCCCAGGGGGGGCTAGATGGTGGTGTTAACACTATAGGTTCATGAATTAATGTTTGTGTTCCAGACCCTATAGTGATCCTTTAAGGTAATGCTGACTTTGGTCTCTCTAACACTGTGGCATGTTCCTTTTCTTCTACACTCACTACATATGGCTTTTCTCTTTCCCAAACTATATACCAGGAGCTTCTGCCTGCTAGTAAGAAGGTAAGGAGACAAGTGGCCAGCGAGTGCTAGGGGACAGTCCTTAGAAAGCGTTGAGCGAGCGCATCATTAGATGCATTTATGCCAAGCTCAGGGTGCTGTCTGCATAGTATGACGTTAGTTGGCCAGCTGCATGATTGGCAGGCAGCCTGGCATGCATTCATACCAGGCTGGCCTTCTAATTCTTTGGGCAGACATATCCTCTTTTTGGGCATGTTCGCCCCTTTTGGCAGGTTACGTGATTTGTGTCAGTGGCACACCCTTTTACCGTGCCCATTGACTTCCTGCTTGATTGGACACTGCTGTTAGGGGTTATGGATTTACTTGAAAGATGAAAACATAAATTAGTGAGAGATTAGCCTAGGGTATGTGTTTTCTTATAGCTGCTGTTTTCTTTCCCTCCAGCACCATCTCCATCAGATACATGACGCTTGGGAGTGTTTTACTGTTTTTGGTCGATATGATTCTGTAATTAGGCCCGTCATAATTGTCAGCACCAGGCCCACTGGGCTCTTAATCTGGCCCTGTCCCCTTGTATCATATAAGAGAGATCAGTATTTATGAGACTACCTAATCATAAATCTAAGATGATTTAAAACATTTTGGGGGGGAACCTAGAAGTTTACACTTTTATAAATGTAATTCCATGACAATTGGTTCATCTTTTTTTCATCCTTGAATAGGGAAACTATTTCTATCACAGATATTTACACATGCAATTCTTCATACGCAGTATATATTATAAAATGTCCATATGGTTTAATTATGTTGGAGAAACCATCCAGGGGGTTGAAGATAGAATTAACCAACACATATCCAACATTCTGACAAAGGAAATGGATCTCCATTTTTGGGAAACAGGCTCTGGAATTAGCCACTAGAGATTTCAAGTGATCACTCGGCCCACACCTTCAGAGAGGGTGGCATAGATTACTTAACTTAAATAGAAAAGAAATAGTGTGCATTTATAGATTTAAAACTGTTCATCCAGTTGGTTTAAATAAAGATTGTAGCATTTATTTAGATGAGAATGAGTGATGTAAAAAAGAGGACGACAAGTTTTAAGAATTAGTATGTGATATAAACCCTCTAAAAAATTGGAAATTAAATTATTTCCTTTACATTAACTGTTTAAGTAAATGATTATTTAGGTGCTTTTGGCTGCTTGTCAGTTTATTGTTTAATAAATTGTAGAGATTGTGGGTTAGAATGCAGCAATAATTTAAATTAAGATATATCATCAAAATATTATAAGCTGATGTGCATTGAAAAGCCAGAACTCTGGGGCTTAAAAGTTAGCCAACAGCTATTTGGATTAATTTTTTTAACCCTTTGCGGAGGTTTTATATATTGTGATGTAAGCCATACCCTTTTGTAATTGGTGGTTGTGGGTATTTAAACAAGTGGCGAGAGGATGTTTATACTAGGGCTTGAGAAAGGTCCTGAGACGTAAACATTGCTTTGTTTGTGAGGTGTATTCAATAAATTGTCTTTACTGAAACAGATCTGTGTGCTGGAGTCATTGCATACATTTAATTATGGCTGGGTGATCCGTGGACCCCATAACCATGCAGAACTGGTAGAAACTATATAAAGAAACGTGTGCTGATGCTATATGGCTTGCATCCCTGGGAGACTAGACTGGGTAAACAGCATCAACTATAATATGCATTAGTTACACTGTAATGAAATCCTCATCATTTGAAGTCACTAGTTTACTACTCATTTTTAATACAATACAGATATATTACAAAACCCTTTTTTGCCTAAATTAGGAGTTTTTCATAAAACTAGCAAAATAGCTGTTTAGCAGATAAGGGAGTGCGCTGGATTTTCATTTTTACTGTACTTATTGGCCCCCAGCAGCCCCCCATTTAAGCATGTTCAGGTGAGTGCAGCCAGACCCTTGTTTTCTCATATATTTAGGAGTCTAGCCAGCCCCTTGGGTTTACACCCCTCCCCGTCACAGGTGTCTCCCCTCAGGACCCTATTTAGCCCTGTACTGCAGAGAACTCGAGATGGAAGGATTTCCCCAAGTGAGTAGCTAATTTAGTAGACAGTTGACTGTTAAGAGTAGGACCTGCCAAAGATGGAGTACATTTACGTTGTGGCAGGCTTATGCAATATATGATCATATAACGTAGCTAAACCCCCCATTATATTTTGCCTAGATTAGGTGTTTTTAATAAAACTAGCATAATAGCTGTTTAGCAGATAAGGGAGTGTGCTGGATTTTCATTTTTATTAGATTACAAAACCCTAACATTTGAAAGTCCATCTTTTGTGGTAAATCCCTATGTGCCAATCTTTTTTCCTTATATTTATAAGTGACAAGTGACAGACATTTTTCAATTACTCGTGGTCCTTCCACTGCATTTTATGCTGATATGCACACACACAATTGTGTTACTGTTAACCATTTTTTGTAAAGCTTGCAGCTCTCTGGCAAATGTGCACACTAATACTAATTTGAATTAGTAAACAAACTATGACAGGTTGGAAAACACTCTTTTGTACATTTTCTGTTGACTGTCTCAACACTTCCCCTTGAAAGATGAAGCCAATGGGTGGAGCTATGGTGCATTGTTTGCATTTTTGGTGCCTGAAGATTTACTTAAATAATACATACATTATTTTAATTCTATTCATCTAATATTCTACCCAGCAGCACACAAGCCAACAATCAAATTCCGCTGATCAACTCACCTGTCTAAATAATTCACAATGTTGGAATTTTTATTTTCCCTCATGACCAAGATTTCATTAATAATTAATTCTTTTTTGGGCTGCTGTTGTAGGTTCATTTGTTTTATCGCTACCTAAAAGAAAAATTAGAAAAATGGAAAATAATAATTAAATTACTGCCACATGAGGCCTGTAATTGTCACTGGTGTTAAGGTACTGATGTGTGTATTTATAATTGTTTTACACATGGAGAGGATAACGCTGTCATCTAAGTCAGTTTTTTTAACATCAATCTATTACTTCCACATGAAAACATCTGGCACATACAAAATATCACTGGACAGTATAAAGTAATTAGAAAATGATCAATGTTCAATTAGTCATAACTGGGGCACAAAATAAACATTCCAGATGACAGTAACAACCAGTGCTAGTTTTTTTTTAGCCTATATACATTTGTATGTGATAGGTTATATATTATGCGTAGTATGAAAGCTAATTTTTTTAATAAAGGGGAAACTATTGCTGAGAGGATCAGTGGTATTTTGTTAGCTATTACTAATGTGTTTTTTTTCCTTAATATTATTAAAATCAAACCTTCTGACATAGGAAACAACAGTTTGAAAACACTGTATGACATTTTTTTAATAATGTTGGAAGCCTTGTTGTTCTTTTATCTTACAGACAGTATATTTTGAAAGGCCATATTTGTAAAATGTGTTTGCAAAATCCCTTATTTTTAATTATTTCTTTTTCAATTCAGTGAGCGGATTATGTAACTTTTGATTTGCTGGCTAATTGTTTGTAAATCTATATGTATCTGGTAAAACCTGACTTGGTGGGAAAGTTAGTCATAGGGTAATAGTACTGATTCAACCTACCTCTTGTCCTGTTGCAATATCTATTGCTGTGTACACAGTACCCGATGCCCTACGAGGGAACATAAAAACAGCCTTTAATGTGAGAAATGGGAAAAGGTAGAACTAAAACAAAGGTATAGGGCCGGGGTGCCCAAAAGGTAGATGTTTTAAAACTACAGCTTCAATGATACTTTGTCAATTTAAAGGCATTCTCAAAGCATCGTGGGGGTTGAAGTTCTACAACATCTGGAGATTTACCTTTTGGGCACCCCTGATATAGAGTACCCACAGGCAAAATAAAAGTATAAGGTTCAATAGTTAATAAAGGTTACTTGCCTTTTTACCGGAGAGCAAAGGTGAATCCATACAAAAAAATACTATTCAAAACATTTCAATCATAAGCAGATCTAAATAAAACCCAGGGGCAAAGTAACTATTAGACTTGGGCCTTCATTGTCAGAAGAACATGTTTTTGTCTACAGCTATTATTCCATTTGTCCAAAACACAAATGAACACATACAAATTGCAACAAATTAAACAAAGAACTAATTGCTTGTTGGACTAAATTTTATTTGTGCAATTCATTCTTTTGTTTGTTCATTTTATATTATATGGAGGGAGATCCTTGTAGTATTTAAAAATAAAAGCGTTTTGGAACTGTGCTCCACGCCACTTCCTAAATCCCCATATGCCCCCCCCCCCACTCTATGGGGGTCAATATGATTGTCATATTAGTATATGGGAGGTTAAATCCTCCCTTCTACCCCTACCCACAGCGCAATGAGTATGGGGTATGTCTACTAAGCAGAAAGCAGACCAGGCAGCTCGCTGTTATATAAAAAAAGACTAGTGACTGGGCAGCTATGTATTTGGATGAAATTAAAATTTAGATTAAAAAGTCTAGTAACTAGAACCGTGCCTCATAGCTTTTTCTTCTAATTTTTATTGATGTTTAAAATAGCATCTCTTCCTGACTGCTACCCAAAGCAAAGTGCCTTTTAATAAAATTGTTTGTGTTGCTTCTGAAGACTACTTAAATGTTCTAAGCCCTGATCAAGTGACAATTTACTTTACTTACACTGAAAAAAATCTTATTTAGTTTTAGCAGATGACAAAACACATAATACTGAGTATTTGTATCATTGAGGTGTGGTTTTCCATTTGACCACTGGGGGACACCAAACAATCATTAACTTTATGTTGAATGATAAGTAATATCTAGGAGGTATATATGCTGGCAAGAATAAAAGATGCTACAAATGATAATCAGTAAGCATACATCTTACAACTGACGTCTAAGTGCTAGAACTACTATTTACCATAAGTCATTGTTTTCTGTTTAAATACACAAGTCAGTATGCAAATTTCCAATAAAATGATCTGCTAGCTGTTCATATAGATTGCGGAGTGTCTTTACGGCAAATTGAGGTTAAATGCACACACCACACATTGCACTTACAGATACAAATCTGCTTCTAACCTAAAGTCTTTTTATTACATTTGTTGGCTACATGGAACAAGGCATTTCAGCATGCCAGAGTTAATATCTGGACTTTGAGGTGCATTTGGCTGTACAAACGGGATGTATGCAAAACAAGAATAAATTATGGCTATTGCATTGCGATTTTTAATCCTGCATCTCACCGCTACATCACAAAGGCTTCAGTTACCATCTCACTTAAAGGATCACTATAGTGTCAGGAAAAGAAAACGGTTTTCCTGACATTATAGTGCCCTGAAGGTGCCCCCACCTTCAGGGTCCTCCTCCCGTGGCACTGAAGGGGTTAAAACCCCTTCAGCAGCTTACCTTAATCCAGCGCCAGGCTACATCGGTGCTGGTGACCTCTCCTCCCCCGCCGACGTCAGCTCCCCCGTATGACGTCAGCGGAGCCAAATGCGTATGTGCGGCAAGTGCCGTTCGCGCATTCAAAGTGTCCATAGGAAATCATTTCTCAATGCTTTCCTATGGACACTCTGCGCGTTGGAGACGAAATGTGCCTCCAGCGTCGCAGATGCGCCTCCAGTGGCTGTCCAGAAGGGTTTAAACCTGAGGGACCTGGCACCTAGACCACTTAATTGAGCTGAAGTGGTCTGGGTGACTATTGTTTCCCTTTAATTATACAAGGAACAATGGAACACAAAGGCTTTCATTTAGCTCCAGAGTTCCAAAAATATTATGAGCTATACAGATCCTATGTTTGCCTATCTCTGTAACTTATTAAAATACAGTCAACCTGTCCAGTGTATTCCTTAAATCCAAATGACAGAAACAGTACTGGGAGAACATAAATCTGCATAAACACAAAAGCATTTTGCTGACCTATAGGATTTATTCATTCAACCAATGATGTTATAGCCCTCAAATGTATTTTCATAAACACAGGATCGAAAGTCAAAAACGACCTAAATACCTTTACATTACTTAACAGACCTTGTAGTGTTTGTACCCGTCTTTTGAAATAGTCATTTATCATTGTAAGGCTCCCTGGAGTTCTATAAGGGAAATCTCGTAATATTCTTTAATGGCCTTTTTAATGAGGGTCAAGTTATATCTGATGCTCGGTTCCTGACTATTGACCCACCTGTATATTTCTTTTCCATGCAAATAAAATGTGACTGTCCTTGTAACTGATGCAAAGCATATCTCTTATTTAAACATCAATAGCTGATAGATTCATTCTGTGCCAATAACACATCTATTTCTTGCTCTTCATTTTAAAGAGTAAAAGCTAAGCTATATTTCTGTGATGTGTAAATATAATTCTGTGATGTGAAATATAAAATATATTTTTTCAGATTATGATAAATATACCCAGTGGGTTACCTAGCAACCTTTCAAATGGACAAAGAGGGACACTTTAATTTAAAGGGTTTAAGTGAAGGTGCAACCAGAGGCAGTGCTTTTCTAAAATAATTTTGGTGACTTACTGATAAAATTTTATACAATTTATTTGACTCACATGATAACATGTGATTAACTGAGCAGGGAGTTCTGTTGATGTGAAACAAATGACTGGCAAAAAAAGTAGCTGAAGTTGGATTGAGTTGAATTTGTATAAAATCTCTTTTTCAAAAGAACTGGAAATATATAATAAATATATAGCCTTTGACATGTTTTATTTGCACTTTAATTTACTTTATATGTACACAGTATGTATATGTTGGAGACTAATACTCCCTTATTTCTGCATTTGCCATCGGAAATCTTCATGTAGCAATGTCTGTCTCATATGTTTTGCACTTTGCAATTATCTATCTGAATATATCCTGCACTAGAGAGGTTGAGAGGTGCCAAAGAGATTCGGATTCAGAAACACCCAGGACAGAATAGAAACATTACATGTTCACGGTTGTGGCACAATAAAAATGGCCACAAATTGATGAAGGAGCTACTGCATTCTGTGTTTTGTTTTTGAACAGTCATGTAGGTAGCTGGCTTGATCAACGATAATTTCTTTTCAAAATTAGAGGCTGGTTAGAGAAGTGAATATCTCATGTCAAATTAAAATATAAACAAAAACACTAAGGTCCTCCAGCCCCTCCATCAACTGTAGAGCTCCAGAGCTAGAGCCCCACATCCAGTTTTCACCTCCAAAGCTCACCCCAGCAGCAATGGTTATAGAAAATCCTCAGAATTTGCAGTTACTGAAGTGCTCACTTCTTCAACTAGGAAGTGAGCAATATCTATCTGTATTTCTCATTCCACCTGTGACTTTTAACGTAAAAGCATGACTTTACCCATAATCACATATAATGCAGTGACCCTATGTCTACATATACCTACTTGGTGATTCTCATTCACTAATGAGAAGCACTAGGGACTGGGGATGTATTTATTTTGGTGGGAGAGTATGCTTTCAAAAAGTGCCGCTTTATATTTTCTCCCACATAGAAGTTGTAGACAAAGGGAATTACTTTTGAGGGAAATAGATTTTTACAATTTTTGCACCCAATAAAAAAATAAATAATCAATGCATTCAAGAACTTTAGATGTCTGTAGTGTCTCCATAAACTGTTATTTATATATAAATATTAGAAACTAACTAGTCAGAAAAGCTTCACAAGTCCAGACTTAAAACACATCCACAATCTGAATCAAAATAATATATACACAAAGCAATCATCAAGTATCTGTAGATATAACACAACCAAAGTGTGTTGGCCATTTTCTAGGCACTTGTGCATTTTGTGATCTCTATATACAGTATCTCACAAAAGTGAGTACGCCCCTCACATTTTTGTAAATATTTTATTATATCTTTTCATGTGACAATACTGAACGAATGACACCCTGCTACAATGTAAAGTAGTAAGCGTACAGCCTGTATAACAGTGTAAATTTGCTGTCCCCTCAAAATAACCCAACACACAGCCATTAATGTCTAAACTGTTGGCAACAAAAGTGAGCACATCCTTAAGTGGAAATGTCCAAATTGGGCCCAATTTGCCATTTGCCCTCCCCAGTGTCATGTGACACGTTAGTGTTACAAAGTCTCAGGTGTGAATGGGGAGCAGGTGTGTTAAATTTGGTGTTATCACTCTCACACTCTCTCATACTGGTCACTGGAAGTTTAACATGGCACCTCATGGCAAAGAACTCTCTGAGGATCTGAAAAAAAGAATTGTTGCTCTGCATAAAGATGGCCTAGGCTATAAGAAGATTGCCAAGACCCTGAAACTGAGCTGCAGCACAGTGGGGCAAGACCATACAGCGGTTTCACAGGACAGGTTCCACTCAGAACAGGCCTCGCCATGGCTTACCAAAGAAGTGCACAGCGTCATATCTAGAGGTAGTCTTTGGGAAATTGGTGTATGAGTGCTGCCAGCATTGCTGCAGAGGTTGAAGAGGTGGAGGGTGAGCCTGTCAGTGCTCAGACCATACGTCGCACACTGCATCAAATTGGTCTACATGGCTGTCATCCCAGAAGGAAGTCTCTTCTAAAGATGATGCACAAGAAAGCCCGCAAACAGTTTGCTGAAGACAAGCAGACTAAGGACATGGATTACTGGAACCATGTCCTATGGTCCGATGAGACCAAGATAAACTTATTTGGTTCAGATGGTGTCAAGCGTGTGTACAAAGACAAGTGTGTTTTGCCTATAGTCAAGTATGGTGTTGGGAGTGTCATGATCTGGGCCTGCATGAGTGCTGCTGGCACTGGGGAGCTAAAGTTTATTGAGGGAGCTATGAATTCCAACATGTACTGCGACATACTGAAACAGAGCATGATCCCCTCCTTTTGAAGACTGGGCCACAGGGCAGTATACCAACATGATAATGACCCCAAACATACCTTCAAGATGACCAATGCCTTGCTAAAGAAGCTGAAGGTAAAAGTGATGGACTGGTCAAGCATATCTCCAGACCTAAGCCCTATTGAGCATCTGTGGGGCATTCTCAAACATAAGGTGGGGGAGCGCAAGGTCTCTAACATCCACCAGCTCCGTGATGTCATCATGGAGGAGTGGAAGAGGCCTCCAGTAGCAATCTGTGAAGCTCTGGTGAACTCCATGTCCATGAGGGTTAAGGCAGTGCTGGAAAATAATGGTGGCCACACAAAATATTGACACTTTTGGCCCAATTTGGACATTTCTTACTTTTGTTGCCAACGATTTAGACATTAATGGCTGTGTGTTGAGTTATTTTAAGAGGACTGTAAATTTACACTGTTATACAGGCTGTACACTTACTACTTTACATAGTGACAGCCTGTCACTTCCTCCCAGCATCCTGCAGGGAGACAGCGTGTAAGGGACAGGATGCAGCCGCAGCGTGAGGAGAGAGGAGCATGAAGAGCTCCAGACCCCTCAATCCCACAGCAGAAGGACTCCTATCCGTGTATGTATAGGTGTATTTATATGCATCTGTGTGTTAATTTGCATGAATATCTGTGTAAGTATGTATGTATGTATGTATGTAGGCATGGGCATACACCCAAGCAGTCAAACACCAGCACAACATACAAGCACACTCCTGCAATCTAGCACAAATATTACATACAAACAAACCCCTGCATTCAAACAAACAAAAAAACAAATATACAAACACACCCGTTCACTCAAACACAAATACTTCACACAAATGTACATCCACATTTAAAAGTGAACATTACATTCAGACACACCCTTTCAATCAAACGCAAACATCACATACAAACACACCCCTGTATTACACAACACAATAAATGTATACAAGCACCCCTTCAAACACCAACACTGTACATTACACTCTAGCGCCAGTAAATGCCGCAGCGCTGTACAGATATACAACCTAGAAATTTTGACTTGGGGTGCTTTGGAAAAATACTGAAATATTAAGGGCACCTTAAACCTAAAAAGTTTGGCAGCAACTGCTGTATATCATCTTTTTACTACAGCATTCAATTTAATGACTTGTAATGCCATGTGACTGTTGGTCTAAGTGCCATTCTGTTCTTAATTTGTCTCTTTTAACAATGCGGGTGACTATCTTATTACAACTGGATCTGGCAATCAGATATGTAAATTTGAGAACCAGCACCAAGCAACACGGGGTTAACCCCTTAACTTTTTCTTTTTTCCGTTACAGAGGTTTGTAGTGTAAGACTGAAGACACTTCTATAATGTAAATAATCATTTAAGGAGAAACAAAGTCTAACAGCACAAGAACAAATGGAGGTGTTGCTGATTGCTGTAGGGGCTTCCACTGGGTTAGACAACCTTCGGCACTCCAGATGTTGTGAACTACATCTCCCATAATGCTCTTACATCTAGAATTCCGAAAGTTGGACTACCACAAATATTCAGCCTGGGCCACTTATTTTTAACAGCAACATTTAAAGTGCTTTTATACAGCACAAAAAATGTAGTTTGGCATAAAGCTGAATTTGCTATATATATATACACAGTATATATATTCAGAATTTGTTACTAAATGGTTAACCTTGGAGGTTTAGATATATCTTTCCACATCTCTCACTTTCTTCAGACCAACTGAGGAAAAGCAGTTGAAAGGCAACTGGAGGCCAATGTTTGTCATCACTTTTTTATTTCATTCCACGCAAGCATGCTGTCGAAAGAAATGTTTTATGTGATACCCACCAGCCTGAAGACATGTAGCTATTGAGCAAATTACCAAATTTCCATCTTAACTGGTCATAACTCAAGGCAAAGTTTGGCCGTCTGTCCTTGTGTGCTGTTGGCATGACATGTATAACAACTACAAACTGAAAAGCAAGAAGTATATTCAAAAAAACAGTATTGACCAATAATTTACAGATTTTAAGCCAAAATAGCTTAAAGGGATACTAGGCACCCAGACCACTTCTGCCCATTGGAGTGGTCTGGGTGCCAACTCCCATCACCCTTAACCCTGCAAGTGTAATTATTGCAGTTTTTATAAACTGCAATAATTACCTTGCAGGGTTAAGTCCTCCTCTAGTGGCTGTCTAGTATAAAACATTCTGGGAAAGAGAATACAGTGGAAGTTAATCTGCACCCGTTGCTGAAACCAGATATGTCATTTTTACTGCATATGCTATGCTAGCAACAACTACAGATACGGTGATCCATACAGAGAACTAGAACATGCTTTACATGGTCAAATGATCATGCACTTGAAACCCTTTGAGTGTGTTGCATTATACAACACGTAAATTGCATTGTAAAAGATGCCATAACTATCTAACTATAATTACGCCAACAATTGTCTCTTAATCATTTGGGGAACTGCAATGCATTGCCCTCTAAACTTTATTCAAAGAGTTAATGATGAACAAACAATGTATAGCCAGCAGCAAAGTGTCCCTGTAAATTCTGCTAAAATGCCAACGAGTATGTGATTATAGCCATACCACATGTCAGAAACTAGGGGAGAAATATACAGTGACTGCTTGAGCCAGGTGCCATCAGAAACCGTCGTCACTGACATTACTGAGGTGTGAGCCAAGCGGTCCTCGGGGCTAGTGGATCTGTTGTCAGCCTTTGTTAAAAGTAAAGGATATCAAAGAACGAACACAGAATTTATTTAAAAAGTTTGCCCATTCGCACATAATTGCATTGTAAATCTCAGTAAAAGCCAGTGTATTTTTAAACTATGGATTGTCTTGCAATGCAGAGCTAGCTCAGCCTCCTCTATCTGTGCAACTCTCACAGAGCTCTGGAACCAGCTCTGAAAATGCTAAATTAAATATACATCTTGGAAGGTTCTCAAAACCGCGTTACCTGTTCTACTATGCCAAAAACTTTGCATAAGGGACTATATAATAACCAGCTTGTCTACTGTCAGAATATGGCACATTCATAGCTAGTCTGTATTATGTTGCGGTTGGAGTAATATTTTAAGGAATGTAGTATTAAGTAGCAAAATATACCTATAGTAAATTATGAGTACAAATACAATGTGATACATTGTAGTAATATGTTGCTAATTTAATTACTAATGTTATTCCCATAATTGTCCTAAAACCATTTTTTTATTTAAAAAATAGAAAAAGTGAGGTCAGATCTCCAAATAAAAATTAGATGGGACCCCCCACCTCACTGGAATTACCTCTATTGTTAAAATATCATAAATGGTAATAGACTTTATTGAAAACCAAATACACATAACATAAACAAATCCACGTACAAAAAGGTGTAAACACAACCCACAGTGTATAAGACAAACAAAAAAAAAACAATACACCTTTAAAAACCTGGGGTAGGAATTCTGATATACATGTGTGTATATATGGAGATCAGTATCGGTAGTATATACTATTGGATTAAACCAGAATATGTAGACAGATCTCTTGTATATTATATATAGTTAATATATTTAGTCAGACTTTTAATATATATATGAGAGGTCTACATATTCAGGTTTAATCCAATAGAGTCTTACTTAACTACCCTCTACCTAACTGTAACAAAGGCTGATGCCCTGTTTCTCCTTACATTTTTTTTTTTAAATATTCTAGTTAGTTAACCATAAAATATAGAGCCAACCCAATTAATTTTTTTCATCGATGCAGCTGAAATATATTTCTTACTTGTGAAAACTCTAAATAGATTTAAGCCCAACGTCACCTTTCGTAACTTTGAGAGGTGACAAAATAGGACATGCTCAGTGGCAAACAGGATGTATGCTTCTCTGATGTTCGCTTGCCCACACTTGGTTGATCTTAGCAGACAAACAAAATGGCCAACAGTTAACAAAGCCGGAAAAAGTACATAAAGCTGCAAATAATTTTGTAACTGATATATTTAGGTGAGGGCGTGACGACAATACTTCTCACCGACAAAAATTAACTAAAATAAGTCCGGTATCTCGCCTGGGACACTAATCCTTGTTGACACTAAGAAATGATAACTGGGGTACAGGCTGAGGAGGTTTGGACTTTATGCTACAGTTTGAAACAAATAGCACACATGTCATGTGATCCCAATTAACAGGTAGCTCGACACCACAACATTCTTAAGCGTGAATTTTTCCCTGCAATAATGTACTAAAGTTGGTTGGGAATAAAATAAGTCACTTCCTTAAAGTGATAGTGGTTCTACATTTTGAGGAAACAAAAACACAAAGGACAGTTATAGATACTGTGGTAAGTGCTAGGGGATATCCATTTCATAATGAACAAAACTGACTTCTTGGTGGCCACTTCTTTATTTCACCTTTTTTCACCTATGAGTTTCAATTGCCTATTTATGTGGTACTGCACTTGTTGTTTTTTTCCATTGCCTCTATTATAATGTTTGTTAATATAACATTGGTGCTAAGCGTGCTAGTGAAACCATTAACTTCCTTCAGTATAAGATCCTTCACTTAAAAGGTTATCTTTTTTATTATGTACTCACTGATTTTGTATGCTCTGGACAAGGGGCAATGACAGGTAGCTCACCTGACATCTTAATATAAATACTAATAAAGCAATAGCACGCCTCTCCATTTTTATGAATAGTTACTGATCATGATTCTTGAACTATTTAATTACAACTAATGGAATTGTGGTGGAGGTTGTGTTCTCTGTCCTGTGTGTATTGATGTACTGCGGCATAGTGGCATATGCAGTATGTCAGAGTTCCAAGTTGGTTCATGGTAAGATCGACTCATTGTATCCTTCCAATGTCAATATAATGTGTACCATTAAATTGGATAGTAATAAAAGTTAGACTCAGTGATGTACTTTGAAAGTACTGAAAAGCTAAGTGTACCATTCACAAAATTATAATTTTTTAATTTGACATTTATATACATTATAATTAAAATAAAGTTATACAAATTTGAAAAGTGTTTGCAATGCGAGTGACACTCACCCTTGCCCAATCTTTTCAAACCGCGTATATTTCTTTTTAGGATCTCCCACACTAACAATGCTTCCTGCAAAAGAGAGAAGATAAAAGATAAAAGTTTTCTGATTTAAAATGATTTACCATTAAATAAAACCCATTGAATCCTTATTAGGATAAAATTAAAAGTATTAAGAAACATATTTATATGGTACACTATTTAAGAGAAAACATAATATTCCTAAAATATGTAGGCAAAATATACAGAACAAACTGCAGTAGAACACTTACTAAGTTTCTCCAGAATTTCTTCATCGGTCATCTTGGATTTTTTACGTTGTCGGTCAGTATTCCTATACAAAGTGCTAGTGCTAGAGTTTTCTGGCTGGGTAGTCACAGGGGAGGTGGAGGCTTCTTTAGCTGGTGCTGGTACAGCAACTGGTTCAATAACAGACCGAGTGTAGACCTGCGACAAACAGATTAAGAGTGTGATCACCATGCATGCCTATGAGTTTCAATTGCCTATTTATGTGGTACTGCACTTGTTGTTTTTTTCCATTGCCTCTATTATAATGTTTGTTAATATAACATTGGTGCTAAGCGTGCTAGTGAAACCATTAACTTCCTTCAGTATAAGATCCTTCACTTAAAAGGTTATCTTTTTTATTATGTACTCACTGATTTTGTATGCTCAGGACGAGGGGCAATGACAGGCGGGGGTTCATTATCGTCCTCTTCTTCCTCCTCTTCTTCATCTTCCTCCTCTGACACTGGAGGTGCTAGTGGGGGCTCTGATGCAGTCTTCGTGTTCTGGAGTAAAAGACATACAAGATATAATATAACTTGTTCTTTTTCCCTTATAGCCTGTATATGTTCTCTTCCAGCCTATCACATAGTATATATTCTTCCTCTTGTGTTTTGCCTTTTTCTCTGCCATTTGTTTTTCTAGAATTAGAATGTTGCGTTTTTCTAGAATTGTGACTTTATTTAGCAAGGCATAGCAAAGGCAAGATTTTGGGGTGATATAAGTATTCCTGGACGGAACTTAGAAAAGCACAGTAATCTTAAATAGTCACCAAGTCTTGTTAATTTTAAGAATGCTCTTATGTTCAAACTGAAAATGCCAGCATTGGATTGGTTTGTTAAAGTATTAATACATAAAATAGGAATAGATCCCACTACCTATAACAGCAGCTTGCTTAGGATGCAACTTTTTCCATGGAATTAACTGAAGAAGATGGAATGTTGACGACATTGCACAGCTGCAAATATCACAAACCTCCGAGAGACGGGACAAAATTGTTTCCCCTTACTCTCATTTATAGACACAATCCTTTAGTCACACACTTGGAGCTTTTAAGATATACATCATAAGGTCACCAACACAAACTCCACTCCAGTATATTGTATAGTTCTAGAGTCTTGAGAAAGTATATTATTATTATTAATAATATAATATAATAATGCATATAATAATATTATATACATTATTAATATTTCATAAATGAAAGATAACACTTTATAAAGTGATTATTCATCAGCTTCGTCATTCATGATGTAAAATATTAATGTAAACTGATGTAAACTGTATCACTCTCAAGTAAAAATATTTTAATTACTACGTTTACAACTGCATCTGTTTATGGGCTATTTCATGGGTGTTATTGTCCATGCACATGTATATGCACTTCGTTTTGTAGCAGGTTTACAGGATTCACCATTTAAAACCATTACATTTTACAGTTTTTTTTAATGTATTTCTTTTTATGATCTCACCATAATCATTACAGCTTACTCAAGCAGTTATAGTGCTAAGAGTTTGTGGCTGCTGTCCCATCAGTTTGTATCAACAATGTTCAAGCAAAGTCATAAAATATATGGATATCTCAGAAACTAAGAACCTAAATTCAGTCTCTTCTGCTGCAGTTTGGATAATGTGCATTTTCATTACCTCATTAGCCCGCTCCACTTTGTGCGATTAACTTGGAAATGGAACAACCCAGCATTCACATCCCATCATTGGCATTCAACATTGATGGGCTAATGCAAAAGTTATTTTCTGCATTAGTCTAGGTAAAAAAAAATGCTGGGCTGCAAGAATCAGTTGAGTCATGTTTTCTGTCATACCGCTTGAAAACAAATGGTGATCACATGCTTTTTGCACCATAAACACCACTATAAGCGCTAGTGTGTAATGGTTAGAGTGTCTCTCTAATTACAGTTCACTAGCACCGGCCTCCCATAATGATACAGTTGTCATAACCAGCGTGAATACCTGCCTGTAAATTTAACCTGCTAGAAAACCTATTTACAAAATTTCGTAGATTTCATATTACCTGAAATTACCTCTAATGTTTCAAAATACTCCATTTATCCCTGGGATTATCCAGAGCTGAAGCCATACCTGGATGGATTTTTGGAACATGTAGTCTCCGTCTTTGAAATATTAGTATTGAACTAGGCTGTTTTAAAAATGGAGCTTTGTCATTGAACACTCTGTCTACCCAGGGCTGACACCAGTGGCGTACACATGACCCATGGGGCCCCGGTGCGAAAATTGATCCGTGGGCCCTCCCCCCCGCGCGTGCTTATTTGGCGAGGGTCGGGCCTGCAACACATGGTGGCGGGCACCTGGTCGCAGGGGTTGCAGGGCTGCGACCCCGCGACTGCGGAATGTACACACACTTAAAGGACCACTACAGACACCCAGATCACATCAGCTCAATGAAGTGATCTGGGTGCCAGGTCCCTCTAGTTTTAACCCTGCAGCTGAAAACATAGCCGTTTCAGAGAAACGGCTATGTTTCACTGAGGGTTAATCCAGCCTCTGGTGGCTGTCTTATTGACAGCTGCTAGAGGAGCTTACGCGATTCTCACTGTGAAAATCACAGTGAGATGACACTGAACGTCCATAGGAAAGCATTAAGTAATGCTTTCCTATGGGCGGTTTAAATGCGCGCGCGCGCCTCTTGCCGCGCATGTGCATTCGGAGCTGAGAGGCGGAGGGATCCCCAGCGCCAAGGGAGTCCGACGCTGGAGAAAGCTAAATGCTGAAGACACACACTCTCACGAACAGACGTATACACACTAGCTAACAGACACACACATTTACTGACAGAGACACACTCAGCGACAGACATACATACACTTTCACTGACAAACACACACTCACTAACAGACATCAAACACACTCAGTAACAGACACACACAGTAACACACTCACTAGCAGATACACACCCAATAACAGACACACAAACACACACTAACAGACACACCAACACACACACTAACAGACACACCAACACACACACTGACACACAAACACACACACACTGACACACAAACACACACACACTAACAGACACACAAACACACACACACTAACAGACACACAAACACACACACACTAACAGACACAAACACACACACACTAACAGACACAAACACACACACACTAACAGACACACTAACACACACACTGACACACAAACACACGGGGGTGGCGGGCGCTGGCCCTGTCCTTATGTTTGTGCCGTAGCCGCCTCTCCATCAACTTAGATTATTCTGAGTATGCGGCCGGCCATTTTACCGGGTGCTCGGAAGCACTTACATTGTTGCTGACTAGCGCTCGGTAGAATACCGGTCCGGTGGCATACTCAACGGCCTTCAGAGACAGGTCCCTCCTAAGCATCCATTGTGGCAGCAGCGTGCGGGCGGTTTAATTCCTCGCTCCTGCCCCTTCCACTGTACGTGGGGAGAAGTGGGCGGGAGCATAACAGGAACAGGAAATATGCTGAGAAAGGAGGTGATGGGCAGCCAGGAGCAGGCAACAAACAGCAATAAAGGTAAGGTATGTCAGAGAATGTGAGTTAGTCTGCTTCAGTCAGTATGTTTATGTATGTCAGTCTGTATGGGTCAGTTTGTGTCTGTATGGGTCAGTGTGTGTCTGTATGGGTCAATGTGTGTGCCTGCATGGGTTAGTGTGTCTATATGTGTGTGTCTGCATTGGTCAGTGTGTGCATATGGATCAGTGTGTGTCAGTCTACATGGGTTAGTGTGTGTGTGTGTGTGTGTGTCAGTTTGCATGGGTCAATGTGTCTATATGTGTGTGTCTGCATGGGTGTGTCTGTCTGTATGTGTGTGTGTGTGTCTGTCTGCATGAGTCAGTGTGTCTGTCAGCATGGATCAGTGTGTGTATATAAGTCTGTGTGCATTGGTCTACATGGGTGTCAGTTGTGTGTGTTAGTCTGCATGATTGGGTGAAGCAAATGGGGCGGCAAATTTGTTTTCACCTAGGGTGGCAAAAATGCTTGCACCAGCCCTGTGTCTACCAGTAAGAAAGCAGTCTTTACAATCATATTTATATATTGAAAGGAAGCATATAATCTTATGTCATAAATAAAACCAGATTTGAAGTCTAGGTACACACAGTAGTCAACCCTCATGACTTGGAAGTGATTCAGTCTGATTTCATTTGGATAAAGTCCCAAATATTATTTTATATTAATGGTCACTTGAAAAAAATGAGCTGGGTTCATAAATGTGTCAGTGTTGTGTACTCCCCAACAACAATTTTACACATGGTTTATATGGAGCTCTGTTATATCATCAACAACATATAAAATGTCAAATTGGCCATTTAGGATTTCAGGGAGTCTAGTCATCAATTTGAAAAAAAAGGAAATATCATTATCCAAGTTTGTACCAAAAAAATAAAATATCTCAAAGTAACATTAGTATTTATGAATATATTTGTTTACAACATACTGAACAGAAGATCTATATAGTGCATTGTACCATAAATTAGATCCAACTTCCCTTGTGGTTTAACCTATATATGTCCACATATTCTGCCTTAAGAGGTACAGATGTATATTTTATTGTTTTTGTTTTTTTTACTGCCAGTCCAAAGTACAAACCTTCTACTGTTTTGGATATACAATAATGCTTCGCAGATCACATATCATTTTTGGGTTGGATATTTTGGTTTTTAACTATTCAATCAACAACATGGAATTATTGCAGACCATATTTGAAAACGGACCCAAGAATATAGACACTAACCAGTGAGTGGGCAGCTATGTAGCCATGTGCACTTTTATCTGCAAAGTAAAAAGAGAAGATATAATAATATTTAACTTGAAAACACCAACACATTACCCAAAACCATCAGACATTTAAATTAACTTCTGTATGATCATCAGACTTTTCTTTTATCCTAATATTTTAACTGTGGCAAAATGTGAGTATCCTTTAAAGCATACAGTGTATATAGAATCTAAAACAATAAATGTACAAAGGCAGACACTGTGCATGTATTACACTTCACTATGCTTATATTCTAATTGTGTATCTTTGTTTGCAGGAACTGTCACAAAGACAGTTCTTCCATTGTAAAGAGACATACACACTGATTAATCGCTTCTGGGGGATCCTAAAACGTTTTTACAGTATTACTTATGACCTTAATTACGATGGTCGAAATGTAATTTGACTGTTAAACTATTTAGTAATGGTATTATTAAAATACTATTAAATGCGTAATAGTATTATTAAAGTCATGCACAAATTACATTACGTCTTGCTATATACATACATATGCACACATAAAGTATTTTGGGTTAAATAGGAATGCTACCTTACCAATCTTTAGGTTAGCATATATCCTAAAGTAGGATTGGTCAAAGGTAATTCACCAATGAATAGGCTGGCTAAGAATTATGGGAAATGTTCTGCATTAGTTCTACATTAGCTGGCATCACTGTTTAGGCCACATCTTTTTTTTATATATACATTTACTGGATTACAATGTATATATTCAATCTGCATAGCTTCCCGTAACAGACTGTGACCTTTTTGTAGATGTGGACAGGTCCACATACAATGTCTAAGAGCTAGAATGCTATGTATAGGGGCCATGTGATGTTTTGTTTCTATATGAATAAGTAAGTAAGTTGGGTAAATAAGGCAGACAAGTAATGAAAACCTAAAAAATAACACATGTTCGGTTTTAAACAAAATTATTAGTAGCAGACACTTTACAGACATTATATGGTTTACCTCCAGATGTAAAGCTCATGTACTTCTGGTTGTTGACTGTCTCTTTGGAATCATAGAATTTGAGGACATCTAGTACAGCCTGAGGATTTTTTTTCTGCTCCAGTTTGGTGATATTTGAGGTTTGCAATAGCCTTGCCCATTGTTCTGGAATTCCCTGTTGTGTGAAAAATAAAAAACAGAAAAGAGAATAAAGGTTCCATCCTGTAAGAAATGTCTCAATAGTTTACAAAATTTGTTAGGAGTATGTTAGGAAAAGGTTGGATCAAGACCTTGATTTGATATGAAGAATTTACGGATGCATTCGTTCTCTATGAAAAACACAGAGCTAAAACCAAGATCAATTTAGAAAAATGGAAAATTAAACAAAATAAAAGTCATGATAAAAATAAAACAGGTGCATGGAACATGTCTTGAAATCAACGTTGATCCTTCATGAAATATGAAGAAGGGTTAGCTTTGGTTATGATGACACATGTGCAGACAAAACAAGCCTACTAATTAACATGTGTGCACAACATAGAGTGTGTAGAGGTGTATAAACGTCTGGTTGGACATAACAGTATGCTCAATTCTAGCTGGAATAGAAAGGAGACGAGTAACACGTCTAGTGTTTATTACTCTCTATAGTGTTAATATCAAGCTTACATTTAAGTTCTTAAGAATAAAAATAGGTAGTAAAAAATATCACTAGAATTTTCAGTCTTCCTTTTCCATGTCCTGCTAAAACTATCCCATAAATGTAGTTGAGATTCAGGACAATGTTTGATAAGGATAAGCTTGCAGATGACTGTTTTTTGGGTCGTCATCATTTTTTGTTGTTGTTGTTGTTCTCAAAGAAAAAGGAGTGTAACCCCATAAAATAAAGGGTGATAAATACAAGTGCCTTTTCATTTACAGCTTTGTCTGGGCCTTGTAGGACCACAAATGCAGTGCAAGCGTTTCTCGTTATGTATACTTCTGCCCACTGCAGTTGGTCTGAGTCAAACAATGTCTATTAGACTGAATCGGAAGAGTTATGAACCAGTAGCCTTGAAAAATGCACACTATGCAGGTGCATTCACTATTTGTGAAGTTGCTTCTTGTAAAACAATTTGGGAATATTTCCAATCCACTAGGTCTTGCTGCATAGCTTCAGCTTTTTCATTCTTCTTTTCCATGTATGGACAAAACAAGATCTCAAACAAAATCAAATCCAAATATCCGAACTGAGGAATCCTCCGGTTACTACATATTTTATTTTTCTAAATTATGTACATGGGTTACATATTACTTACAAGGCTGGAAATTGACACTAATTGACATTTTTTGTGACAGGTACAATTAGACTTGTGTATGTTCTGGTGTGTATCATGTGCATTGTCTTTGTTGCAAGAAATACTAGCGGAGTGCACTAAATATCCTGTTGGGGTTTTTGTTTTTTCTTTTATGAAAATAGACATAAATGGCAACTTTCCCTTATTTGCCAGCATGAGTGACATGGGCCCCTGAAGTTTGGATTCGAATGAAAAAAATAAGAAAATAATAATAATAATGATAAGCCAAGCAACATATCTATACAGCACACACATATGAACTTGCAGCGGAAACGCTATGACATCTCAAAGAAGCACTTTGATGAAAGCTTCTTTTTTGGGGGGCCTTTGTGACGCACCTCTGGGAGTTTCCCTGTGCCCATCTGTGAACCACAGAGATCTGGCTGCAATGGACGTAAATAAAGAAAGAAAAGAAAAGTTAAAACAGGATGTGGGAGAACTTAGAAGGTGGAAGAGGAAATGAAATTGATGGCAGGCGAAAAAAATATTCATGTGGGGGGAGAAAGAAAATTCCCATGTGATGTAGAAGATGAATGATGAATCTGGGGTTGAGAGCTGTGCAGGTTTCAGGAGGACAGATTTTGGAAAAAAAACTGCCATAATATCACTCTGGTGTCATGGTAAATCTTAATTTTGGGAAGACACAATGAAGTATAATTAAGAAGGTCGAAATGTAATTTGACTGTTAAACTTTTCAGTGGTTGAATAAAAGTACCTGATGTGTAGAATCAAATAGAATCCAATGTTAAGCCTACACAAAGCTCTTTTATTCAGTTAATTTGGTAGGCAATGGCATTATCAGCAGAATGAGACCAACACCTCAATTACAGACATTCCTGCTGAGTTAATTTGACTAGTAAGAAATGTGATTATTGCCTCAGCTGGGTATTTCCAAATCATTTTGGCTATTCGTAGATTTCGCAAGTGCAGACAAGTCATACATTCAATTTGGCAATCAATATCGACCCTTAGTGAATGTACCTCAATGTGTTTTGACCCTGGTCTCGAGTCAAAGATAATGCATTGTTAATTAAGGGTAGTGTCATGATCTGCAGCATGACCTTGAAATATCACACATCCAGTCTCATCCTATCATCCATACACTAGCAGAACAATATCTAATATTAGATAAGTATCAAGGGAAGTGTAAGTCACAAACATCCACAGTGACAAGTTAGCCATCACTGCATTAGTACCTTTATCTGCAACTATGTTGTCTGCATGTATCCCCATAAACCTCTAGAATCAAGGTTCGGATCAGGTTATACCTAGCAACCTTTTGTGTGATTCAGACAATCTAAAATTAAAATTGAAATCAGCAACATCTTATTAACTTAAAAGCCTTTTCTAAATTGATTGGCCAGAGGAGACCATTCACTAGTGCCCTATTATTAGTTACATTAATTTTACAAGGCAATGATCACCCTCCAGAACTCAATTACAAATGACCAAAGTTCTGACTAAAGGTGGACTTCAACTGATAACAGTCTCTGCTGCAGTGAATGTCATATCTCTTTGACGTAACTCAAGTATTAAGCATGAGAGGCATTTGAATCAATTGTTTATAACATTACTTTAATGATGTGATTCTTCATAACCATTTATGTACTAAAGAGATTCTACAACATCAAGGCAAGTCAATTTCTATTTGGTTTCTGCATTCTATACTTCCATGAGGATTAGCAGGGTATAAGGATCTTGGAAGTCATTCGTTATGGAATACTGTGCTATTGTTGTTTGTGTCTATAAGGACTACAGATGTATAAATGGGCTACTAGCTAAAATGTGAGTCCAGACTTGGATGCTAAAAGCAAGATCTTATTTTCCAAAAACTAAAACTCCAGGTATATCCGAGCAAAAATCCCAAGAAGTGGAGAATGGGACTATTCCTCAGTTCCGAAGAACACTACAGGTTTTGGTTAGTACAAGCAGAGGTGTTTTTAGCATGCAATGGTCAGTAATGTAACGTGAAGCCAAAAACCAAATAAAATAATAAATAAAATATATCCAACTCAGGAGCCCATGCAGCTTTTTCTCACTCGTGGTTCTAAACTTATTTAGTAGCAAACACAGAACACAGCCAGGGAAGGTGATAACAAGTGGGGGTTACAGGGTTGTAGATGATGTTCATGTCTCCGAGAGGAGCAGACAGCTGTTATGGTAACAGGTGTAATCATTTACATAGATAATAAATGTATCATACAGTGTTACAAATCCCCATGGCTTTTCCAAACTTTCCAGAAAGAGGTAAAAGTGAGAGAAAAGGAGAACAACAAAGTGGTCAACATCTGAAAACCGTTTACAGGTAAAATGAACTCCAAAGCAAATTTATCTTATTTGTCCTAATATCTAAAAATATATAAACCAGAAATAAACAACTGATTACCCCTTCTTTATTTACCAAAGGACTGTGCAAAACAAATCGAAAGTCCTCCTGACAATCAGTGGGTTAATTTACCTTAGGTAGATGTCCAAACTAAGCAGTATATAAAGGGACAGGCTTAGTTACCACCAAGGTCTTTGTTTATTTCTGACAGTGTAAAGCCTTACAAAATACCCACAGGTTAGTAAGTTACTGGTATACCTATATTTTGGATAAAAAGGCATTACACACTCTGCAAGGTACAAGGGCCCTTAAAGGAACACTCCAGCTCACGGAAATACCTCCCAACATTAGGAGGAATGAAATTGGGACAGGTGGGCCGGCCTTCACATGGTTTTACCAGTGAGGCAACTTGCATTGCTGGCGACAATCTGACAAACAGCCTACTGGCTGCTCCCCTACCTTAAAGGACCATAAAGAGAGTGCTGCTAAATGGCTCTCTGCATGGACCTAGTTTGTTCTCTGATGTCCATGTGTCCATGGACAACAAAGAAGTAAATGAGGAGGTCAGAAAAGGACCCTAAAAGCAAGACAGTTGGCAGCCCTTCATATCCCCTCTAACTTATTTTATGACGTGCCGATTTCAAAATAAATCATCACAACAATAGTTTCAATGCTTCTTTGCAAAAGCATTGTTGGCAGAAGGTGACGATTGCCGCACATGTGCCAAGTGTCCCAGTGCTTCTAGAAGCATCTGACTGAATACAATTCATCAATAATGAAGACTTCACAGGAAGTGGATCAGAGCAGCAATGAGATTTATTCTGCTGGAATACATTTGAATTTACTTGAAGTTAACCCTTTCAATACCAAAATGAGGGTTCCAGTAATCTCTATACACTTGGAACCCTTTTATTGAAAAACAAATATTTTTTTACAGGAGTGTTCCTTTAAAATTAACCATTATTGTTAGATATATTAAGCTGGCAAGTGGAAATATTATTCTGTGGAACTACAGCTGAATAAACCCAACAGACAAAAATCATTCTATCGTCTCTTAGTTTTGCAAATACAATATTTGCCAAGAATTGTATATAAATCCTTGCTATCTATTCAGGTCAGGATTTCTATGAATGATTCTGTGTTCATGAATCCCAAACAGCACATTGCAAGTCGCTTCCAGTATTTTTGGAGGAAATGGTAATTCACCAAAGCAGATCATATAAACATAGGACATATTAATGGCACCTCCTTCTTGCAAACCCTGCTTGGCTATTAAAGGAAGATTATCAAAATACAGAATGACATCTGGAGGATCTGTTTATTAAAACCTCTGCAATGAACATTACATAAGGAGTCATGAAAAAAGGAGAACAAGCTATCTTGGAATGTATCTATCCTTAGGAAAAATTAACAAGGAAAATCGTGGATAACCGCAGGGAATGTTAACTTAACAGCAAACATAGAAAGCCACAGCATCTAAACTTCAACCCCAGGGTAAATGGGCACCTTTAGTCAGATTGTCAGTTATCTAACCCACTATTTTGCAAACGTTAATTGCTTTTCAAAATTTCCGGACAGAAAATGCTGCTCTCGAAAAGAGCACGCGTTTCTGAAAAGCAACGTACGGTTGAAGTGGTGAGCAATAGAGGTCAGATAATTGACAATCTGACCAAAGGTGCATAAAGATGGCTACCAGAAAACTCTGGTGGGAAAGGAAGGCAAGCGCTTTCTCAAAAATTTAAAGAAGCATGAACTTGTGAAATAATGAAATGGTATATTATAACAAAATTATATAATAAGATAACAATTGTTAATGTCAGTGTTCTTTTAAGATCAGCCAATAAGAGTCAGTGGCTGACAGTGCTGGTCTAACCCACCCTCCAGACTCATCTAATCAATACCATCAAGGATGACCAAAATTATACACTGGTAAGAGGCGTTCTCTGGTCTGGATGCCGAGAAGTGCACCAGTTAATGCCAAACCATTTCTGAAAGAGTTGACATTAAAGAGTTACTCCATGCATCATACCTAATAGACCCTGCTGCCGTGGTTATGATGTAACGATTTCCCAGGCACCATTCCACAGCAATCTAACTTCAGATTATAACATTTTTTTAAACATCAAAAGGAGGAGAGGTCATCAGCGCCAAGGAGTCATCAGCGCCAAGGAGCCCGGCGCTGGATTAAGGTAAGTGGCTGAAGGGGTTTTCACCCCTTCAGCCCATCGGGAGAGGGGCTCTGAGAGAATTAGGGACCTAATAACCCTATAGTGCCAGGAAAACAAGTTTGTTTTCCTGGCACTCTAGTGCTCCTTTAAGTAATACACAAGTGCAATTAAAGTTAAGTTCAATTATTCTCCTTTTGTGGAAATTAAAGAGTTAATCAAAGACGCAGTGATATTTTAAATGGGAAATTATTATCATCTGATGGAAGCCGTGTGACATAAATATGAACTGCTCAAATCCCAACAACCACAAATTTGGGCGTACTTCACAGCCTTTCCAAATTGCTTGTGTAAGCTATAATTTTTTTTTTTAAAGTTCTATTTTATTTTTATTTTTTTTACAACAAATAAGACTTCATTATACGCTAGGAAAACACTATTTAACCCTTCATGTACCAAAGCAGTATAAAATTCAATCTAAAGTTAATCAAGCATACTGTCCTTTATTTATCGCTACCACATGCTTACATGGATAGCCAACCTAGAAATTGTTATTCAATGTGATTTTATCTGCAGGGCAAACTTTATTAAAAAAAAAAAAATACTTTCAAAAACAGTAGGAAGACTTTTGGGACAAGGGGAGCGCAAAGTGATGCAAAACACTGAAAGTAAAGAAAAACACCATGGAAACTAGTGGAAACTGCATGCATATGTGTACCACTTTGAAGAATACAACACCTTTTAAATATAACAACCCAAGTGCATGAAAATTATGCAAAAAGTATCCATTTAAAAATTCAACAACATGTAAATACTTGACCCTGGACATCCGCAAACAACATCTAAACATTAAACAAGAACAGTGTAACTTCAAAATTCACTACAAGATCAACAGGTGGTAATACACTAAAGATCAATGTTATTTATGTTTATTTTCGCTTTGAAGTGTGCAAAATGTTTTCTTCTGTTGCTAGCATAGTGGAGTTATTTGGAATATCTGCTTGTTCTGTTTAATCAATGTATATATTTCTATGGAATTTGTTGGTGCAATATAAATAAGTGATAATAATAATAATGTTTTCTGGGAGCACACACATGCCTGCTGGGAGCTTCTCATGGTAAAGTCAGGTGAGATTGCTTTTCATAAAGAGGATGTCCTGCAGAGAACTATATAGCTTTTTAAAAGTTATGCAAACATTTAGGTATTTTACATTTAATCATTTTTTTAATCCCTATCAGCATCTGTAAAACACCTTTTCTGCGATACAGAAGAAAATATATGAGTGGACATTTTTAATTTCTCGATATTTTATTCTGCCATACATCACCATATTTGTTCCTTTATTTTATTTTTTATTTTCCTTATTTCCCTGGAACAATAAGGATCGAAAGGTCATATCTATAGGCAATTGTAGCTCAACAAATTGTGTGTTTTCATTTGTCTATCACTATTACTATAGATATATTGTTTCAACCAGATGCATCACTAGAGGGCGCTGGGAGGGTATGAGCCCTAAATGTTGGCTCTTTGGCCCTAGATTTCAATAGGTGCTTAAAGAGCCCCACACCTTCAGTCCGATGGGACATGGAGAGGGGTGATAGAAAGTGGGGGTATAGTAAATAATAGATGAGGGAGCAGGTGGGGGTAGAAGGGCAGAAGAACAAGGGTTAAAGGATGATTGGTGGGAGTAGAGAAATTGGGTGAAAGGAAGTGTGGTGCAAGAGAGTGGGGAGAGAAATAAATGGAGGGAAGGATGAGATACAGCTGTGGATGGAATAAGACATCAGGATAGCCAAAAAAAAATATTTTTTTTTAGACTTTTATAGATACTTATAAGTGACAAGAACACTCAACAGCAATAACCTCTGCATCCACTCAAACACAAACCACAAATATACCCCCTGCACACTATAGAAACACCAAACAAATATACCCCTGCACAGCATGCTATTACCCCCTAAATCCCCCCAGACACACCAACCCTACATACCGTGACATTCATATAACACACCTCTAGAAGATTCATACATTTTTTAGTCCTGATTATTTTTTGAACCAAGCAGCATTCCAGGTCTTGATCACACCTATCTAACACATCTTGGGAGACACGACAGGCATCTAAGGCCACTTCATGTCATTTAAATGTTCTGTGTGCCACGACCCTGTCGTTTTAACCCTGCAACTATCTTAAGGTAGTAGGGTTGGCTGTAGAGAGAACACCACTTTTTTACTCCTTACAGGGGAGGGTGGGAAGAGTGGGCAACCACCTAAACAGCCAGTATGCCATTGTAGCGTTAGGAATACATGTTTGTATTCCTAATGCTAAACAGCGAGTATGCCATGCTTGTATTCCTAATGCTATAGTGTATCTTTAATAATTAAAACATTTTAACTGTATGTATTAAACATGCTCTTCTTGAGTTGAAATAAGTGAATAAGTGTTTAGGAACAGCTACACACCCCTTTTTCTCTTCCTCGTATAATTTACAACAGGAATAAACAGAATATGTCACTTCAGTTGCAGTAGACTGCAATGCATGATGTTCAGCCAGCAGATTGGCTGCAGCATGCAATCCAAATCCAAATTCGCGATTTAGTCTAAAATATCCAAGCTATGACTACAGCACAGTTGGACAATTTATTCTATAAACACTACTACAGACTAATTATTTCCAACTTGGATTTCAATTTACAATGATTTGTTGTTTAGTGAATAAACCCTTATAATTCACCGTAATTCTTCTGATTGATCTATTGGCCTCTTTTTTGGGGGGTTGATGGAAGCAATTTGCATGTAATCTCAGCTAGATTAAAAGTCAATGTTCAGTGTCCTCGCCACTGTTTTAATTTACTATAGTAAGCGATTCCTCTTGCAGAGACAGAAAATACCTTTTCAATTACAGATATCTGCATTACATCACAGGGAAGCAATCTGTGTTTTTTAAAAGTGAAACTGTGATAGTAACAGGATTTGTAGGATAAAACTACCAGTTTTAAACACATGTATATTTATGGATTCCATCTGGGCTCAGAGGGCAGGGTGAATGTAGAAGTGATCCTTACAGTAAAGTTTCAGATCCTTTTTCCATTTAATTGTGCAATTAAACAACAACATGTCATTCTTGTCCATGTGGACACATTAAACTAAAGAACGAAAATAAGCAGAAACCCTGAACAGAATCTATTTAGCTTTTATTTATTATGTTGATATTTTAATAATCAATGTATGCACTTTGATTAAAAGCATTAATAATGGTTGGACCCTCTGTTGGCAGTAAATCAGTTTGACAATTACAAGACTGCTTGAATAGCAACTGTCACGTCAGAGGGAAATGGATATTTAAAAAGTCAATAGCTAGCTAAAAATAATAATATACTAATGTATTATTTTAAATTGCGTCAAATGCAATGGTGCTGGACAAATTCAGCATTTAAAGGGACATGCTATGCAACAAAGCAATTTTAGCTTACTTAAGTGATTTTCATGTATAGATCATGTCTCTGCAGTCCCACAAAATTCTCTGCCATTTTGGAATTAAATCTGTTTATGCAGCACAAACCACACCTACCCAGGCATACTTCTTAAAGAGAGTATCCCTTTAATGCAAATTTCAAAAGTCCCATGATTCCATGTGCAAGACCTGTGACTTGGTGTTTCCAAAGAGTGAATCATGGGAAAATAATGTGTGGGATGCAAGAATGCTCAGACAACCTACCAGCCAACCAACCAAGTAGATGTGATTATCTGGGTGATACATTTACTTTATTTATTTTAATATGCCTTAAATGTTCTAGTTACTAAAGAAAATGAAATGTATGTTATTTTTAACTAGCAATGGTGGAACGAAAGTAGTTTACTTTGTTTGGGAACGCCCAGGCCGATCATGTGACCCTTACATGATGTGAAGAGGAATGGAGGTTCTGGCCCTTTACATGACTCGCACATCGCGTAATGACGTCAGGCTTTAGAATTTGACACATAGAGACGGACAGCACAAACACTCTCCCGCACTGGATTGGCCAAAGAAAGTGAGTGGGAGGGAGGGGGGAGGGGGGGTTAAATACAGTTAGTGCAGAATGTTTGTATTGCTCTTTTCCAATATACCAGAGTTTTATTTTATGTTTGTATAATTTTTTACTGATCTGTATTTCGATTTGGCCATATTATTTACATATCAGATTGGGTGAGGTTATCTGTGATATGCTCTAAAGTCTTTTATACAAATAAAGTGCAATAAAACACCTTTTTATGGTATAAAGAATGTTCTACACTATCTACTTAGCACTTTAAGTTTAGTGTTATACTAGGATTTATGCTGTCTGAAAATCATGTTAAGACCTGAGACATATTTTTATGTCTGATCTACCTAGTAGATTGTGAATGCAAAAATTAGCACATATTTTGGACTATATCATCTTAACAGTGCTATATTATTTAGCCCTTTTTTGTTCCCTGTATTTTGTGTATGAGTGGGAACCCTGTGAGAAGCCAGCCCTTAACTGTGTTAAGTATTACATGTCCCACACTACTTTGGTTAACCATGGTTGTAGTGTATATGTATATATATACACACATATATATATATATATTAACCATACAGTGACCTTAGGCAGCTACCTAATGCCCAGGATTTAAACAGAGGATTTATAACCATGCACTTTCTTAACCCCATTTACCATTCCTATGTGAAGAATGAGAGATCATGGAATTGTTCTGCTTTACTGTCAACATATACAGGATAAAATGAATTTCACTAATGTAAATTAAAAAATTTAGGCCAAGGCAGCTATTCTGAAAAGATAGAATTTTTACTATTTGGCTATTTTGGCCTTAAATTTGAAATTCGCTTTGAATTCTCACCTTAGTAAATAAACACTGTTAGACCTTTACCCCAGGATTCCTTTGGATAAACAACCCCCTATAGTTCTTCAAGCTGTGCCCTACATATATTTACTCTGTTGCGGTGACACTTTCACAGTCTTGTGATAATATAGAAGTAAGATTTGTAATTCATGAATAGCTCATTAGAAAATTAACCTACAATTGAAATCCTCAGCACTGTTTGTTATAATAAACATATTACCAAGTTATAGCTTTGTCCTACTTTCCTGTAACGGCTTCACAGACATCAGATAAGAGGCATCTGGACCATCAGATAGTACAACACCTGTTATCACTTTCCAATTTAACTGGAGAAGCTTTAACGTTAATATTGAAGAAAACAAATTCTTTTCTGGAACAGTTATCATAGTAGAGTTAGGTACTCACGGTGAACTCCCCCGTAACAGCATCAAAGCCAACGTGTATAGTGTGTTCGAAATCAGAAGGGAGCGAGATCTCTGGACGTTCTTTTTCTTTCTTCTTGTTGGCTGAAAGCAAAATGTTACAATGAATTATCAGCTAGCTGGATAACTACTGCAACAGTCAAACAATCCTTCTTCAGCTAGCACTGGGCTTCAGGTTTTTTTCAATGAGACCTTTCTATTGTACAGAACCCAAATGAATCGTAAATGAAGACCTATCTCAACTGGATGAAAAATGCATGGATTCTGAGAAAAAAAATAAAAATATATATATACATATGAAACTTACTGTTATTAGTACAAAATCCCCTCTGTGTACAGATTATTTTATTAACCCCTTAAGGACCAAACTTCTGGAATAAAAGGGAATCATGACATGTCAGACATGTCATGTGTCCTTAAGGGGTTAAAGAAGTTTGATACACTTTCCATACCTAAAAGAGTATAAAACTGGTCTATGAGCTACGGGGTTTAACAGGCTGGAGTCACCTTCTAAGCCAATATCTGGTCTACCAAAACTTTTAAACAGATCATAGGAATCACGATTCAGTGTATAGTGCCACATGGATGCATTTTCCTTAAGTTCTTTTAGGCAGGAATGGAAATGTTAATAAATAAAATGACGATTGTGACAGAACTGCATATGTGTGTAAAAATATTCAAAAAACGGGGTTTATGGAAGATCGACAGCTGTATAGTTTGCTAGCTTGTTTCCCTTTATCTTCTGAGAAGATGGAAACAAATTAGTGGGTTGTTCAGTTGTCTGCAAACTCCAAGTATCTGAACTCGTATGATGCATGCTGTCCAGAACTTTAATTCCCATGATGCTCTGCCAGCCTTTAGAAGGAGAATCCATCATGGAAGATGTGTTCTAAAACATCCGGGGATCTACTGTTTGGGCACCCCTTCTCTAGCACATGCAGTTTTGCAACTGTCAGTGTTGTTTGCTAAAGTGAGAATTTTAAAGTCAATTTAAAATTTAAGAGCGAGTAGCCAAACTAAAAGCATAGCTGACTTAGAATGTTTCCAGTTTGGCTAGTCTGACCTTAAATTTGTAATTTACTTTTAATTCTCCTTGAATTCTCACCTTAGTGAATAACCCTGATTGTGGATAGGGGGATCACTATGTTTTACTGCCTTTTGTGGTAAGTGAAATTTTACAGAATGCATTTGGTATTCAAGCAATGATCTCTGCTCTTACTTGGCTGTTGAATTTCTAATTTCTAAGTTATATTTATAAGTTGTTTAATAGTACAGAATCATTTCACAGCAGGGCCGGACTGGGAAAAAAATTAGGCCCGGGCATTTTTCAATTAGAGCGGCCCCCCAAGAAGGGGGCGGGGCCAGAGAGGGTGTGTTTTGTCATCACTAATGACAACACGCCCCCTCTCAAAGTGAGCATGTTGGTTCAATGCGCAGAGCCCCGCTGAAGAGCTCTAGCATTAGAAAAAGGCCCTGAATTTGTTCTGCGCAGCGCAAGCAAATGTAATAACATGCTTGCGCTGTGTTAGCTTTTAAATTGTCTCTGGTGTCTCCACAAGTGGGATACCAGAGGACAAAAGGGCCAGGAAAGTGTATGGTGCATGTGTTTGGCGCATGCTTGTGGGATTGCGTGTGTGTAGAGTGTGGTGTGGTATTGTGTAAATAGGTCAATTTTGTGGTGTAATATGTGGCTAGGGGTTGTAGAGAGTGCGTGTATAGGGGCATAGTGTTATAGGGGATGTAGCGAGTGTGTACATACGGGCAGTAGTGTGTGTGTATAGGTGACGTAGCGTGTGTAGGGGTTGTAGAGAGGGTGTGTTTAGAGAATGTTGCATGTGTTTGCTTACAAGGAATGTAGTGTGTGTGTGTAAAGGACCCAGTGTGTATAGAAGATTGTGTGTGTGTGTGTGTGTGTGTGTGTGTGTAGAGGATTAAGAGTGCATATAGGGTAAGGGATCTAGCGTGTATCTGGAGCGTTATGTGTGTAGTGGTGCAGTGTGAGGGGTGCTGTAGTGTGTGTGTGTGTGTGTGTATATATATTTAGAATATATTTGGACGTATTGTATGTGTGAGGTGCGCAGTGTGTTTGTGTAAGAGGGGTGCTGTGTGTGAGGGTGTTTTTATCTGCCGTCCCATTCTAGGTTTCTAATTTTCTTTGTCTGTTAACTCACTGAGGGTTATTTTATTTATATATATATATATATATATATATATGTGTGTGTGGTAGTGAGGGTGCTGTCTGCGTCTGAGGGTGCTGTGTGTGTCAGGGGTGCTGTGTGTGTCTGGGGGGTGCTGTGTGTGTCTGGGGGGTGCTGTGGGTGTCTGGGGGTGCTGTTTGTGTCTGGGGGGTGCTGTGGGTGTCTGGGGGTGCTGTGTGTGTCTGGGGGATGCTGTGTGTGTGTCTGGGGATGCTGTGTGTGTCTGGGGGTGCTGTGTGTGTCTGTGCTGTGTGTGTCTGGGGGGTGGTGTGTGTGTGTCTGGGGGTGGTGTGTGTGTGTCTGGGGGGTGTGTGGGTGTCTGGGGGTGCTGTGTGTGTCTGGGGGTGGTGTGTGTGTGTGTCTGGGGGTGGTGTGTGTGTGTCTGGGGGGTGCTGTGGGTGTCTGGGGCGTGCTGTGGGTGTCTGGGGGGTGCTGTGTGGGTGTCTGGGGGGTGCTGTGTGGGTGTCTGGGGTGTGCTGTGGGTGTCTGGGGTGTGCTGTGGGTGTCTGGGGTGTGCTGTGTGTGTGAGGGGGCTATTAGGGAATTTATTTTAAATAATTTTTTTTTATTTATTAATATAAAAAATAAAAAAAAGTTATATTTTCCCCCTCCCCTCCCTTTTTACCTTTATCCTGGGAGGGGGGGAGGAGATCCGTTCTCGCATGCTTCCCTGGTGGTCCAGTGGTGAGAGTGAACTCTAACCTGCGGGTTAGAGTTCACTCTCGCGAGAGCTGAGCGTTGCCGCGGCAACGCTCAGAATCCCGCGAGAGGACCCGGCGGAGCTGCTTGTTAGAGCTCCGCCGGGTCCTTCCTCCCTCCCTCACCCAGCCGGCGGCCGCATCTCCATGCCTCTGGGCCGGTGAGGGAGATCTCTGATCTCCCCGGCCGGCCCATGGAGGCACTATGCAGGGCCGGCACTCGGATAGCGCTGGCCCTGCACGGGCTGGCAGGGGAGATCCTGTGATCTCCCTGCCGGCCTCGGCCCCACGGCCATCGCGGCCCACCGGGCATTTGCCCGGTATGCCCGATGGCCAGTCCGGGCCTGTTTCACAGCACATAAGCTGTAAAATATAATTAACAATATCTTAAAATTGCTTAAGTATTACAAAATTGTAAACAAAACATGTCCCTTTATGTTCTGATCATCAGTGTAACATATTTTCTGCATGACAATTCCACTTTAAATAGAATTTCATCTAAACTGTCAAATACATATGGAATTCCCCTGAACGTAGATCTGCCTTTTAGCACAGGCTTCCTACCGTTTCCCCCCGAAATAAGACATCCCCCCGAAAAACAGCCCTATTGCGTTTTTCAGGGGGAAAATTAATATAAGACCCGGTCTTATTTTGGGGTAGACACGGTATGACCCCTATACATAGCTACACAGTGCTTTTCTTTGTCCTGCTCTAATTTGGCCACTGACAGAGTTAATACGGTTTCTATTCACTCAGAAAACCCTTCCACATGCGTTTCGATTTTTTTTGCAAAGAGCTGAACGATTCTCCTAACAGAAGTGATTACATGCTGCAATTCTCCACGTTCGCTCGTCTGTTGCATTGGGAGATATAATAATGCAAGCACTGTTATGATTTGCATACAATTTGTATACTCATTGAGATCTCTTCAACCAGAAGGCATCAGCGGACAGGGCAGACAGAGGTTCGGAGTATTTTTATTAACAAATCATTGCTGACCTTCAACTGTACATATAAAATGCTTTGTTCTCCATTCATCATTTGCATGTCCTTTACCCCTAAGTCTTTACAAATTAACTTCTTTAGGGCAGGGCTTTGTTATCCTGTCTGCTGAAACTATTTGATATGTGTTTTAGTGATTTTGGCATGAAAAGGCTACAATGTAATTATTGTGATTATAATGAATTTCCCATCTTGCGTGCAAATTGTTTTTGTAAGAGAAGTGTGGCTAGGTGATCGATTCGATCAGAATTAAGCATTTTTCATGTGGAGCATTCTATATCATTACACGCAGACCGAAAATAGCCTTACATCATTTCATGGTAGCTGCAGTAAACCAATTCACTAAGCTTATAAAATAGCTCTTAGAGGACAACACAGAAAATTGGCTTATTGTATCTATCTAGGAGTGAAACAAATTCACCGAGTATTTGCTTTTGATGCTGTAAAAAAAAAAAAAAAAAAAAACATTTTAAAGGATCACTATAGTGTCAGGAAAACAAAGCGGTTTTCCTGACACTATAGTGCCCTGAGGGTGCCCCCACCCTCAGGGTCCCCCTCCCGTGGCATTGAAGGGGTTAAAACCCCTTCAGCAGCTTACCTTATTCCAGCGCCGAGCTCCCTCGGCGCTGGTGACCTCTCCTCCCCCGCCGATGTCAGCTCCCTTTGCCGACGTCAGCGCAGCCGCGCGCATTCAAGCTGTCAATAGGAAAGCATTTTTCAATGCTTTCCTATGAACGCTCCGCGCGATGGAGGCAAACTATGCCTCCAGCATCGCAGATGCGCCTCTAGTGGCTGTCCGGAAGACAGCCACTAGTGGCTGGCTTAACCCCAAATGTAAACATTGCAGTTTCTCTGAAACTGCTATGTTTGCATCTGAAGGGTTAAAACCTGAGGGACATTGCACCCAGACCACTTCATTGAGCTGAAGTGGTGTGGGTGACTATAGTGTCCCTTTAAGCATGTTATAGATTGTATTCTTAAAGGATCACTATAGGCTCAATGAAGTGTTCAGCTCAATGAAGTGGTCTGGGTGCCAAGTCCATCTAGGGTTAACCCTGCAGCTATAAACATAGCAGTTTCAGAGAAACTGCTATGTTTACAATAGGGTTAATGCAGCCTCTAGTGGCGGTCTCATTGACAGCCGCTAGAGGCGCTTCCGCGCTTCTCACTGTGAAAATCACAGTGACAAGACGCTGACGTCCATAGGAAAGCATTGAGAAATGCTTTCCTTTGGACTGATTGAATGCGCGAGCGGCTCTTGCCGCGCATGCGCATTCGGCGGATGACGTCGGAAGAGGGAGGAGAGTCCCCAGCGCCGAAGGAGCTGGAGAAATATATATGTGTTTTACCCCTTCCTCCCCCTTCAGCCTGGCGGGAGTGGGACCCTAAGGGTGGGGGCGAGGACCTAAAAACTTTAAAGAGCCAAGAAAATGAGTTTGTTTTCCTGGCACTATAGTGGTCCTTTAACGTTTTGGTTAGGTGCAGAGCAATAAAAACTTTATTTTTTGGGAATCATTTTTTCTTTAAATAGGTCAAAATTAAAGGGTTACTCCAAGTACCATGAGCACTTCAGTGATTTGTAGTAGTCATGGTGCCTGAAATCTGTATGTGCAGTGTTTCAATTTGAAATGCTGCATATGCTTGGTTGGTGGAGGTGTAAATTCATAGGGGTGTCATTAGCTAGAGATTCAGGCTGGCTTTTGTCAGTTTGCACAGACTGTAAGTTACTGGCTAACAGAACTCAGCTGGCACTCTCAACCAATGAATGTCAACCATCACTGGACCAGCAGGTAGCATAGGAGTCCATGGGGACCCAGGTAAGGCATTACTGAGGAAGCAGGACAGGGTACTCCTGGCATCATAACCACTACAGTGGGCTCTATTGGTTACATTGATCGGCCACAACACTAGAACAACCTGCCTAACATTGTGTAAGTCCCCCTTGTGCTGCAAGAACAGCACTGATGAATGGAGGCATGGACTCAAGAAGACATCTGAAGGTGTCCTGTAGTATATGGCACCAAGACATTAGCAGCAGATCCTTTATGCCCTGCAAGCAGGGAAGCAGGGCCTCCATGGATCGGTATTGTTGTTCCAGCAATTTCCACAGATGCTCAAAGAGATTGAGATCTGGGGAATATTAGAGACTAAGGCAACACCTTGAACTCTGTCATATTTCTCAAACTATTTCTAAACAATTTTTGTAATGTGGCAGGGCGCATTATTCTGCTGAAAGTGGAAATATCAGGGAACACCATTTCCATGACGGGGTGCATGTGGTCTGCAATAATCTCTCGGTAGAAGGGAAGTGTCAAAGTTACGTTCAGATGGATGACAGGACCGAAGGTTTCCCAGCAGAACATTGCCCAGAGCATAACACTGCCTTAACCAGCCTGCCTTCTTCCCATTGTGCATCCTGCTGCCATCTCTCCCCCACATGGGCATCAATGAGCCTTGGGCACCCATCATCCTGTTGCCAGTTGTCCTTCCTTGCCCTACTTTTGGTAGGTACTAAACACTTACTGGAAACATCCACAGAACTTGCCGTTTTGGTGATGCTCTGTCATCTAGCCATCACTTTTTGACCCTTGACAAAGTCACTCAGATTTCGCTTGCCCATTTTTCCTGCTTCCAACACATGAAATTCAAGAACTGAATGCTCACTTGCTGCTTGATATATCTCACTTATTGGCAGTTGCCATTGTAATGATTTAATCAATGTTTTGCACTTCACCTCTCAGTGGTTTTAATGTTGTGGGTGATCAGTGTATGATGCCTGGAGTAACCCTGTAAGACTTTTCAAATGAAGGGGTATATATTTTCCCGTACGGGATGCGTTCCAACAGAATAGTTGAACAATTAACCTGCCAAAATGGTGAATTCCCTAAGCAACATGTATATAATGAAATAAATTAATTCAGCCAATTTGATTTTTTTTTCCTGAAAGTTTTCCCAAAAATATGGTGCATTCAGCTGTATTTATGAATTATTATCACGATATACATATTAAATATAACATGGTTTGTTTAAGTGTTGTTTGTTTAAAGTTAATGATCTGTATGCCATTGATTCAAATGGTAACCTTTTAAATTACGCAGGGTCGATTCAGGGCCGTCTTATGTTATGTAATGTAATGTTGATCAGACCCTGGGCAAGCACTAGCTTGCGCCCCCTGGTCCCCTCCCTCCCACCGCATGCAAACATGCCTTCCACCCAAAGACACACAAAGAAAACACAAGGGGGGGGCGGGCCTGACCACAGGACTGAGAGGATGCAAGTCTCAGCAGCTCCTGCTACTCAAAGCGGAAAAATAAGAATAAAGCTACAGAAACTACACTAAAAAGCTAAACAAAGGCCACCAAGTGAAAGGGAAAACTGGGACAAACTGAAAGATACCAGATAAGCGACATTTAACCCGGTCCGTACCAGCCACACGGATGAGGCCTAACAGCATGGCAGGCGCGGGAGAGACGGCCTCTTTCTCGCTGCCAAACATGGCTGAAAATCTGACCCAGAGCCTTCGCTCCCCCCCTATGTACCGGCGGGGGATATCCCGGTCCACCCCAACTCAACCCCCCAGCCAAGCTACACTAGAGCGATACGGCTCTGCAGCCTGGAGGCTGCTAACAAGGCCTACAACATGGCGGAAGGCTTACTCACCGCAGCCCAGAGCAACATCAGGAGGGAAACTGAGCGCCGCTATAACCGCATCTTCAGCGCACTCTGGGAACGGCTAGATGACCTCATGCAGACCCCCTATTCGGGGACCACACCAGGAGGCACGTTCCAGGGTCCGACAAGTGCAGTTGCGGGGAGTAACATGGCTTGCCCCACACAACTCACTCGCGTGACGGGCAGACGCCGCCAGCACAGAGTGGCCAAGAACCCAGAGACTCCCATGCCACACCGCCAAAGGCTGGCCCACCATGGCGCAATGGTCCTGCAAAAACCCAAGAGCGGCATTAACCACCTGAGAAGATGACTAAGCACAAGGCCCACAATGGCGGCAACGCCAACGCAACAGCGACCAGAGCCGCAGCCACATAGCAAGGGGACGTTACACCCCCCGCTCCCAAGCGACTGAACAGGCGACCTTGCAACGGCCAGGACACACCGGACCCCCCTGGAGCAGGGCTGGATGCTGCACAAAGAGTTGGCAAAGGTCGGAGACGGACAAAAGCAATGGGAACTGAAACTCACAGTGGTCCGGTCCATCCTACATACCCCATGGCTCACCTGGACAGAGACTGTTTAAAATGGCCCATTAAAGGCATCGGCTGACTCTCTAACCCTTCATGACTGTCGCTCCTTATCTGTTGCCGGAACAAAGACATCTGTCGACCAGCCATACCACTCTTAATGATGCTCTCCAGATCCGCAGCCCACAGAGATCGGTTGTGCCGGGCAGGGGGACTTGCTGTGCCTCACAACTGAGATCCAAGCCGAAGCTTGCCTATATTTTACTATTGTTTTCTTGTCTTTATTATTTAGGTAGCTGCCTAGACAACGTTAGCTCTGTCTCCCATGCCCACACGGCCCTCTACCAGGTTATTGCAGGCACAACGAGAGGCCAGCTTCCGTGGTTAACCTAATAAGCTACCTACTATGTTAACTCACCAGCCCAATGCCCACCTACTGACAGAGATAGGCTAAGCATGTTGATAGCTGACTAATACAGTCTAGACCACGCAGCAACGTGAGGTATGACCTTTTTTTTTTCCAAACACGGTCTTACCCAGTGGACTCGGCTATTTAGAAAAATGTTCCCCCCCCTCTTCTACCGCAACATTAATCTGTCAATGTCCCTCACTGTATGAAGGCTGCTTTTCGTAAGTTCTGTTTGCTGGGGACCTACTTTAGATTCGATTTCCTGATATAACTAGCCACACAACTGTTTGTTAAGGCATACATAATTAGAATGGTCAGTCAGTTATTACACTCATCGTATTCTAAATCTGTTTCATATGTACAACCAGGGCCAGATTAAGAGCCCAGTGGGCCTGGTGCTGACAATTATGACGGGCCTAATTACAGAATCATATCGACCAAAAACAGTAAAACACTCCCAAGCGTCATGTATCTGATGGAGATGGTGCTGGAGAGAAAGAAAACAGCAGCTATAAGAAAACACATACCCTAGGCTAATCTCTCACTAATTTATGTTTTCATCTTTCAAGTAAATCCATAACCCCTAACAGCAGTGTCCAGTCAAGCAGGAAGTCAATGGGCACGGTAAAAGGGTGTGCCACTGACACAAATCACGTAACCTGCCAAAAGGGGCGAACATGCCCAAAAAGAGGATATGTCTGCCCAAAGAATTAGAAGGCCAGCCTGGTATGAATGCATGCCAGGCTGCCTGCCAATCATGCAGCTGGCCAACTAAGGGCATACTATGCAGACAGCACCCTGAGCTTGGCATAAATGCATCTAATGATGCGCTCGCTCAACGCTTTCTAAGGACTGTCCCCTAGCACTTGCTGGTCCACTTGTCTCCTTACCTTCTTACTAGCAGGCAGAAGCTCCTGGTATATAGTTTGGGAAAGAGAAAAGCCGTATGTAGTGAGTGTAGAAGAAAAGGAACATGCCACAGTGTTAGAGAGACCAAAGTCAGCATTACCTTAAAGGATCACTATAGGGTCTGGAACACAAACATGAATTCATGAACCTATAGTGTTAACACCACCATCTAGCCCCCCCTGGGCCCCTCATACCTCCATAAATATAGCAAAATCTTACTGTATTCAAGTCTGGAGCTGTAACTCTGCATGCTGTTATACTCAGGAAAACAATCAGTCTGCTGACATCATTAGAAGTGGTGGCCTAATCCAATCACAGTGCTTCCCCATAGGATTGGCTGAGACTGACAAAGAGGCAGATCATGGGCAGAGCCAGCATGATTCAAACACAGCCCTGGCCAATCAGCATCTCCTCATAGAGATGAATTGAATCAATGAATCTCTATGAGGAAAGTTCAGTGTCTGCATGCAGAGGGAGGAGACACTGAATGTTTGGATGCATTTTAGGCAGCCATGACCCAGGAAGGATCTCTAACAGCCATCTAAGGAGTGGCCAGTGAAATTATCACTAGGCTGTAATGTAAAGACTGCATTTTCTCTGAAAAGACAGTGTTTACAGCAAAAAGCCTGACGGTAATGATTCTACTAACCAGAAAAAATTCAACAAGCTGTAGTTGTTCTGGTGACTCTAGTGTCCCTTTAACTATAGTCATTGTCAGCCAGTCCACACAAGTTTTGTTCCCATCCATCCCTCTTAAGTTTCCATACTTAAATAAGAGTATGTGAAAAGTAGTTAGGGTTGCCATCTTTCTTGGAAAAACATACCTCCCTTGCTAATTTGCATAATTAAATATGTATGGGTGACATCATATGATGTAAATCACAAGGAGTGATATAAGAGAAAATGCTGTAAAATCACCAAAAAACTACTTAGTTTGATTCTGCTGTATAGATGGATTCATGTCTCCCAGTGCCTCCATGTGTCGATTACTCCAGGTCTCAGTGTTCCTATGTATCAGTGTCTCAGTGCCCCATGTCTCCCAGTGTCCCCTAGTGTCGTGTCCCAGGTCTCCCAGTGATCCTATGTATCACAGTGTCTCAATGCCCCATGTCTCCCTGTGTCCCCATGTATCCCAGGGTCCCCATGTCACTAGGAAGACGGGAAGACCTGAGGACATGGGAGACCTAGGGACACGGAGACACCAGTGACACTGGGAGACTAGGGGACTCTGGCTGGGATGCATGGGGACACTGGGAAAATAGGGGACACTTGAAGACATGGGGACACAGACACTAGAGACACTGGCTGGGGGACATTGAAACATGGGGGCACTGGGAGACATGGGGACAAGGAGACACCAGGGCCACAGACACTAGGAACACTAGCTTGGAGACATGGGGACATTGAGACACTTGAGGCACTGGGAGACATGGAGGCACTAGGAGACATGGGGACAGTGAGACACTGGCAGACTGGGGGCACTGGGAGACTGGGGGCACTGAGACACCAGGGACACTGGCTGGGAGACATGGGGACACTGTGTCCCCATGTGTCTGTGTCATAATGTCTCCCAATGTCCCTTAGTGTCTCAGTGTACCCATGTCTCCTTGCAGCCTTTCCCCCCATCCCTTACTTCCCTGAGCTGTAGGCTGTCTCTGCAGGGTGGGAGTTGCTGCCTGGACTCTCTGTAGCTGCACCCCTGCAGATCAGTGAGTATAGATAGGAAGGGAGGGATATGCTGGAACTTCCTATCCCTGCCTGTCTCCACACACAGCGACCCCTACTGGCCAGTGCTGGTATTGCATAGTAATCTCTTGTTTATACTGAGAAAAATACCATCATTTGTATTGCCAGTATCACTGTAATATTGGCACCAGCCAGGCAGCCTCAAATACTGGCTGTGCCAATAAAATAAAAGCCAGGTGGAATCCCTAAGAGTAGTGTGTGAAAAAAAAAATGTATTGAAAAAAAAAAAACTATTTTTTTTTTTTTTTTTAAATAAATCAATGGGCCTATCCCATGGGCCTGGGCCTGGAGCTGCAGCTCCATCAGCCCCTATGTTAATCCGGCCCTGTGTACAACCATTGTTTAATCTCGCCAGCTACACTCACTCATACAGTGAGCAGGAATAGTCTGGTATTTTTATTAATTGATGTGTTGTCACACCACTGGCTATCATCTTGTTTCCTTTCATAACCCTCATACAAAAATGTGCATCGATTTCATATGCAACAACTGTTAAACTTTGTCAATTTCAATGCATGTCACTGCTGTTGGGGCATGACATGAATGCTTGTTAAATTAACTTTAAAAAAAGAAAACACAAAAAAACACACACACACATAGATCGTAGACTTAGCCACACTTATTTTCCACCTAGAGAAAATGCACACACTGACACACACACAGATACAGACACTGGTACACATGCAGATACACACATACACAGGTACATACATACAGACTTACACAGACAGATTAACACACACAGGTGCATACACAGATACACACTGGCACACATACAGATACACAGATACACTCACTAACAAACAGATAAACAGACAAACACACCCTGACATATATGCAGATACACACAATAACACACATGCAGATACATACACGAACACAAATGCAATTACACAGACGCACAGATACACATACAGACACAGATAAAGATACACAGACACACATAATGACAAACATTCAGATACACAGGATGACACTCATATAGATGCAAACATTGACACATCCAGATACAAAGGGGTACACACTGACACATGTACAGACAGATACACATACAGACACACAGATACCCATATAGACAGATACACAGACACATGCATATACACATACAGACAGATACACAGATACACATGCATATACACATACACATACAGACACAGATACACATCCAGTCAGATACACACACAGACTGATATACATGCGGACAGCTATACACACAGAAACAGACACACATGGAAAATATATAATTTTAGTCACCTTCCTGTTTCCTACCTGGGGTCCAGTGGCTGTCTGAGGATGTTGGGAGGTGGGCTCTCTCCCAGTCCTCCCTCCTCCTCTCTTCCTCCCTCCCACGCAGATCTCTCTGTGTTAGCTAGGAGGAAGTGACTGCACTTCCTCCTAGCGCTGACCTCATCACAGGGAGCCCGATCGCGCTGTTAAAGCGCCGCCCTAAGAGCATGTGCCACCCGATGGGACCCCTCATCGTGCAGCCGGTGATGGTAGTACCACGCGGCCCACACGCACCATGGCGGGCTCAAGGGGCAGCTACTTTGGGCCCCCTAGGAATCACTGGGGCCAGGGCAGCTGCCCCTTTTTCCCTGCGTTAAAGACAGCCCTGGGTCGATGACCTACATCCCAAATGATTGCACTCACAGAACTGTGTTATATTGTGTTACCTGTGGCATGAGCATACACCCATAGAAAAAGAGGAATGAGAGGCTCACTTAGAACATGAATTTCTAAGAAATATTGCTTCCATAAAGACTACAATTTCAGCAAAATACAGATTAGGGAACGGCGCACACATAAAAATACAGTTTTAAATTTTATAAGGCTACTTACAATCGCCTATCTCAGTAAACACATATGGGAATTCAGTTCCATAAAATGGCCAATATCAGTGGGTGCTACACTAATTTTAACATTGGAGACAAACAACTACCGTATATACTCGTGTATAAGTCGATCTCATGTATAAGTCGAGTGCACTTTTGTGACCAACAATTGTGAAATATGCTATGTCTCGTGGATAAGTCGAGGGTAAAACTTGGGGCTATGAAATTCTGTGATTTTTATAATTATATACACACACACACACACACACTCATACAAACACACACTCTGCATTATATATACACACACTCTGCATTATATATACACACACACTCATACAAACACACACTCTGCATTATATACACACAATCTGTGTATATAATGCAGAGTGTGTGTTTGTGTAGTGTGTGTGAACCGGGTGGGGGGAGGGCATTTTTGTTATTTTAATTTTTTTTTTAATATTATTATTTTTTTATTATTTTAATTTTTTTTTGTCACCCCTCCCTGCTTGTTAACTGGTCAGGGAGGGGGGCTATCTTAATCCCTGGTGGTCCAGTGGCATGGGCTGTGAAGTGGGGGGGGGGGCCGGCAGGAAGCATTTACTTACCTTTCCTGCAGCTCCTGTCAGCTCCCTTCTCCTCCATTCTGGTCAGCTCCCCTGTAAGTCTTGCGGTCTGGTTGCCGCGCGGATCGTTGCCATGGCTCTGACGGCCGCGGCTCTCTAAGTTGCCATAATACAGACAGTGACTCGAGTATAAGTCGAGTGGGGGTTTTTAAGCACAAAAAATGTGCTGAAAAACTAGACTTATACTCGAGTATATACTGTACTTAAATACGCAGATTTTTTTTGCAGAAAATGGCAGAGCAGAGTCTCTTTTTCTCCTCTATGATCTTGCCTGTCCATTATGTGTATAAATGTCTTCTACTAAATATTGGAAGGACAAGGTCACCTTCAAAATAGGTGTAGATTTATTTATACATTGTGCTGCCAAAATTTCTAGAAAATGTATTGATTAAAAGGTTTCAACATAACAACTGTACTTTAGTGTAGTGGTTATGGAACAAAGAATAAATAAAGAGCAACCACAGGCTCTCTTTAACAAAGTCACTCCACTGCACCCCTTAAAAATATAAACCTATCTAAACATCTCTCTCTCTTTTTTTTTAAATATAAACAACACATTAACATATGCAACATGTTGGCACTTGTTGGTACATAGATAAGCACTAATCATTTCAACAGTTTTTTTTCTTTTAAACACTTTTTGTAGGATGAAATAACTCTAAAATAAACCCCATTGGATCTGAAAGAATCACAAAATAAGCCTGCAATAAAAAAATTGTCTGCAGTAGAATGTTACGGCCTACATAGCTAGACACCTTACCTCATTGAGGTTAATAGGAGAATGGTCTACACTACAAATTTGCAAAATATCCATTAAGTCTGAGTAGAGAGATATTATTATCATCTCAAACCGTATGTCCTTTGATATAATACTGAATTGGACAAACCTCTAGAATGGTGGAAAAATTTGATTAACCTTCCAGATTCACTGTTTGCATAGTGCCGATGAAAATTACTATAAGAGATAGTCCTTCTAGAACTCTTAATTCTTCTTCACAACAGATCTCATGCAGTCTCCACAATGATTTTAGGGGATGAGGTAAAAAAAGCACAACTCACCACATGTGGTGGATGTGTCCTTCCATTTAACCACTGTAGTAGAAACAAGTCTTTCAGAAACCTGATGTGGCCATTAATCAACCCTTACTCCAAAACTGTGTGGATGGTCCTCATCAGAAGAGCTTATCCTCTTTAGAAAATACCCTGACATACACTCTAATAAAGTGCTCTACAGAGTTTGTCCAATGACCTTTTAGAAGATGTAGACTCAGCGGCTTCAGGAACATCTAACCACAACTGTCCCTTTGACATTTTCTTCCCATAGACGGAATAACCAGGAGATTATGTGCTCATAGACCCTCGCCTTTTTCTCTCTTTTTTCACTTTCCGGATCAAATCCACAGAGTTTCTTGCTTCCCGCAGTAAACTCAGCAGGTGTTCATGAGTTGCTGGAATATAGAGTTCAGCACTTGGCAGCAGTTCCATTCATTAGAAAAAAAATAAATGAAACTGGTTTCCAAGCATAACTTCTGCTTATGCCAACAGCAAAGGTTGTTATGGTGCTTTGAGTGTCCATTTTACTTTAGCCACAGCAAAAATTAGATCAGAATAATATTTTGATGTATATAGTTAACATAGTAAATATTAACTTGAACTTCCTGAGTTCTTTTATTATTGAATCTATATTTTAGTTATGTATAAGATAACAAAGACAAATGAGGCTTCCAAAATAAGCAGTAAGATAATAGTGATGAAGGCAACATTTGTGCTGACTAGTTTTATAGTAAGTAATATCTTTTTTTAATACATTTTCTGGATTTTATTGTATCACGCTCACCTTGTATATTTGACCACATCATGTCCAAAAACAGATTTATTAAAGGGACAGTAGGCACCAATGTCACATCATCTTAATGAAGTGATTTTGGGGTCGAATAGATAATACCTCTGCTGTCTTACTAGTTAGTACTAGTTAGTGGACAGACAGTCACTGATGGCATTAAACAGAAATAAATTAAATTGGTGAATCTATTTAACGCCCGGAGTCAGCATGCAAAGTGTTGCAGTCTCTATAAGAAGCATTGGATTCAGAGTTTCTCGTAAAGAACCAATGGATTCATGTATTGTTTCTTTGTCGTGCATGCACTGTGTGTCTCAATTCTTCTCTAGAGAATCAGGTTGCAGTGTTGAATCTGTCCTAATGTTGAAATAAAGGCAAATGTAATGTATTTTTTAATGTATTATTTTAAAGGCTGACCTAGTAATTTAAACAACAAAATGCCCTTATCTAAACAACCTCCAATTTCCTGTTTTCTGAATCGGTTATTAATTTAGAAATAATCAGCCAATCAGAAACATGAAACCAATGCATACAGGGAAATATTACAATCTCAGCATAATAGAAATAAACATTAGACTCGGGTAATAATTTGTTTCATCCAGTCAATCCGAATGAAATTCCTTTTAACCCTGCATGGATTGATTTGTTCGGGTGTGGATGAAAAGGAATCTGATTCGGATGAAGCAGCTGAAATACATTTTTGTACAAGTCTAATAAATATAAGCGTTTTGTTCGTCTAGTGAATGACAAAGGCACACATGTTGGACAAACGCAGAGCTAATGGGTTAAAAATAACTTAAATGCGGGTTCTTTTTTTAAATTGTTATAACACAGATTTTTTTTTTTAACTGCAATAATTACTGTAGGTTTTGTTCATGTTATAGGTACACTATTAGTACAATTTTACAAGACGTTAAAACTTAAAACTATAGTTTGTACCCTTTTATTTTGACTGATTTAGAGTATGCTTATTGTTGGGAGTACGGGCCTTACTGCTCTGCTCCCCAGTGATCCGTAAATAACCCCAATGTGGTTGGAAAGATTATTCTCAGTTTATTTCCTCTGGGTTTCGTGCAGTCCCTTGGCACGTGCTTACAGACTGAAATCTAAGCTTCTATAATGAAAAGCAGCCCAGTAACATTACACTAAATGGCAGATACCCCAAATTGCTAAAACATGTGGGTATGATTTACAAGATAACAAGTTACACTAAGGAGACTGTGTTTCATTGCTTAGTCTGCAGCGATCTATGTTAAAGGCATTTCCTTTCTGAGAGTCTGTTCCACATCATGGTAATTAAAGGTGCAGCCCTGCCTACTTTTTACCAAATTTATTATGTGCAAAAGGCTCTGTATGTTCTATTTCTCATTTTTTTTTTGTACGTTGCAAACAAAGATATATGAAATTTTAGTGCGATTACAAAATGATGGGAATTCTACATGAAAGACATCTTAAGGCAGTCATTCCTTCTAAGTTCCAGTTTTAAAAAGTAAGATTATATATATGATCTCAGTGTAGAGGGTTACACTTAATTCTTGTAAACTTCGACACAACCATAACAGAGAAAAAATACAGTGGACAAATGTGTGTGCAGCTTTGCTTTATAAACAACAACAATAGTAACCGTTTTTAAAAATTGTTGCGACATAAAGACAACGTTGTGGCTCTGTATGTAGAAGGTTGTTGTATAGACTACTATCTACCTTTCCTTGAAATATTCTCAAAACACTATGGAAAGCTTTTTGCGTCTCCATGCAGAGCATGGAACCACTGAACTTAGATCCTACAAAGATAAGGACCTTGTCCAGGAAGTCAGAGAAAAGGTCAAAATAGCTGAACAGGAAAATTCTCTAATTCAGGTACGCAACCAATTCGGTTACTTTGACCTTAAATTTGCAATTCACTTTCAATTTACATTGAATTCTCACTTTAGTGAATAAGCTTAATGGGTATCGACTAAAGAGTGAATTGTAAGGAATTCAGAAATGTATACAAAGTGCCTTTCAAATTTGAAACCTATATAACCAAAATAGAAAACGTCTGCATGTCAGCTATGTTTCCAGTTGAGCTATTTTTGCCTAAAATTTGATATTCATGTTGAAATCACTATCATATCCTGACAATTCCCACTTTAGTGATTTCCGCTGACAATACGTGTATTAATGTAAAATCGATAACAATTCTCAAATTCCTTGATCTTGAGTGATTAAAGGGTCACTAAAGTTACCTAGACCGCTTCATCGCCAAAGTGGTATGGGTGCAGTCCTCCTGTATATTTAACCAATCAGGGAAAAACATTGTAGTAAACAGACTTCTAGAGGCTGTCACACTACCAGCCATTAAAGGTGCTTCTGCTGCACTGCGTCATAGCTTCCTGAAGGTTTTTTTCTGGCACTGGGCATCCTCATGCACAGAGTGAGGACGTCAAACGTTGTTTCACAGAGCTAAACTCTGTGAAACTCCAGGAAGCGTCTCCAGTGGCTGTCTGGTAGACAGCCACTAGAGGCAGTGTTAGTACTGCAATGTAAACATGTTACTCTAAAACTGCAATGTTTTACATTGCAGGACAAAGGGGGACGGGGACACTGCACCCAGACTACTTCACTGAGATGAAGTGGCCTGGGTGCCTATCATGTCCGTTAAGCCACAATAGACAAACTGGAATATATCTCCAAGCCAGGTAAGCTTCCAGTTGAACTATTTTAATTTTGAAATTACCTTTTAATTTAGTTTGTATTCCCCACAATTCTTTACAGGATAATAATGAAAGTCATTTTCTTAAAAACATATTTAATGCACTTTAAACACCTGCCACTGTGAGTTTTATTGCTGAGGAATTCTTTTATTTAGACCATACAGTCTGACCTTAAAATGAGGGACCTAAAGGCAGATATTCAGCAAATAAAGATCGTGGTTGTTTCAGAGGTTTGTGTGATCTGGAACTTATTACAATGCCAGCATAGCTTACACATCTGGTTAGCAACACCATTCAACTTTTTAAACATACACTTTCGCCTGCACTCATGAGTTGTTTAAAAATGCAGAATTTGAACAAGGGATCAAGAATGAGTAGTCTGGTGCCTGGTGGGAAGTGTTAAAGTGGGAAGAGTGTGGTGTTGTAACTATAGTTTAACAAAATAACAGCTCTAAGTGAGTTGGCGTTTTATCGCAAATAACAGAGAAGGTATTTCAAGACAGATATTGAGGTGATCTGAGTGTATTTAATTCAGAGGACACATACAATTTTAAAGGAACACTATAACGTTAGGAATACAAATATGTCTCTAGTGTTATTAGGTGTACTCCCCACCCCGTTCGCCATAGAAAGGGTCGAAAACCTTTTTTTACATATCTTGTTCCAATGGAAAAGCATTAGAATGGCTGAGAATATTAAGATGAATCTATATCTAACCCTATAAGATAGTCCAACACAGTAGTTTTAGGAATACAGGACTGTACTCCTAACACTGTAGTGTTCCTTAAATGTTTTTGATTATTATTATTAGGTGGCAGACTGTAATTTAGCAAATATAATTCCCCTATATACTTTTATTTTCTTTAAGCACAATAAAAGATCTCCAGATTTTTTTTTATTTTTTTAAATCAAACTACCCTAGGCACCACCATGCAAATCACTAACATGGAAGACCATTCTTTTTGTTTTAAAACTCACAAAACATAGACGTTTGAACTACAAGATTATGTACATCTCCTGTAGAGACCATTCGTAAGTTGGTTCTAGGATTCCTGTATAGTAATCCATGGAGTAGTGTGATACACCTTTCAAATCAATTTGCAATTATATAATAAAAGAAGTGCTCATTGGAATATTGTGCGAGCTACAGGGTGACTGACTTCCCATGCTTGCACAGAAGCATACTGTAGATGGCATTGTAGTTACCAGCCCTGTACATAAACATCCTGCCTTCTCTCCATGTATTACCCTGTATATCCATGTATCCTGTATATAAATGTATCATCTATCGGAAGTAGCTCCTGGCTACTCTGTCTTTTACTCCTGGTTGTCTTAATACTGTGAGATCAAGGAGATTGCGAGAGTAGAGAAATGGTGACAACAAACACGCAGTACATGCTCCTATACTCTTATTGTGAGACATCCCATAGTACACACATCATTCTAAGCAAGAGGTTTCTTCTTTAATAAGTGTGTGTCTGTAAAGCTGTATACACTAAAAAGCTGTATACAATAAAATAAAATTAAAGAACGGCTGGAGTTCATTCACTATCCAGTAAATTGTCACAAAAAGTTAGGTAAAATTAGCCTAGACCTCAAAATGCTGAGACTGGCTATTTTGCCCAAATGTATCAGCTTACCAAAACATGGTGTTTAATTAAAAAACATTACAGTCTGTAAAAAAGACTGGAAGTAAATGTTAACCTGTTGTCAACTTTATTATCATATCTGATTGGACCTTCCTACTGAATGTAACATTTAAATACATTTTCATCAAAGGATGAGGCGATCAGAATTAAACGATAAGACACTTTGCCTTTGTAAATGTCATACACTGATACTTTACTTTTATCCCCTCCTCCTGGGAAGATGGAGCGGAGTCTGGCTTTCTTGTTCTTTTCTTCGGGTGCCATTGGAAGTGGTTTCGAACAATGATTCAATGCTGAAGAATCACGGTTATTACTGTTCATTCTAAGAGGAGGAGCTGGAGGTTTCTCTTCAATATCCACACTATCGGACATCTTTAGCAGTCCTCACAGCCTCCTGTAAATGACAAATGCAAGGTAGGGCTCAGTCAAGATAGCATAACACAGTGCAGAAAAAGTCACATATAGAATAAAACATGGCCATTTCTTCCCTTTGGTCAAAAACAATACTTTTAGGAACAAAATGCAAAAAAACAAGACAATAAAATCAAGTAAACATGTTGACTAAAACAGGAGTTGACATATATAATCATCATCAAGATTATTTGAGCCAGTTATTTTTTTAAGGAAAAGGTTCATAGTACATAGAGTTATACATACCCAGTCTCCATGGACCACCAACAGTCCAAGATTTGTGTATTTCTCTGTTTTATTCCAATTGAGATACTGACAAAACCTGGACTGTTGGTGGTCCATGAGGACTGTGTTAGAGAACACTGCTAGAAGTCAGAAGTCTGCTTGCTGGTTCATTAAGTTTGTCAAGCCCTATACTTGACAAATCCTAACGCAAGTCTACTCAGATAGCAGATCTTGATATCTGATTTTAATATTTCTGCTCTGATATACAATGGTTAATCTCATATTACATGATTGTAAAGTGCATTCATTCTATCAATATGAGAGTGGTATTGTCATAAAACAGGTACCCAGGGAACCTTTGTCAATTCAATGCACCAGAAGGGTTTGTTGAAACGTGAACACGGTGAAGCTTTCTACAGTTGAATCTTACCATTTCTTACTGACTGTCAGTGTATGATGCGTTTACATTGTACTAATAATTTTTAAAAAGGTAATAAATAAAGGAGTAAAATTCCTGGTTGTATGTAAGTGTTAGATGGTTCCAAAGTACACCAGTGGGAAATGCTATGAGAAGTAGGGCATTGACACATTCAAATCCAAAACCCTTATCCTTCTTACTCCTTCTATATCGTAATTGTACTGAGGAAGACTCATGCAACCTTGAAATATAGTACTAATTTGTTTTACAGAGTGACAGTACACAAGATTCCTACGTGATTACACATAGCAATTTACAGCAGTTGTTGTGTGGCAGAGAATTATGATAATCCAAAGAGTTTATAGAATTAATGCATAGATGCAAAAGGCCAGACGGAGAACCATAATTTCAACTGTTTATTATATATGTTTTTGTTAAAGGACCACTATAGGCACCCAGACCACTTCAGCTCAATGACCCTGCCTGTTTACATTAGGGTTAATCCAGCCTCTAGTGGCTGTCTCATTGACAGCCGCTAGAGGTGCTTCCACGATTCTCATTGTGATTTTCACTGTGAGAAGATGCCAACGTCCATAGGAAAGCATTGAGAATGCTTTCCTATGGACTGACTGAATGCGCGCGCGGCATGCGCTTTTGGCGGAAGAGGGAGGAAAGTCCCCAGCATTGAGGGAGCCTGGCGCTGGAGAAAGGTAAGCCTTTAACCCAGTGGCGTACACATGACCCATGGGGCCCCGGTGCGAAAAATGATCCGTGGGCCCTCCTCCCCCCCCCCACGCTTACTCTGCGCGGGCCGGGGCCGCAACACATGGCGGCGGGCACCTGTTCGCAGGGGTTGCATGGCTGCAACCCCTGCGACCTCGGTAAGTACGCCAGTGCATGCAGATTCACACACACTTAAAGGACCACTACAGACACCCAGATCACATCAACTCAATGAAGTGGTCTGGTTGTCAGGTCCCTCTAGTTTAAACCCTGCAGCTAAAAACATAGCAGTTTCATAGAAACTGCTATGTTTCACTGAGTGTTAATCCAGCTTCCGTGATTCTAAGACACTGAACGCCCATAGGAAAGCATTGAGTAATGCTTTCCTATAGGCAGTTTGAATGCGCGAGCGGCTCTTGCCGCGCATGCACATTCGGAGCTGAGAGGCGGAGGGATCCCCAGCGCCAAGGGAGTCCGGCGCTGGAGAAAGGCAAGTGCTGAAGACACACACACTCTCACGAACAGACACATACACACTAGCTAACAGACACACACATTTACTGACAGAGACACACTCAGCGACAGACATACACACACATACACACTCACTTACAAAACATACACTCTCATTGACAAACACACACTCACTAACAGACATCAAACAGACTCACTAACACACACACAGTAACACACTCACTAGCAGACATACACTCAACAGACACACTCACTGACACTCACTAGCAGACACACTCACACTAACACTCACACACAAACACACACACAAACACAAACACGAGTTTTTTTTTAAATGTAATCCCCCAGCCTCCTTACCTTTTGGAGTGCTGGGGGGATTCCTTGGGGTCCAGTGGTGCTGCTGGGCTCCTGGGCGGCCAGTCACCTGGTGGGCGGGCGGGCAGGCTGGCGCGCGCGAGGGAGCACTCTCCCCTGAGTGCTTCCTCTTCAGCTCCTTCGCGCCGCGTAGGGATGCCGGCGCCGGGGCCCCCCAGGGCAAGAGGCTGGCCCAGTGGGTACATACCAGGTCGCAGGGGCGGCCGAGCCCGGTCGCAGCCGCGACCCCTGCGACCCTGGTATGTACGCCACTGCTTTAACCCCTTCCTTCCCCTAGAGCCCGGCAAGAGGGGGGCCATGATGGTGGGGGGGACCTATTAATACTAAAGTGCCAGGAAAATGAGTTTGTTTTCCTGGCACTATAGTGGTCCTTTAAAGTCAATTTTAAAGGAACACTATAGGGTCAGGAATACACCTGAAATTGTACTATTAGATATTCATAATCAATAGCCCCCACCCCCCTCCCAAAAAAAAAAGATAGAAATATGTTGTGTCTAACAAACAGTCCATACATTGTTAAAGACAAAACGATTTTTTAAAAATGTCATCGTGTTGCATACAATTCTGATCACAGATCACAAGTTCCAAAAAAAGACTCAAATGATGTTACTGTGACGTTACAAACAACTAAAGAATGTTAACTGTGGGTTTCTATTATAATAAGTGGAACCGGCATTCATAGAATGCTAAAGAATTCACTTTGATATCTCCTCAATTGTAAGCTTGTTTGAGCAGGGCCTGCTTTACATCTTGTGTCTGTCAACCTTTTGTCTATCAATTACTTATTGTTAATTGTCCTCGTTGTATAATTGTCACGAGCTATAGAAACTGTTTGTGCTATACTAATGATAATAATTCACTTAGTATCCAGAGCAATTGACACTTTAAAGAATAAACCTATAAATTATTTTTGCTACAATTCACCTTGGACAAAATACCATTCATCATCCTTACATTACACATATTTAAAATTTTAGAAAGGTGACCTCACATTTATGTACTAGATTTCTGATGATATTTTGTTGTAAGCGGAGCTGTATTAAGATTCCACAAGGCCCTACACAAGTTATTAGTTTGGGCATCCACCCCAGGCGCAGATCCGAGTGGGGAGGGGACCAGGGCTTGTGTTTCTCAGAGAAGCCAGTCACTGGACTGAGTGCCGCTCCTACGGCCCAACCATCTGAGAGCCAAAGTAAGAGCAACCAGAAGCATGAAGTACACAGTCCACCATCAATGTGGTGGTAAGTTTCAAATGGGCAGAATGTGGTGAATGAATGTGTGTATGTGCCAGTGAGCTCTTGTCTGTATGTGTATGCATAGGCGTGCGCAGCCTATTGCATTAGGGTGTGCACCCTAAAGCACAAGCACACGCCGCATATATATATGTATGTATATATGTATATATATATATATACATACATACATACACATATATTCACACATACACACACTGCTGTGTGTGTGTGCTGTGTGATGTGTGTGTGACGATGCTGGTAGTGTGCTATGTGGGTGAGGGTGTTTGTGTGTGCGTGCTTGTGAGGATGCTGTTAATGTACTGTGTGTGAGGGTGCTGTTTGTGTGTGTGCGCTTGTGAGGGTGCTGTTAATGTACTGTGTGTGAGGGTGCTGTTTGTGTGTGAGGGTACTGGTAGTGTGCTGTGTGTGTTTGTTAGGGTCCTGTTTGTGTTTGTGAGGGTACTGTTAGTGTGCTGTGTGTGTGTGAGGGTGCTGTTTGTGTGCTGTGTGTGTGGTTTCTGAAAGGGGTCCTGTCGCAGGGGTTTCTGTGGGAGGGCACTGTTAGCGTGTGCTGGCGTGTGTGTGTGCAGGGGTGTGCTGCCCAGTGTGCTGTGTGTGAGGGTGCTGTGTGTGTTGTGAGGGTGCTGTATGTGTGTGTGTGTGGGTGCTGTATGTGTAAGCTGGTGCTGGGTGCTGTGTGTATGTTCAGAGTGCTGTGTCTGTGGGCGCTGTATGCGGGTTCTGTGTGTGTCTGTGGGTGCTGTGTATGGTGCTGCTGCGGGCTGTCTGTGGGTGCTGTGGCATGTCTGGTAGGCGCTGGAATGTGCGTGGGTGCTGAATGTTCAGGCAGTGCTGGCTGTCTTTTTCATTGGTGGGTGCTGCGTCTAGGGTGCTGGATTGCCCGGTGTTGCATGTTCAGGGTGCTGTGTATGTGTGTGAGTGCTGTGTATGTCTGTGGGTGATGTGTATGTCTGTGGGTGCTGTGTATGTCTGTTGGTGCTGTATGTCTGTGGGTGCTGTATGTGTGTGGGAGCTGTGTATGTCTGTGGGTGCTGTATGTCTGTGGGCGCTGTGTATGTCTGTGGGTGCTGTATGTGTGTGGGTGCTGTATGTGTGTGGGTGCTGTGTATGTCTGTGTATGTCTGTGTATGGGTGCTGTGTATGTCTGTGTATGGGTGCTGTGTGTGGGTGCTGTGTGGGTGCTGTATGTCTGTGGGTGCTGAATGTGTGTGGGTGCTGTGTGGGATGTTCGTAAGTGCTGTGGATGTCTGTGGGCGCTGTGACGTCTGTGGGTGCTGTGGGATGTCTGTGCGCTGTGGATGTCTGTGGGCGCTGGACGTCGTGGGTAAAAGGGATGTCTGTGGCGCTGGATGTCTGTGCGCTGGATGTCTGTGTGGGTGCTGGATGTCTGTGGCGCTGGATGTCTTGGCGCTGGATGTCTGTGTGCTGTGTGTGTATGGGTGCTGTGTATGGGTAAGCAAAGGGTGCTGTGTGTATGTCTGCTGCATGTCTGGTGGTGGGTGCTGTGAAATGCAAGTGCTGTATGTGTGTGGGTGCTGTATGTGTGTGGGTGCTGTATGTGTGTGGGTGCTGTATGTGTGTGGGTGCTGTATGTGTGTGGGTGCTGTGTATGTTTGTGGGTGCTGAATGTGTGTGGGTGATGAATGTGTGTGGGTGCTGAATGTGTGTGGGTGCTGAATGTCTGTGGGTGCTGAATGTGTTTGGGTGCTGTATGTGTGTTGTATGTGTGTGGGTGGGTGATTGTGGGGGGTGGAGGTGGGGGTACATTATTTGCTATCCCCCCTCCCTTCTTACCTTTTGTAGGGAGGGGGGATCGTGGTCCTGGTGGTCCAGTGGAGGAGGGGATCCTTGCTGCTGTGATCCCTGGTGGTCCAGTGGAGAGTTCACTCTCGCGAGATTTGAGCGTTGCCGTGGCAACGCTCATATCTCGCGAGAGGAACCCGGCGGAGCTGCCGGCAAGAGCTCCGCCGGGTCCTCTCCTGCATGTGGGTCAGTGGAGAGGGAGGCTGAGAGCAGAGCCGGCGCTCGGATAGCGCCGGCTCTGCATGAGCCGACAGGGGAGATCCTGAGATCTCCCCTGCCGGCCTCAATATACATAGGCGTGCCGCGGGGATTAGGGTGTGCCCAGGCGTATGTAAGTGAACTTCGTGTTTGTTAGAGCATGTAGTGAGCTTGTGTTTGTATTTGGCAGTCAGCTTTCTCTGGGTGTGACAATGAGTTTGTCTGTAGTGACCTTGTGTGTATCAGTGAAGTTGAGTATAGTGAGCTTGTGCATGTGTCAGTGAGCTTGTATGTGTGAGCATGTGTGTGATTGAGCTTGTGTGTGTGTCAATAAGATTGCCAGTGAGCTTAATTGTGCATTTATGTATGTGCGCTATATAATTTAATTTTAACCTCAAAGGACCAACACTTTGAATAATAATTGTATTTGCAGTACCACTACCCCTAATTGCAGTACAAGCACCAGAACCCTGCCCACGATTAGGTTGTGGTTCCACCCCTGTCCCACCATTCACTCAATTCGCTCATGTTTCAAATACTCCCATTACAAACCTTTCACGCAGCATGCAAAACAGTTACAGTCTGTGGAGGGTCTGTGTGTGAACTAGGAGTGCAGATTGAAACAACATAACTATCAGATGATATACCGGTAGCTGGCTGTTTTTCACTCAGTGGTTACACAGGGCACTGGTCTAAAGAATTTCATGGTGACATTCCGCATCCGTGTGTTCAGCATGCAGGGGGCACACACTGTTATCCTGAGGCCATGTATAATCTTAATCCTTCTTTGTCAGTCAATGTGGCATGGGCAGAAAAGATGAACCCTTAATGTATTATTGTCTATAACATTTGTGTCACCCTTATTCCCTTCTGTCCCCCATTGCGCCGCCCCCATTGATCTCTAAAAGCACTCAGTCCAGTATATGTCCCTTAACTCTAATGCTAGAATTCTAATCTCCATAAGGCTTTACCTAAGTGTTAAAGTTTGGAGAGAGAGCTGCCTGTATATCCTATACTCTCTACTTTTCCCTTTCCTCCAGTACTAAGTGGCTGAAATGAGAGTGTGAGGTAGGATTGGAAAATTGCTTCACATCCTAATTAGCCCTATGATGAATTTAGTAAGTGATGGACAGAAAAGGAAAACTAAAAGGACAGACTAAACTCAAACAGTGCAGGGTACCTGGAAGCCTGACGTCCTCGGCCAGCATACAGACCTACAAACATTACTAACCACAGCAGTTTTACATCACTGCCCTTCAATTCTGTGCCTAAAGGTAAGCTGTTTGTCTATTCACGTCTGTTTGCTACTTGAAAAAAACCCTACTATCTATCAATGGAGATTACATAGGTGAATAGACTATGAAAGACAGACAGACATATCATGGTTTTCTCTTAGACAATTTGTATTGCAAACATGATGAAACTGGAGTTATATTTTGAATACAACTCCCATCACCTTTAGCCTGCTGACCACTCTCTCAATATGGTATATAGGAATGTGCACATATTGACATTAGCCAGCCCAGTCATTTTCCGGGCTGGCAAATGATGACCCTATGACAAGTTACATATCTGGCAGCAGAGGGGTGAAACACAAAGTAAAGCCCTACACATACAGACTCCTGGCACCATGACCACTTCAAATCACTGAAGTGACCATAGTGCATGGGGTAACTCTTTAAAGGGTTAAATAAATTATATTTTTAATTCTAGACAAGCTAGTATTTCCATATAAGCTTGCACAGGAAAGAACAAAAACAAAGCAAGTTACAACAGTAAACGACCTTGGATAAAAATGACATAATATATTTACATTTATACTAAGTTTAAAGTCCATGCACATATGGTTTACATAGCTACTGTCACATGACTATTTATTGGGAAAACCCAGCAAACTGACCAAACCAGCACGACAAGAAAGTAGATTTAAAAAGACTACAGACAGCTCCGTGGTCATTGACATAATTTAACTCTTTGATGACACAGCAAAGAAGCATGTCTGAATTCAAAGACATGAGGTGATTTTACAGCTGTGTCCTGTATATGCTAGCTCACACAGGCATATTAACAACGCATGCCAGTGAGTTTACAGGACTTTTGAAATGTCACGAAAACAGTGTTTCTTTAGTAAGGCTTATAGTGGCAAAACTAACTGCAGTTCAGCAGGCAAAGAGTAGTGTTGGTCCAGTGAGTTAAAATGTCCACTAGGGGCAGCAATGGCAAAAAAAATATTGATTTCTGTCCATTGTATACATAGTATGTATTCATCACTTTTGCATATCTGACACGGAAATTACATATACACCAAATATTGCTTAACGCAATGTTTTCACTCTTTGATTGCAAGGCTTTATTGTCCACTTTTAAGTGAATACTCCTAGCTTTTATTATTATTATTTTTGCCACTTATATAGCACCAACGTATTCCACAGTACATTCCAATATTCTATAGTCTTTTGGTTTTGTTGCTTAGAGTGTTATTCACTAAAGTGAGCATTCAAAGTGAATTCAACGTGTCATTTTAAATTTAAGGTCAAAATAGCCAAATTGGAAACATTCTCTACATCAGCTATACTTTCCACTCAGCTACTATGGCCTTAAATTTGAAATTCACTTTAATTCACCTTGAATTCTGACTTTATTAAATAATACTGTAAGTGTTGCAGTTTTAATGGAGCCAGATCTTCTGGGATCCAGCACCTTACTAAGGCGGTAGATATGTATTTAGGTTGTGAGATAAATTATATAGATCTTGTTCTTTGTTCACAGATTCCATAGTGCTTTACAATATTATGAAAGGGGGGGATTTAATTATCAATAGGACAATTACAAGAAAGCTTACAGGAGCGATAGGTTGAAGAGGACCCTGCTTAAACAAACTTACAGTCTATAGGAGGTGGGGTGTAATAGGACAGGAGATAGCAATCAAATAAGGTTGGAGTGAAGCAGAGCTGGAGGAGAGAGCAGAGTGCTGCCCTTTAGGAGAGAGCAAGAGATAGGTGTGTAAGGTAGCGGTTACTCTGGGAGGCCATAAGCTTTCCTAAAGAGATGGGTTTTAAGGCACTTCTTAAACGACCGAAGACTAGGGGAGAGTCTGATGGTAGGCAGGCTATTCCCTAGGAAGGGAGCCGCCTGCAAGAAGCCCTGCAAGTTGGCCGTACAGGTGTGAGCAGCTGACAGGAGAAGGTCACGGGCTGAGCGGAAAGACTGAGAAGAGGCATACCTATGGATCTGTGAAGAGATATAAGAGTGGCTAGAATTGTTCAGTGCTTTATAAGTGTGGGTTAGTACTTTGAATTGACTCCTATAGGATACAGGAAGCCAATGTAAAGACTGACAGAGGGGTGAGGTGTGAGAGGAGCGAACGGAGATGAAAATCAGTCTGGCAGCAGCATTCATTACAGACTGTAGCAGGGCAATACGGCTTTTGGAAAGACCAATTAGGAGAGGGTTACAATAATCCATGCAGGAAATTACTAGAGCATGGACAAGCTCCTTAGTAGCATCAAGTGTAAGAAAGGGGCGGATGCGGGCTATGTTTTTAAGATGGAAGCTTAAAAACATATGTTTATATAGAATAACCAACAACACAAAGAGATAGAACATTTGATTATAAAAATATTACGAGTTGCAGCCGTACAGGAGAAGTCACATTCCTGTTAATGAAACGACTGTGCAAAACTGTTGCAAGCTCTGGATGAATGAAGCAGACAGACTAACACTATAGACAGGAAGGGGCGAAGGGCTGGAGTCTGCTTGCAACATATGCTTTCATTTACAGAAGTAGTCTTTTTTTTTTTTCCCCAAGACAAATGACGGTGCTTCTTTCTGTGAATATATTGAGGAAGAAACATTGCAGCAGGAAAGCCCGCATTTATTGTATACATAAAGGTGGTTAAAAATGCATGGGAACTGTTTCTTGCTATCATGCAAATGACACAGCTACCTATATTTTATAACTGCAAATTACCAATGTTGACATTGTTTTTTTGTTTTTATGTTTTATCCCTTTTGGGTGCGCAAGTTACCTTCAGAAAGCGCCATAAAGAGTACCACAAGCTTGAATTGGAGGCTACAGCTTGAAATTCACCATTACGGGGTATGCTAATGAATTACTACGACACTGTTTTGTTTGTGAACTACATTTCCCAAAAGGCTAAGTAAGCCACGCAAACATCCCTCTTGTTTATGTGACATATTTTGTAAAACAAAACGTTTATGGAAATTTGTCATTTATGATTATTATTTTTTTAGGTATAACAGCTAAAATGTTACAATGTGTTAAAAAATTCAAACTGTTAACAGTGCAGTGTTACCTACACCAGTTTAAAATACACTGAGGAGAAGAAATGACAGGGTACATATGAAAAATATTTACCAAACTATATACTCTAAATAAAGAAGCTGAGAGTGAGGTGTTGTGGATTGGTGGTTCTGCAAGCCCAAGCCCTGGATGTACATGTACTTGTATGGCACTGTATATATACTTGTACTAAGAAGTGTAAGTAGGCTATATTGTAACGAAACTGGATAGTGTGAGATGATTTTTACAAACAGCCTGCCTTTCCATTAGCCAAAATGATGATCATGGGATTTTTTTGTTCAAGGCCATTTTAACTGAGACACTTGCAAAGTCAATAAAACTTGACCTTTGGTGAAAAGACACCATATAATAGCCAGCCTCTTACTAATAGGCGATTTAATGTAATTTTCAGAGAGGAACATGGGTAAGCACAGATGATGTGGACTTTGCTCCCAATAGTATCTTGGGAATTGTAGTAAAGAGAAGTTGATGTGCCAGTGGTTACCTACCCCAGGAGCCTAGCTTAATTACCTTCTCCATAAATCAAGCGCCTGACAGACCTACATGTGTAGCGTTCAGCTAATTTCGTGCTAGAGAGTGTTAGCGTGATATTTGGGAAGTTGCATACATAAATTGGTTAAAAGGAAGTGACTAGAGACAAGAAGTTGATCCATGCTGTATTCATTGTATAATGAAGTGTAAAAAATACTGTTTCTCAGATCTCCATTTTAGTAATATTTGTCCACAACATCAACAAAATCTTTCAGGAACTTCTTAACCTGTGACAAACCCAAACAGCCATCAGTGTCAGATGTGAGAAATGTGATGTGACACAGCCGTGAGCATAAAATTGTTTTAAAAAAATGCAATATAGCACAGCTCACTCTACTAAATGCAAAACAAATCTAGCCCACTATGTCTTGAAAATTGCTTTTGCCTTATGTAGCCTACATTCTTAACCACTACAACAGCCACCCTCTGCAGTACATATACAGGGTCCTCGACCACATGCACAATATTCACTGTAGGTTTTTTGTTTTTTACGCTTTATCTCCATAATGCATTGAATGGTGACAGAGAGTCTTAAACTAACATTATTATGTTAAAGGTGCACTTTAAGCACCATAATCAATGTAGGTCATTGTAGTTATTAAGTCTGTGCTTTCAAACTGCTGTCAAACTGTTTTGGAGCAATTTAACAAAAATATGACTCCCATTGGGACCCAAAGCCCTGCTCCCTACAGCTTCCAAAGCTACCCCCTTCACCTGCAACCTATCGGTGGTTAAAGAAAGACTAGAGCATTAGGAATACAAATCTGCATTCCTACAAGTAGGGTGCCAGGTCCCTGCCACTTGCACGCTCCTTACCTCTCCTCCCCTGGTGACGACACTGAGGAGGAAGCATTGGTGACCTAGTGCACAGGCCAGGCACGCATTAGAACTTTCCCATAGGAAAGCATTGAATCAATTTTTTCCTATCACACGCCTGAGTGTTAGTCAGTGCAGCGGAATCGTCTCTAGTGGCTGTCACACTGACTGCCACTAAAGGAGGACTTAATCCTGCAATGTAAACATTGCAGTTTCTCAAAAACGCTATTTTGTTAACATTGTAGCATTAAGGGACAGAAGCACTGCACTCAGACTACTTCATTGAAATGGCCTGGGTGACTACAGTGTTCCTTTAATGGCTTTAGATGGATATTACTGAAGGCATGTGTATAATTCAAAATCAAACCAACAAAAAAAACTAACCTCTGAATACATAAAATGGAAAAAAGGCTCTTTTTCCATTGACCAGCTGTACATAAAAACTGGCATCATGATGTGCTCATTTTATTTGAAACAATTCCTTCAATATTGTTTTTTTTGTACCATTGCTTTCTAATCTACAACACAATGATTTAAATTTACAATATTAACAGTATTGTTCAAAAATATAATTGCACTTAAAGATTACATTTGATTTATTCAGGAAATTACCGGGACGTTCTGTGATTATGTTATAACAGTTATATAGCACATGTTGGGAGGGTTCTTTTTTTATTTAGTTCAGGGGTGTAATAATTTGGGAAATGTTAACCTATTTTTAAGCATTTGTTTGGTTTGTTTTAAAGATATTAGTATAGACATATATCGATACATGAAATTCATAGGAAGCACAAAGACGTACGATAAATTAGCATTTTTCTGTGTACGTAGTATTTTAGGATTTTAAAGATTGCATGTTATCTTGTTTGTAGAATACAAGCAGAAATATATTTGTCACCTATAGTAGAAATATAGAAAACATGAAAATAGTCGAAGTTTCCTGCCTATTAAAATACCAAAAGAATGTAAATCTATCAGGGTTCTTCACTAAAGTTCTAATTCAAACTCGTTTAGTGTGTGGGAAGAGGGAACTGTCATTTCAAGTCCCCTTGCAGTCATTTAAATGGAAATAATTAAGATTGATGGAGAAATATTTTATCTACATTTCAATTTTTGACAAAAAATGGTTGTAACGTGAGACTTAAAGCGATGCTCTAGGTACCAGAACTGGCACAGGTTAATGTAGTGGTTCTGGGGAAAAAACATTGTCCCTGCAGGTTCACCAGTGTAAACACTACCTTTTCTGAGAGCTGGGGAAAATAATATAAGTAAAAAATGTTTAGCTAGTACAACACTTTAACGTTAGAAATACATATTTGTATCCTAAAACTAGAGTTTTTCTTTAACCCCTTAAGGACACATAACATGTGTGACATGTCAGGATTCCCTTTTATTCCAGGAGTTTGGTCCTTAGGGGGTTAATGGGATAAATCTTGTTTTCTTTGCATTGTATGTATGATTTTTGGCGGTGAAAGGGTTAAGCGAAAGGTTCTGATAAACACGCACAATGAGTTAAATTATAATCAGAGCAAAATGGAGAACAGCACAGAGTGTACAAGGCATTGCAAGTTTGATAATGACAATAAGGTGGGATTGGTTCCGTGTATTCTATGTATTGTAGGGAAATGAAAACCAAATTTAAAAATTTAGATAAAGTGATGATTTGGAAAAATTCTCCAACTTATGGATACAGTTGCCATGTTTGTTTACTCAAACCATTTTCAAGTGAGTAATCTTATCTCCTGCTCCATCAATGAAAAGGGATTTCACTTCCTGATTATCCATTGAAATATGTAATATAATTGGTATTAATGCGGCTGTGAACACAGGACTATAGCAAGAACTGGCTTCGCCAAATAACTGCACCCTTCCTACACCACCAAGTCATCATCAACAGCAATTTGGTGCCACAGTGTTAATGCACCCTGTATCATGCAGCAAACTGTGCATTTACATCAGAATGGCTATTCCTAAAGAGTTGGGCATGTTTTTTCTCTGTTAAAACCAAACTTTTCAATACACTTATCCATGCTTAAAAGTGGGACCACACATACAGAATCATACCACGAACCTCTTTCAAGCACCTGGTTGTTACACTCAAATATTTGACATTTTGATTTATTCTACGCTCCGATGATTTTCTGGATTCTATGACCCAAATATAATCTCTTGCTATGACCTTTACCCAATAGTTTCTTTGGTGCAAATGTTCCTGCTTAGTAAGCTTAAAGGGACACTCCAATCCCCCGAAGAACCTCAACTTGTTAAGTGCCTTATATGTGAAGAGTGTATCCTGGTTTTCTAATTTTACAAGATGTGCAGTTTTCAATATAAATTGGCGCTTTTATTAATTTACCTTGATACACTCCCCTTGCTGTCATGATATTACTACCTGGTTTGGTTAGCTCAGTGGAGCTAAACGCAAGAGAAAGGAATTGTCCAGAGCACCTGCCTTGCAAAGACTTCTCGTTGCACTTGATGAATAGGGTATCCATGCAAGTGAATAGTAAATATTTGGCAAGGATATTTCTGTAATGAGGCCAAGTTGCTTTGAGTAATAATTTAATTTCTATTTAGATTTTTTTTTATAGATTACATATAATGAAAAATTGACTGATTAAACATACATTTATACAATGCAAAATCATATTTGATCCCCAAAAATATTATTTCAAAAACATAGAAACATAGAAACATAGAATGTGACGGCAGATAAGAACCATTCGGCCCATCTAGTCTGTCCAATTTTCTAAATACTTTCTTTAGTCGCTAGCCTTATCTCATAGTTAGGATAGCCTTATGCCTATCCCACGCATGCTTAAACTACTTTACTGTGTTAACCTCTACCACTTCAGCTGGAAGGCTATTCCATGCATCCACTACCCTCTCAGTAAAGTAATACTTCCTGATATTATTTTTAAACCTTTGTCCCTCTAATTTAAGACTATGTCCTCTTGTTGTGGTAGTTTTTCTTCTTTTTAATATAGTCTCCTCCTTTACTGTGTTGATTCCCTTTATGTATTTAAATGTTTCTATCATATCACCCCTGTCTCGTCTTTCCTCCAAGCTATACATGTTAAGATCCTTTAACCTTTCCTGGTATGTTTTATCCCGCAATCCATGAACCAGTTTAGTAGCCCTTCTCTGAACCCTCTCTAAGGTATCAATATGATTCTGAAGATACGGTCTCCACTACTGTGTACAATACTCCAAGTGAGGTCTCACCAGTGTTCTGTACAATGGCACGAGCACTTCCTTCCTTCTACTGCTAATACCTCTCCCTATACAACTAAGCATTCTGCTAGCATTTCCTGCTGCTCTATTACATTGTCTGATTACCTTTAAGTCATCAGAAATAATCACCCCTAAATCCCTTTCCTCATATGTTGAGGTTAGGACTATCAAATATTCTGTACTCTGCCCTTGGGTTTTTACGTCCCAGATGCATTATCTTGCACTTATCCACATTAAATGTCAGTTGCCACAATTCTGACCATTTTTCTAGTTTACCTAAATCATTTTCCATTTGGCTTATCCCTCCTGGAACATCAACCCTGTTACATATCTTAGTATCATCAGCAAAAAGACATTCTGCAATATCACTAATAAAAATATTAAAGAGAATGGGTCCAAGTACAGATCCCTGAGGTACCCCACTGGTGACAAGTCCAAGCTTCGAATATATTCCATTAACTACAACCCTCTGTTGCCTGTCACTCAGCCACTGCCTTACCCATTCAACAATATTTGAATCCAAACTTAAAGATTGCAGTTTATTGATAAGCCTTCTATGTGCAACAGTGTCAAAAGCCTTACTGAAATCTAGGTAAGCAATGTCTACTGCACCACCCTGATCTATAATTTTAGTTACCCAATCAAAAAATCAATAAGATTAGTTTGGCATGATCTCCCTGAAGTAAACCCATGTTGTCTCTGATCTTGAAATCCATGTGTTTTTAGATGTTCATCAATCCTATCCTTTAACATGGTTTCCATCACTTTCCCCACTACTGAAGTAAGGCTTACTGGCCTATAGTTGCCCGACTCCTCCCTATTACCTTTCTTGTAAATGGGCACAACATTCGCTAACTTCCAATCTTCTGGGACTACTCCTGTTAACAATGATTGGTTAAATAAATCTGTTAATGGTTTTGCTAGTACACCACTAAGCTCTTTTAATAGCTTTGGGTGTATTCCATCAGGTCCCATTGACTTATTTGTCTTTACTTTTGACAGTTGAAATAGAACCTCTTCCTCTGTAAACTCACGTGTAATAAATGACTCATTTATCCTTTTTCTCAACTGAGGTTCCTTTCCTTCATTTTCATCTGTAAATACAGAACAAAAATATTCATTGAGGCTGTCAGCTAGACCGTTATCCTCTTCTACATACCTTCCTTCTTTTGTTTTTAATCTAACTAATCCTTGTTTTACTTTTCTCTCATTTATGTATCTAAAAAATGTTTTATCCCCCTTTTTTATTGACTGTGCTATTTTCTCTTCTGTGTGTGATTTGGAAGCTCTTATAACTTGCTTAGCCTCTTTCTGCCTAATCTTATAGATCATTTTATCTTCCTCACTCTGTTTTTTTTTATAATTCCTAAATGCTAACTTTTTGTTTTTAACTATTTTGGCCACATCTGTGGAGTACCACAGTGGTTACTTGATTTTTTTGCTTTTACTGACAAGCCTAATGCAATTTTCTGTTGCCTTCAATAGTGCAACTTTTAAATAATCCCATTTCTCTTGGACTCCATTTAAATTGCTCCAGTCTGATAATGACTCCTCTACCCATATTCTAATTTTAGGAAAGTCTGTTTTTCTAAAGTCTAAAACTTTTGTTTTTGTGTGGTGTGACTCAGTCACTGTTCTTATATTAAACCACACTGACTGATGATCACTGGATCCTAAACTTTCACCTACAGTAATATCTGATACCAAATCTCCATTTGTTAACACTAAATCTAGTATGGCCTCTTTACGAGTTGGCTCCTCAACAACTTGTTTTAGAGACAATCCCAGTAGGGAGTTTAGAATATGTGTGCTCCTGGCACAAGTAGCTAATTTTGTTTTCCAATTTACATCAGGAAGATTAAAGTCACCCATGATGATAACTTCCCCCTTCATTGTCATTTTAGCTATTTCCTCAACTAGTAGATTATCTAACTCTTCAATTTGTCCTGGGGGCCTATAAATCACACCTACATGAGTTACTGTGTGATTACCAAATTCTAACGTAACCCAAACGGACTCTATGTTTGCCTCACTAACTTTTATTAGGCTAGATTTTATGCTATCCTTCACATACAAGGCCACCCCACCCCCTTCCTTGCCTTCCCTATCTTTCCCATATAAAGAGTACCCTGGTATTGCTATGTCCCAGTCATTTTTCTCATTATACCATGTCTCAGTAACAGCGACTAAATCTACACTATCAGTTGCCATTATTGCCACAGGTTCATGGATCTTATTCCCTAAACTGCAAGCATTTGTAGACATGACTCTAAGCTTATCATTTTTTAACACACTTGCTACAGGCACCTTCTGTCCTTGTTTTGGGGGACAATTGGATTGATGTTTTATCACCCTTTTGCCCCCCCCCCCCTCCTTGTTTAAATACATCCTTGCAAAACCTCTGAACTGCTCACTGAGAACATTTGTTCCCTTTTGAGAAGGATGCAAACCATCTTTTTTGTACAGCTTATCTCCATTCCAAACAGAGCTACCATAAGAAATAAAGCCAAATCCTTGCTCCTGACACCATTCACCAAGCCACAAATTAAAGTCCCTAATACGCATCCGCCTGTCGTTCTGAGTGTTATGCACAGGCAAAACGTCAGAGAATGACAGTGTGGAATCAACCTGCCGTATATCATTGGCAAAAACACTAAAAACTTCCTTAACCTCTGAAACCTCATTGCAAGCCAAGTAATTTGTCCCTAGATGGACAAGTACATCCAATTCCCCTTCCTGCTTTGCTTGCTTAACAATATTACAGATACGTCTCCTGTCTCTGTGAGCAGTAGCTCCGGGAAGACACCTCACAAGACCACCATTGTCCATCTCCACACCTCTTATAATGGAATCCCCCAACAACAACTGCTTTCTATTAGGCCTCACCATAGTCTCCAAGCCGGTCTCCACAACACCACTAGGCTCAGTGCCTCTCTCCACAACACCACTAGCCTCAGCGCCTCTCTCCACAACACCACGAGCCTCAGCGCCTCTCTCCACAACACCACTAGCCTCAGTGCCTCTCTCCACAACACCACTAGCCTCAGTGCCTCTCTCCACAACACCACTAGCCTCAGTGCCTCTCTCCACAACACCACTAGCCTCAGTGCAGAAAATGAATTATGAAGAGCAACAGATTGTGCAATATACATTTTATCCACAACTCTAAGTCTACCAGATCCTACAGTAATCCATCTGCCATTCCTAGATGGATTACTGTAGGATGTATTAAAAGAATAACAAAAATAGAGATAAACAGTGGCATACGTGTCCTCAGATGTGATGTTTTGGATGTTCTTTCAGTATATCAATTCAAATATATCCATTGACCCCCCTATGCCTCAATACCTTGTACACCTGGTGTTTAATGTAATTTAGGTAAGTACTTTATAAAATGAGTATACTTACCATGATGTTTTCTTTCTTGTTCTCTGACACTCTATTGTTGTGTTGAGCTAGTTGTACCTGCAGTGCCACTAAGTAGGTCACACACACACTGCAACAGACTCACTTCAACTACATAATAAGAATGCTGATTGGTTAACTTTGCTACCACAGTCATAGTGTTGCCCCCGAGGGCTGCAGGACTTGTTATTCTAAAACTTGCTAAACATCTCTTGGTATGCATCACACATGTAAGGGAACGGCTCCAACTGCATGCTTAAGCCAATTTGTCAGACAATTTTGATCAAATTGAATTTCATCTTCAAGCAATCCCTACGGAATAAAATTATTAGCCATAAACAATTCTGGGGTAAAGTCACCTAAAAGTACTTAAGAAAACTGAAGGAATATAATCAGAATGGACAGCTGGCTACCCTGCATGTTACAAATACTATACCTCATTTTAGTTATTTAAAAATATATCAAGACAGTTAAAGAACACTATAGGGTCAGGAACACAACCATGTATTCCTGACCCTATAGTGCTAAACTCACCATTTAGGTGGCTGGTCCCCTCCCCTCCCCACGGGAGCAAGCATTGGATTGGAAAAAATCAGCAAGGGGGCAGGTCCAAACACAGTTTTGGCCAATCAGCACTTCCTCATAGAATGCTGGTTTAATATACATAAAAATATATTTGTAGCTCTGTATTTATATACTTTACATGGAATTAACAATGTGTGTTTAAATATGACCTGTCATGTCCACACTTCTTTTCACATCCAAATTACTAAAAAAAAAAATTAGCTATTGGTTGTGCTAAAAAATGTTTAATATTTGCTTTCTTTCTATTTATTTTAAATTACATTTATAGTCATGGTTAGCCAAAATAGGCAATCTACTCTAAAAATTGTTAGTGTAGTACATCCGGTGCATGCATGTGTACAACATTATACACACTCATGCATATGGAATTCTTTTTTTTTTTATTCCTGAGCACACCAGAGGCATCATGGTATTTAAAGACCCCACAATACGGCAGAGTAGCTGAGAAAAGTATTTTTTTTTTTACATGCCTCCACTGCACTGAAAATGCTGAAATAGCTCTAGGAGTGATAGTTTTTCTTTAAAACTGTAATGTGTAATAATTTAGTTACAACTATTTGAACATACCACAGAAAGTGGTTGTAAAGTGGTCATGTGTGCCACTTTATGCGTCTAGCCAGAGACTGCCTTTTTCATTCTGCGACCCATGCACGTGCAACTGAGTGGAGCTATGTAGATCAGCTTTCCACTGCAAGGTGCTTGAAATGACAGTGTGTGTTGCAGGAAAGACATTGACTTCAATCTCTGCTGCTCTGCATATTAAAGGACCACTATAGGCACCAAGAACACTTCAGCTCAATGAAGTGGTCTGGTGCCAGGTCCCCCTAGTTTTAACCAGGGCCAGACTGGCCCACAGGGATACCGGGGAATTTCACGGTGGGCCGGTGGTCTTGGGGCCGGCAGTGCAGCACCTGAAAAATGTATTTTTTCCTCCTCTGAGTTTTTGTGTGAGGGCTGGGGCAGATATTTACTGAGGTGGCTGCTAGAGGCTGGTACACAGACAGAGGTGGCAGCCAGCTGCAGCAAGGACGGGTGAGAGTCTCTCACACATTGCCAGCTTCTCTGCACGGCCAGTATGGTAGGATCCAGCCCCCGCACTGGATCTCCGCCCCCCCAGCCTCAGCCTGGTGAACTTTCACACAGGAAGCACCTGATATAGGATCCACACTGCCAGTGACAGGTAATTGAGAGAGAGAGAGAGAGAGAGAGAGAGAGAGAGAGATTGTGTGTATCAGTGAGCGTGTAGAGTGCTTGTGTGTATAAATGAGCTTGTAGTGTGCTTGTGTGTATCAGTGAGCGTGTAGAGTGCTTGTGTGTATCAATGAGCTTGTAGTAAGCTTGTGTGTATCAGTGAGCTTGTAGTGTGCTTGTGTGTATTAGTGAGCTTGTAGTGGGCTTGTGTGTGTGTGTGTATCAGTGAGCTTTAGTGTGCATCGGTGAGCTTGTAGTGTGTATCAGTGAGCTTTAGTGTGCTTGTGTGTATCAGCGAGCTTGTAGTGTGCTTGTGTGTGTATCAGCTAGCTTGTAGTAAGCTTGTGTTTGTCAGTGAGTTTGTAGTGTGCTTGTGTGTTTATCAGCTAGCTTGCAGTGTGCTTGTGTGTATCAGTGAGCTTGTATTGTGATTGTGTATCAGATAGCTCATAGTGTGCTTGTAGTGTGCCTGTGTGTGTATCAGTGAGCTTGTAGTGTGCATCAGTGAGCTTGTAGTGTGCTTGTGTATATCAGTGAGCTTGTAGTGTGCTTGTGTGTGTATCAGTGAGCTTCTAGTGGACTTGTGTGTGTATCAGTGAGCTTGCCTGTAATAAGCTTGTGTGTGTCAGTACGTTTGACTGTTGTGAGCTTGTGTATGGGGCAGGGAGCTTGTGTGTGTTGGTGTGCTTATCTGTAGTGAGCTTGTGTGTGTCAGAGAGCTTCTGTGTGTCAGTGAGCTTGTGTGGGTCAGAGCAGCTCTATGTTTGTCATTAGCGAGCTTGTGTTGGTCAGAGAGGTTGTGTGTGTCGTGAGCTTGTCTGTAGTTAGGTTGTGTTTGTCACAAGCTCACAACAGTCAAACGTACTGAGTTTGTTTCTAGTGTGCTTGAGTGAATGTCAGTGAACTTGTGTACGGTAGTAAGCTTGTCTGTAGTGAGCTTGTGCATGGGTCAGAGAGCGTTTGTGTGTATCGGTGAGCTTGTCTGTTGACAACTGACACAATGCTGATATCGGCATGGAGTATTTCCCTGCTTAAAGAATTGTCCACAAGCAGAGCCAGTCACAACGGACAGGGGGCGTCCTGGAGGGTGGCGGTTATAGCACTGTAACACCCATGGATCATCTAGACCGAGGGGCTGCAGGTAAGACAAAAGTCTTTCAAAGTACATACATATAAACAATACAAGCATACTATGTGACACAATGAATTAGAGGGCTGGAATAATTTTTTTCCAGGGCTGCTTTCTGTTCCCAGTCCGGCCCTGGTTTTAACCCTTCAGCTGAAAACATAGCGGTTTCAGAGAAACCGCTATGTTTACATTGAGGGTTAATCCAGCCTATAGTGGCTGTCTCCCTCACAGCCACTAGAGGTGCTTCCGCGATTTACACTGAGTAAATCACACTTATTTGACGCTAGACGTCCTCACGGGCCTCCAGCGTCAAAAAAAAAATCCCCATAGGAAAGCATTGAGTAATACTTTCCTAAGGGAAGGTTTGAATGCGCGCGCACCTCGGGAGCTGACGTCGATTAAGAGGTCAGTGCCGAGGGAGCCCGGGGGCGCTGGATTAAGGTAAGCAAATAAATGGTTAATTAACCATTTATTCTCCGCAGAACGGGGCCCTAGTCATCGTTTAGGTGACTAAGGCTATATAGCGTTAGGAATACATATTTGTAATCCTAACGCTGCCTTTAAGGAAATGTATGCAAATCATTGGTCATTTTTTATCATTATAAAAAGTCTCTTGCCATTTCAATGCTAGATTTTGCTGAAACCTATTTATTATTCTGGAAACAAGCTTCACCAAAACAGGAAACTTCTGTCAGAGATCTATTTTTTTCAAACAACGAACATTTGTACTCATAGGATTGTTAGTTCCCTATCGGACTTTTTTTTAAAGAACTCTGAGGTTAAGTTTCTCTCTCTGTGTAATGATGGTGCCTTCAGAGTGCTTTGATTTATTGGGCTTGAGGCTGTGTGCCCAAGCAGATGTCACCATCAGACAGTAATGTGTTTTAGCACATAAGCCTAGAAAGTTTTAATATTTTAGGCTCTGCTTATGGGTTCATAGAGGTCACAATGACCCATCTAGTAAAGATACTGAAAAAAAGGGCTAGTGTGTCCCTTGCATGTTTTTAACATGCATAAATATAAATATCATCAAATGTGTTTATTTGATATATTTACTGGCATTTAGCAACACTGTTTGATGTCAGAAAGAGAAGTTCTTTAAAAAGAGATCTTGTCATGATGTTAAAAAAATTACAGTTTTAGAAAAGGGAAGTTCTGCCTTAGAAACATTATGGCACGATTGTAACATGGGTTGCGACAGCAATGGTTAACACTGCAATCAATTCTTTAGACGATTATAATTATTATTACCATAATTTATGAAGCATCGACATATTCATTAGTACTGTGGACGAATAAAGACATATATTTAATACATATCCATTCAAAAAGAACAGAGAACCCTGCCTGTGTGCAAGTTTACACAAAGTGCTTAAACGACCACTATAGTCACCCAGACCACTTCAGCTCAATGAAGTGGTCTGGGTGCCAGGTCCCCAGGTTTTAACCCTTCAGTAAACAGAGCAGTTTCAGAGAACTATAGTTGTCCTTTAACTAAATGACATGCAAACTCAGAAATTAAAATATAACTATATACATGACATATAAGACAAAGACTTAACTAGGTTGTAAGGTCACAAAAGCAAAACCAGGGGCTTTTTAGGTGCAACATTGTAATTATGTCACAGATTAGTAGCAGACATTGCTGTAGTGATGGATTGGGTGTGAGTCTCGGTTGGATAGATGCTTGCAAAAAAAAGAAATCAGCACCATATACTACTACGTTGTATATAAGAAAGATAAACATAATAACTATTTGCAATCGTTTAAAATGATGTATGGATAACAAATACATAATAGACAACACAGCAATTGTATTCATGGATTGTATTCTTCTTTCGTGTGTTCATACTTTAGCAAAATATTGGGGGGGCAAATGTTTTACCTTTTTGGAAGCAGAAATACAGTATTTAGGTGCCACTGCATAAATAGATGTATATTTGTAAAAATGATCAGGTAAAGATAATCCTGTTTTTTTTTTTTTACTTTTTATAAGGAATCCAACTGCATTTTTGGAAATGCTGATTTCTAAAAATGACACCCCAATGTAATAATAAAGCCCCTATATGGGTCTAGTACTCACAAACAAAACATACATTTACCACAAAGTCTCTGTTAGATACGGGTCATTACTGTCAGGATTACTGTTTGATCCAGCATGTAGAACTGTATAGCACGGATGACAAATAAGTAACGTATTACCGGTCCTTAGAATGGCCGGATTTAACGTACAAAGAATAGTCAAAAATACTAGCCGAGGTCAGGGAACACAGAAAGGGACACAGCGATGAGGAAAGCCAGGAGTCAGGATACCAGAATATAGAGAAGTCAATAAACAAAGCCAAAATCTAAAACCAGGTAGAAAACTATAAACAGGAACGCGCTCTCAGACAACCACAAGGGAAACCACGACAGGGCACTGAGCAGGATGAGAACTGGGCCTAAATACCCCACCTCTAGATCTGATAGGCTGTAACCGGCCTTTGACCCCAAAGTCAGTTACCAGGTTTCATTTACATAATTGCTGCTCAGCATTAACCCTTCTGTGGATTAGGTTGCTGCTCGGCACAACTTTTCCTGTGTGGACAGTAGGGATCGACCGATTATCGGTCCGGCCGATATTTGGTATTTTCGGCAATATCGGTATCGGCCAATTCAGATACCGATATTGCCGATAATATATAACAGGACCGCCGGGCCCATTACAAGCCCGGCGGTCCTGTGGGGGCCAGCAGCAAGCGCTGACTTACCTTGCAAGCAGCTCCTACAGCTCTCTGTGTAAATCTCGCGAGACCCGCGGCCGCAGAGCGTTGCCACGGGTTACCATGGCAACGCTCCGCGCGGCACTAAGAGCCGCGAGATTTACACAGGGAGCTGTAGGAGCTGCTTGCAAGGTAAGTCAGCGCTTGCTGCTGCTGAGCCACCACTGTACTTAACAAGCCACTGGACCACCAGGGAATACTATATCCCCCTCCCTGGTAAGAAGCAGGGAGGGGGGACTAAACAAAAAATAAAAAAACATTTAAATATTAAAAAAAATATTAAAATAAAAAATTACACAAATTACATCACTACACACTCTACACAAACACACTCTACACATACACACTCTACACATACACACTCTACACATACACACTCTACACATACACACTCTACACAAACACACACTGGGGGGGAGGGACTAAACAAAAAAAACATTTAAATATTAAAATAAAAAATTACACAAATTACATCACTACACACACACACACACACAAACACACTGCACACATACTGCATTACATACACACATACTGCATTACATACACACACTACACAGACACACACACACTGCATTACATACACACACTACACAGACACACACACACACACACTGCATTACATATACACACACCACAAACACACACTGCATTACATACACACACTGCACACACACTGCATTACATACACACACACACTGCATTACATACACACACACACTGCATTACATAGACACTGCATTACATACACACACACACTGCATTACATACACACTACACATACACACACTGCATTACATACATACACTGCATTACATACATACACATACACACTACACAAACACACACACTGCATTACATACACACACAAAAACACACTGCATTATACACACACAATACATAAACACACTGCATTATATACACACTACACACACTGCATTATATACACACTACATTCATTATACACACACTACACAAATACACACTCTGCATCCACTACACACACAGTTCCCCTGTCTAAAAACATTTCATCCACTACATGTGGCATGTATATTTTGTGCATTTACCTTTCGAATTAGTTTATTTATTCAAAATAGTAAATGTACAGAATATCGGCAAGATATCGGCTATCGGCATCGGTATCGGCTCTAAAAAATCAATATCGGTCGATCCCTAGTGGACAGTAAATGTAATTAACCTTTTTATAAGCGGATGAATACGTGACAATTACAGACTCTAGCTCTAAAAAAAATGATTAGGGCCCTCTCGCCTTCACTCTACCTGGAAGTAATGCTAACTTGGCTATCTTAACCTACATTTTGCAATTTAGTTTTCAATTTGTTTTCAGTTTTAAACACTGCTTATTGTTTATAAATGTATTATAATGTCTCACTAAGCCTATGAATTGATATGCAAGATAAAATAAGTGTGCATGTTTTACATGTAAATCACAACAGGGAAATTTTATTCTAGGGTTAAAGAGCAAAAGTCTTGTCAAAAAAAAATATTTCTTTAAATAAAGAACAAATTTCATTGGAAGTGAAGACAAATCGATGCACTGAATAAGGTTTGAAGTTCTGAGAATTTCAAGTCTAGAATGATACAGAAATTCCCAACAGACTATTTAAAGAGGAACTACCATATTTTCATATCAATTTCTTATTCAAATGGTATCATTATTCTATGCCTTGATGAACGGTGATGTTAGTGCCTCTGTGAAAGGCAGGCTCAGGTAAGTAGAACTCACCTTTACCCCCCGGATGATGACGGTGCTGCTTTAACATGCATTTTATGCAATGAATAAAAAAAAATTATTACATAAGAGTGATACACACAAACACAGTAATGCAATAGAAAACAGATTCTAAGGAAACATGGTAATACATTTAGTAGAATCCCAAAATATATCTGTCCACAGGAGTTGAAAATCAGTTTTTAGAAGATTTAGAAAAACTTCAGAAACATTGCATTATTTACATAAGAAAAGGGTATATATATGAATTGATAGGAAAACATAATACAAATAATCTACTGCTCTGCTCTTTAGCAGGGCTGTTCAAAAGGCAAGAGGTCAATCAATGAGATCTGAGAAATGCCTATATTACACACAACTGAGGGAAATGTTTCTTCACAAAAAGAACACAGAAGTAGAATTGTCTGCCTAGGGAGGTTGTTGTTTTTCTAATACTACATATCCCTTTAAAAAATGTTTGAATGGGGGGCGGAGTCTGACCACCTAGCTGTACAGAAGCAGGGGACAAGAGCTCCGGCAAGAATAGAGGGCAAAATCAGTGGCTACACAGCCCAAGGACCCACCTGGGTGCATTACCAATGTCGGGGGTGCACTCCTGACTCGAACAATCCCCCCCTGGACCAGTAGGGGTTATCCTGGTCCCCGCTGAACAAGCAGATCGAGATTGTGCAGAGGCACTGAACTGCCAAGGTACATGTAAAATGGCCGCTCGGGAGAGACCAAAGAGGGAGAGCACAGGCACCCAGCCAACCATTTACCCCCTTGAAGACCTCGACAGACTCTGCTTGAGCCTCTGCACAGCATTATGTGACCGGGGACTATCCTACAAATGAGCAGCCCGAATAATAGCCTCGAGGATCCGCCCGGCAATCAGACAATGCCATTTTGGACTCCCACTTTAAGCCTTCAAAGCCCTCAAAGCGGACATCCGACCTCATAAGCAACAAAAAACGCTATGGCGGGAAAAGGAGTCCCGCAACCTGGGCGAATGCAGCAGCTTCCACACGCACCGGAGCTGGGACACGGAGCAGCCCTTACATACCAGCAACTCACCTAACCTACGACCCTCGGACCAGCGGGACGCTGCTCCACTCTCCAAAGCACTGGCTGGACAGCTCGCCACTACACAAGAGGCAGCTTCACAGATGCATGCTGGAAACAGACCCAAACCCGAGGGTTTCACCGATCCTCAGCCTGTAGCCCCGCATCAAGCCTCCAGAGTAGGCAAGGGATGACCGTCAAAGACTGCCTCAGGTACTATCCGTGCCCCACAGCACACAAAAGCAGGTTCAACCAAGCGTGCCCATAGTTGATTCCCATTACTCTAGGCTATAGTTTATTTATATGTGCAAGTACTGTCCCAACCACGCTTAAAAGGTATAAAGCACCATAAAGTATGAATGCCTTACTAAATAAGCATATACCACTGCTTTCTATAACTCGGTGTTTAGATCGCCCTACAAGTCAAACTAATGCTCCTGGAAATTACACCGCCTGGTCAATAAGTGTACCTACCTCGTTAGATATCCACCCTTACAAGGCGCAGCCCCATTAACCTGTCGCTCACTGGTTATGTCTCAAAACTCTTTTATGTATAATCTTAAACCCGGCTGCACTATACTGTAATGTCAGGATATTGCTAGATCTGCTAAGCTAAGCTACAACCAAACACTACTTGTATCCCTACCGTTATGTTTAAACATGATCATCATCTTCTTAACTATGTGCAAGCAATCTTGAATACCCCATTATTATAATCTATGAAAATCAGCGTGAGGAATGCTGTTGGGGTACTGCACGCATGTTGTAATATTTCTTTGCACTGCAAAAAAGGCTTGATGTGTATTTTTTAGCGCAGCAGGATATTTGGTTACATAATAACACTGAAATTTAGAATAATATTTTCTTCTTTTTGGGGCATGATTTGAGTCAGCAGAAAATGGGATATGAGAAATGTGTGACTTTATGCATTTAAGACTATTTTAATTCTATACTACAGTTACCAATATTAACTACTGAGTATTTAGCATTAGATGTCATAGCTGTCATTTAACCTGCTTTGCTTGATAATGAATAGAGGGACACAATCTCACAACAAATGTCCATTCATGTAGTTGAGTAACAGATTTGATTAACATTAACATTATAAAGTCATTCTCCCTGAAAAAGTAACATTCTAGGATTACCTTGAAACTTAAACTGAGGAATTATTTTTTATTCTTAACTTAGAATTTATGGTTACGTTAAGACACAGTGTCAATGAAAGAGAAAAAATAAGAATAGTACACTATTTCTAAGCTTATCTAAGAAGTATTGGCCATTTGCTGGGAGATGCTTTGACAAGTGAGGGGAAGTTCATTGCTCATTTGTCCAATGACAGTTGCTGATCAATCAAGTGTTATACTCCTATGATGGAATTATTCAATATGTAGACTTAAAGAACTTCTTAAGGCTTTCTAGGAATCGATACCGAGACATATTTCATAATACACATGTAAGCACACTATTAGGACTCCTGTACATTATCTCCATACTTTGTTACTGTAGGTGATGTAAAAGAAACCATACCTTTTACTTGGAAAGTTATAAACATATTGAAGAACTCTACTATAAATAAATTATGAAGACCCAAATAAACCCCATTAATCCTCAAATTTAATGCAAAGGCATGTTGAGCTGTTTTTTAACCGGAGTAGGTAGTCTCCTCCTCTACAGACACCATAGAAGGGCTTGCCTATTGCCTTAAATAGACACTTTGAAGTAAGTATGTCAACTGTTGTGTAATTCTTTATATGTAGGTATAACACATTTACCAATAAGGGAAAAAAGTTACTAAAATAACTAAAAGTAATCAAACTATTACTCACTGGTGAGTGTTTCCCATTTGCAGCCAATCACTGACCTCTGTAGCTTTCTATACATACCTGTGCACCATGGTGGGTAATTAAAAATGAATGAGGACCATAACCAAGAAAGTCACAAAGTGATCTCTTTTTCAACTAATATGGCTGTAAGGGTCTCCATGATCATGCACAGGGTGTCAGAATAGAAAGGAGTGACAAGGAGAGCAGGGGAATTCCAGTAATTCTGGACTTCAGACTGTAGCAAGGAGAAAACAGGTTTGTATTTTCACTATTAGCATTTCATTGACTATTGAGAGCTGTAGTGTGATACTCAAACTGAGGGCCAACCAACTTGAACAAAAAAATATTTCTCGGTACTTTCCTTCTCAGATTTGATTTCAGCTACCCTCCTTTCTACCAAATATTTGCCCTTTGCTTCCTACAGACAACTCAGTCCCTCCTTTTCTTTTACAGAGGAAAATGCTGATTTGAAACCTTTTACCCATCTTGCTACATTGATATGTTCCAAGCTATGTATTATTGGACCAGGCCCATGTTAAGGTACTGTCTACACATTTTCTCCGTTGTCAAATATTCTATTTTCTGCCTACGGCATAATACCTTTCTTCAATAAAATATATTTTGCAAAGAAAAGTAAACAGGTTATTGGTTATGCTGGAAAGTCAAATTAGGTTAAAAAGGTTGCTTGCATGATATATATTTTCACTTTCAGTGAGCAATGGTATTTGTATGCGTACGTAGAAAAAAATATTGATGTGCATGCAATGAAGCCAGGAAGACATGCCATTGTTAAGGTGCACCCTTAAAATTCCTAAAGCATCTAATAGGGTTATTCACTAAAGTGAGAATTCAAGGTGAATTGCAAATGTATGGTAAAAACAGCTAAACCCAGAATAAATCTCTAAGTCAACTACAGTTTCAGTTCAACTACTCAGGCCTGTAATCTGAAATTCACTTTTGTAAATAACCCTGTAAAACACATTTTATACTAGGGATTAATGGTATATTAATTGCTTCATTTATATATATTAAAAACCATTAAGGTGATCCTGTCATGACAGGAAAGTTGTGATACAAGTAATATCGAGATAAGATTTATGTATCAATATATAGGGTTGTGTATTTTCTATGTAATGTGGGTGCCGTGGTTGTTGTATATCATATAGGTGCAATATGGGTGAGTGATGGCTGGAATGTGCGTGGTATTTGGCATTTGGTGTATGGCACATGAATAAAAGTACTGGCACCTAAAACATGCCCAGCCCAGCTTTAAACTGTACCTTCGTCACTTTAGCAGGTTTATATGAGAACTGACTGTCAGGAAAACCATCAAATAATGCCACAATAAAAATGTCACTGGTCGACATAACAGATGTTGCCAGTTTGGGTAAGGAAGACCTAGGTGTCTGATATCTTTATTTTGTCCACTCTTGACTGCTCCAATAATCTGGCTTACTCTGACGGAGCTTTAAACAAATCGAGAGATCTTATCCAATTTCATTAATAGCCTAGGGCACAATCTGTAGCACCTAATGGCTGGATTATGAGATGCACTGGTGAGAAAAGGTTGGATTTAGTAACAAAGTGAACGGGTAGAATCTATGTCTGCCTTCTGTTCATTCAAAGCATCAACCTCATTTCTCTGGGAATCCATGGCATGCAAACGACTTTCCAGCAATACAAAGAATAGCGATACACTGCTAGCTCTCACGTCTGCAAAATAACAAGATGGATAATTATATACTGGCAGATTTACTATGCTATTTATTTGTAGAATGTGTCTGTTCTTCAAAAACTAGGGGAGTAATTAGTGATGTTTCTAGAAGCTTGTGTGAAAGAACCTTCATTTTGTAGGTTAAAATTGGTATTCAAGACCCATCAAAGCAGGATCTGAGGATATCTGAATGATGGGATCCATATGTTGGGATTATACAGGCAAACAAAACATTTTCTGCAAACCTGTATACATGATATGTTTCAACATATTATGGTATTTTTGAATTTTCATGTTAGGTGTGGTTTTTATTTAGTTAAAGGGACACTATAATCACCAGAACAACTACAGTTTATTGAATTTGTTCTGGTGAGTAGAATCACTACCTTCAGGCTTTTTTTTATGGTTTTCCTGACAGTCAGTTCTCATATAAACACTGTCTTTTCAGAGAAATTGCTATGTTTACATTACAGTCTAGTGATAACTTCACTGGCCACTCTTCAGATAGCTGTTAGAGATCCTTCCTGGGTCATGGCTGCCTAAAATGCATCTAAACATTAAGTCTCCCTCTGCATGCAGACACTGAACATTCCTCAGAGATTCATTGACTCAATTTCTCTCTATGAGGAGATGCTGATTGGTCAGGGCTGTGTTTGAATTGTGCAGGCTCTGCCCCGATATGCCTCTTTGTCAGTCTCAGCCAATCCTATTGGGAAAACAGTGTTATTGGATCAGGCTACCACTTCTGCTGATGTCAGCAGGCAGGTCTAAAGGAAACAGGGACAAAGCATGCAGCTGCAGACTTGAATACAAGTAAGAGTTTACTATATTTAGGGAGGCATGAGGGGGTCAGGGGGGCTAGATGGTGGTTTTAACCCTATAGGGTCAGGAATACATGTTTGTGTTCCTGACCCTATAGTGCTCCTTTAAGGTTTTGCTCCCTTACTGGATAAAGCAGCTGTATTAAGTTGGAATCTTACACAAAGACAAACTATTCTTTGCAGCTAGATCTGCCTTCAGTGAGATCATCAATCATATCTCTAGTCCAATCCAATACTTTTCATTGAGAAGTATTGTGAGCTTAAAGTGTACAGCAATCACTGTGGTGACACAGAACATAAAGTCCTTCTAAGATCAAAGGATCTGAAGGAGGAAGAGCCTTTAGTGGCTGTCTGACAATGATTACAGGCGTGTTTTCGGCCAAGTGTAAACATTGCCATTATTCACAAATGGCAATGTTTTACATTGTCTTAGCAAAAGAACAGCATATATACATTAAAAATCACTACATTAAGAGGTGTTGATTTTGGTGCTTGGACTTTTGCTTTAATTTTTGGTAAGAGGGAAATTATTATTTTATTATAATTGCATTTTACTTTCATATACAACAGCACATATGTTAATTTTTGTAGACATACATAATAAATTATTGTGTCACTTATTTTTTGGGCAATTATTTCTGAGCTGTTGTCTAATATAGCCAGTGAAATATAGCAAATCATTCTTTGATTATTATTTATATGTTTCTGTTAAATAAATTAGATTATTTAAAATTCTGAACAGATGCCTGTTCTTAATCTACAGCATCTGGCAAGGTAAATTGACAACTTTGTAAACATTTAAATGTGATATTTTTTTAAATAATGCAATGTGTATACTAGACATTTTCTATGTGACCTGACCCAAACAGAACCGAATATATTAACCTTTAAATGATTCAGCCATAACAATTACACATAGTAAATTGTCACTCATATAAACTGGTCTTAAAATAATACTTTGTCTGTTCACCTGTATTCAAGAAGCAAATGTACCTATACATTTAGGTGTCATGAAACAATGTTGAATCTAGATAAGTAGTAGACATGAGAATATATCTATATAACAAAGTTAAGAACCGCTAACTCTCTTAGGCCCTATACAAATATACTGACTTCCATCTTATGGATACTATATACATGCAGTGTTATATACAGTATGCTGCACTGAGAATGCAATAGTGAGGTTTGTATATTGATTGTGGTCGGTAACATGATAATTATTTAAGTCTGAATACATGACTTTTACCATGATGGTTAATCAAGTAACCTAATCTGATAATATTTTGTCAATCTTAGAATACTTATTTGATCATTGTATTTACATGCTGTTTTTTGATATCTACTGTGTCTGTGTGTTTTTGCTGGGCTGACTGTGGGGTGTGTGCCCTGCTACCTGTCTGGGGTTTTGGGTTTCCCTCTCCCTATTCCTTCTTCTCCTGGGGCTCCCTTGGCTGGCCCTCGTGCTGTGCGCTCCCACGGATCCCTCCTGGGCTCTGCCACTCCCATCCTCTCTCTCTCACTCTCCAGCTATTTCCCGTGGCCATTGGCCGCTCAACGGCGGCTAGCAAGTGCTCCCTGTCTCGCTCGCGGCACTGTCACGCATCTCCTCGGCTCCATGCGGTAGACCACGCTCAATTTTCGCGTCCATTTTTTTCTGTCACGTGGGATCCGTGCGTTGCGGACAGGCCAGTTTCACCTACTTGCGCCCTGCTGTCTGCTGACCGTTTGACCAGCCTTTCCCTCTCCCTCTGCCTCCCCTATATTGTTATTACTGCCCTTTTTTGAAGGGAACTTCACCATACAGTATCAACTGTACATACACAATACATAGATCTTGAATGAACAGTGGGCTGTCCTATTAAACTGCATCTATTAAAAACTGTCATACCATTCTACTCCTTAGGTGGGATGCCCATTGTTAGATAGGGTGACCCCCATCTCTGCATTACTAAGGAACTGACCCTGCTTATACTTCCCTCTACTGGGCCATACTGCTGTGCAAGTGGAACTATTGTGGGTTGGGTGACCCCCCTCCCTCTGACTAGCCTGGGGTCACCCAACCCACAATAGTTCCACTTGCACAGCAGTATGGCCCAGTAGAGGGCAGTATAAGCAGGGTCAGTTCCCCAGTAATGCAGAGAGGGGGGTCACCCTATCTAACAATGGGCCTCCCACCTAAGGTTTGGATAGAAGAAGTCAGAGCGAAACTTCGGGCCGAGTCTCCACACCTGACGTTGCCGGCCAAGATGGCCCTTTCTCCTGGTTTTGACCCAGTGTTTGCCACCTTCATGACGAAATCTGTGAAGGACCCACGCAAGGGCCTGGAACAGGATCTGCGCTCCGCCCAGGATAAACTCTTCCTTATGGCGGATGACGCCCTGCATTGAGGACCTCCGATATCTCCTCCAGGAGTGGGCCCAAAAATATGTCTGTCTACTGGGCAATGCCAATGTGGCTCTCAACTCGTAACGTCGCAAGGCGGTGCTTTACAAACTTGATGGGAAATTAGCTGATTTGGCCTCTAAGTAGCTGGGTCCAGATGCCAAGGGCCTGCTATTCAAGGATGCCTTTATGAAGGAATTGAATCGGCATGTCTCCATCTACACATCCCTCAACAAGTCTCAACAGTCCCTCCGAAGGGTCTTCCATTCCAGGGACTGTTTTTCCTCCAGGGCTGGTCAACACATGGGCCGCGCCACCAGCAGAGCTGCCTTTATGAGTCCTTCTCCTCCTCCTCCTCCTCCTCCTCCTCCTCATCCCGGTACCAGTACCGTCCATTGTTTTCCTGAGGATAAGAGTCCTGCCTTATTTACCAAACTTACCCATTGCGGGCAGCCTGTCTCACTTTTTTCCCTCAGTGGGAGGCCATCACAGGAGATCCATGGGTTCTGCAGACTGTGTCCGGATTCCGGATCAATTTTGTGGAACCTCCAAAACAGACCTCTGCTCCAAGACCTGTTCGCATGAACAAGGAGTCATCCGACGTGGTCCATTCAGAAATACTCACCCTACTGGACAAGGGAGTGGTGGAGATGGTGACAGGCCCTCCCCCCCAACTTCTTGAGCAATATCCTCCTGGTGAGGAAGAAGTATGGGGATTTCCGCCCTTTAATCAATCTGGGTGCCCTCAATGCGTATGTAGTCTACCGACATATCAAGATGAAAGGCATCCACCTCCTCAGGGATCTACTCCGCGATTTGAAGAACGCGTACCTCACTGTCCTGCTCCATCAAGAGGACAGGTGTTTCCTCCAGTTCCTCTGGCAGGAACGCATCTGGCAGTTCATTTGCCTTCTGTTCGGCCTCAGCTCGGCCCCATGGTGCTTCACCAAACTGTTAAAGCCAGTCATGGCGACACAGAACCAGGGGGATCAGGTCCATCGTTTATCTGGCTGATATTCTGTTGATGGCGCAAGGCCCCACCATTCTGCTTTGGCAGACAGCGTTCATGATCAGTCTGCTCCAGGACCTAGGGTTCGTCATCAACGTAGAGAAGTCAGAACTGACCCCCTCTCGGTCTGTCCAGTTTCTTGGTTTTGTGGTGGATTCGGTTCAGGCGCTGATCTGTAAGAATCTCAGACGCTTACTCCGCATTTCGAGGGCCACGTTAAGGGATCTGGCCCGGACGATAGGTCTGCTATCTTCCTCCATTCAAGCCATCTTTCAGGGACCCCCTGCACTACTGGGCTCTCCAACGCCTGAAGGCTCGCTAACTTCGCTTGTCCGGCTCCTAAGATCAAATTGTGCTGCTCTAGGACGAAGCCCATCTGGAACTCCATTGGTGTCTTCGACACATGGAGGCCTGGAGCGGCAAGGCGATATTTGGATCCAGGCCAGACTTCGTCCAGGAATCGGACACCAGCTGCCTAGGCTGGGGCGCTAGTTGCGATGGCGTGGCGACAGACGGGCTCTGGACCCCGGAGGAGAAGGCTCTTCACATCAACTGTCTGGAGCTGATTGCAGGGTCTTTTGCCATTCGCAGTTTCACCAAAGGAAAGAGTCACTGCTCGTTGCTTCTTTGCATGGACAATGTCTCAGCTGTCGGCAACATAAACCGGCTGGGAGGTTTACATTCCAAACCTCTGTCGGATCTCACGAAGGACCTTTATCAGTACTGTCTGGACAGGAAGTTATTGCTCGTGGGACAAGACAATCTCCCGGGACAAGACAATCTCGTGGCAGACTGGTTTTCCTGACACTAGAGAGATGCCAGTGACTGGGAACTTCAGCCTCCGGTGTATCAAATGCTGCACTTCCTTCGAGGTCCCTTCCATCTGGATCTATTCACGTCCAGGGCAAATCGTCAGATGGACTTGTTCTTCAGCTGGCTTCCAGATCCCCCCAACATGGCAGTGGCCTCTATCGGGCATATGCATTCCCCCCTTCTCTATGATTCTCCGGACGTTACATCGGATCAAGCTTCTGAGGGTGTTGCTTGTCCTGATCATGCCACTTTGGAGGAGCCAACCATGGTTCCCTCTACTGCTGTAGTTATTGTGCAAAGACCCGCTACTGCTACCAATCTCCAAATTTCTCCTGCGGGATCCAGCAGAGAATACACATCCGTTGATATTGGAGGATCATCTGTCCCTGGGGCCTGGACCGTTTCCGGGGTTCCTGGGATGTGTCAGGCCTATCGACAACGGCTAGAGAGTTACTCTGTGACTTTTTGATCATATCTGCATGCCTGGCATGGCTGGTGTCTGGAGAGACGTTTGGATCCCTTTACGGCCCCTATAATGGCTGTCCTGAACTTCTTGGCTGAAGTGTTTTCTCAGGGTAAGTCGTATAGAACTATTAACGTTTTTCGATCGGCTATCTCGGCGGCTCATGTACCTTCTCAAGGTTCTGGTGTTGGTAGGGACCCCTCGGTCTGCAGACTGGTCCCAGGTGTGTGCCTTTCGAGAGCCCCTGCTTCTCGCTATTCCTCATTTTGGGATGTCTCGCTTGTTTTCCGTTTCCTTGAGGAATAGCCTGATAACGGGGACTTGTCTCTGTGCCAGCTTTCCGCTAAGCTGGCTCTGCTGTTATGTCTTGTGTCCTTTCGTCTTGTTTCGGATGTCCAGGCCTTTGACATAGAATCGTTTTCTTTTTCACCAGACGGTGTGTCTGTTTCTATCTCACCCAGGACAAAATCGAATTCGTCTTCTGTGTCGTATCCTTACTTTCCAGATAGACCACGTCTCTGTGTGGCACATTGTCTATGGATGTATAACTCTGTGACTTCATTATTTCAGCCTTCTGCCCATGGGCAGCTATTGGTTTCCTACGTTCGACCGTTTGGGGCTGTTTCTGCACTTGTGGGTGTTTTTTTACATTTAAAAAAATATGTATATGGCCATCAAAAGCTAGTTGCCATTTACACAATTGTGTTTGTAACCAAATGTCACACATTATTATCTTCACAGATAACAAGGAACATTCTGGGCACCAACACAACAAGTTAATTTGATTTAGTTTTATTCATGCTATGTTTTCTTCACATCCAAATCTCTTTAGATTGCAGGGTGATGCTCTTTCCAAGGCATGCCCCTGTGTCTTTAACCATGTCTTCACTTTTCATAAATGACTGATTGAAAGGTATGCAATGTAGGTCAGCCAATGAGAGACCAATATGAGCTTAGCTGCTGTGTATGTACTCAGAGTCCTTCTAATAAGGTAGTTGCTTTGTGGGGAGGCAGGACTGAATGGACGTGGTTTGCACTACAGAGACTTGAATATGGAGAAAAGCACAGCATGAATATAAAGCCAAAGCCTAGCAAATGCACATACATTGTGTTGGTGCCTGGAGTGTGCTTAGAATGTAATTTTATGGCCTGGCCCAGCACAATGTCATTCTGTCTGTCAGATCAACTTTTAGCATTTTCTTCACTCAATGTATCTAGAGCAGCAGAGTTTGTCAGAACTATATAAATAAGTAATATCAGTAACAATAGCATTGCCTAAGCTTGATCTTCTCTGCCAAAATAACTCTGGTGATGACTAGATGTTTTCTTCAATCAGAGACACCTAAGGAAAATATATAATGAAAATTAGTGTTAAAAATATTGCAGTCCTATGTAGTCTGGTACTATTAAGGACCATGCTAAGCACCAAAAGAACTGACATTCATTGCCTAGGTCGGCAACCTTTTAGTAATGCTGTGCCAAAACAAGATCTTCAAGTCTCTTTGCATGTCGGTCCTATTTTTTAAATTGATGGGGGGGGGAAGGGGGGACGCTGCCATATTCAGCTTGTTGTATTCCCCTTCAGAAGTGCTGGAAGGAACTGATATGAGATCTCTTCCTCTAGGTGCTGCAATGCGTAAATTGACGATTGTCCCTCAGCCCTGCAATTACCATTCGGTTTGCACTAGTAGATTTGTGAAGTCTCACTGGGACTTCTGATAGGACAAAGCCTGATTGACTCTGGCAGTCTTGGGTTCCGTACAAAGGCACCTCAATTGACATGCATGGAACACATGTCATAGGTTGCTGAGCCCTGGCTTAGGTTATGGTGTAGGGACATCCCATCACTGTCCATGCAGAAAATGCATTATAACTACAGCAATTTGCAAAAATCACTACATCTCTAAGGCTGTTGCCTTTCTTTCAGATGTCCAAAGATCCTTACTACCTTTGAGCACACATTGGTAACCCAGTTGGCATCATGGACGAATGCAGTGATACAGCCCATTTACAAACCTGTGGTTGTGTTGTTTATATGATAGCAGTTGCAGTTTGGCTGCTATCAGCTTTAAAGGGTTTTGTTACTGTTTCAAGTATTGCTTGAAGATAAAAGTTCCAATTATACCGATCCTAACTCCATTGGAATTTTATAGGATAATATCAGGTTCCATAGAGCAAGATTGGAAGCTTTTGATTGGTGGAACTTCTTGTTGGTCTGGAAGGGACTCTTCTATTATTTCTACTTGTCTGTGAATTACATGAACTGGAAAGGTAAGTCCCTCACTTTTTTTTTTTTAATTGTATTTTTATTTTGCACATTTGTATGCATTATCTATATAATATATATATTGTCTATATCATATATAGTATAACATAGGGTCAACTTCTAAATGCTGACAAGTTAATTCACCATATTCCTCTCACTTATTCACTCTTATTATGGTCATTAACTGTATAAATATTAACCAATATTTTCTGTCGCTACCATGAATTCTCTATACTATGGACATATACAGATGTTCTGCAATGTGATTTCCCTTCAGTAAGTTGTCCCTGCTGTTATAATTACAACATGCATCCAACAAAAATAAACTGTATACTTTATAGAACGGGCACTCCAAACTAGGGAATTTGATGAGGTTGCGCATACTGGGGTGCAGCTTCTGTTTGAATTACCACACCCCATTTCCAGCAATTCTTGATGACATTGGTATGATGCACTCTTTATTCACTACACAAATTTGTAAAGTGGATTTTATTAAAAGAAAATTCATTCTTCCAAGATCTGCTATGCCTGCTATAGATACATTTGATATAAGAGGCAGCTGCTGTAAACATTAACATTTATTAATGTGTATTTATTTTCATGTTTTGGGACCAGATTCATAAAGTTAATTACATTTAGCAATTTTGATCATGTTTATTTTCACAAGGCCAGCACTCACTGGCTAGTTTATTAGGCATACCTGCTTGTAAATGCAAATAGCTTAACAGACAACACTGTGGTTACAACTTAATAATGAATGCATATATGGTGAAGAGCTTTAGTTACCAAAAATGAAAATGGAAAGGATGTATAATTAAAGGGTCACTATAGGGTCAGGAACACAAACATGTATTCCTGACCCTATAGTGTTAACACCACCATCTAGCCCCCCTGGGCCCCTCATGCCTCCATAAATATAGTAAAAGTCTTACTGTATTTAAGCCTGAAGCTGTAACTCTGCATGGTGTTAGACTCAGAAAACAAACTGCTGACATCATCAGAAGTGGTGGCCTGATCCAATCACAATGCTTCCCCATAGGATTGGCTGAGACTGACAAAGAGGCAGATCGGGGCAGAGCCAGCACAATTCAAACACAGCCTGGCCAATCAGCATCTCCTCATATAGATGAATTGAATCAATAAATCTCTATGAGGAAAGGTCAGTGTCTGCATGCAGAGGGAGGAGATACTGAATGAATGGATGCATTTTAGGCAGCCATGGCCCAGGAAGGATCTCTAACAGCCATCTGAGGAATGGCCAGTGAAGTTATCACTAGACTGTAATGTAAACACTGCATGTTCTCTGAAAAGACAGTGTGTACAGCAAAAAGCCTGAAGGTAATGATTCTACTCACCAGAACAAACTCAATAAGCTGTAGTTGTTCTGGTGACTATAGTGTCCCTTTAAACCTGCATGATGCTTTCAAGTCAGAATGGACTAAAATGTTTCCAACACCTTTCTACAATGAATCCTGGGTGTTCTGGAGACAGACATTGGTTTTACCAAAGACATCTGCCAGAAAGCGTTGATGAAAAATTAACCAAAACCTCTTTATGCCTCCCTGTGGACTCCCTTCCAATAATAGTCCAATGCATGTTCGATTTGTTTAAATCCTGGTCTGGTTAAGATCACCTGTCCATTTATAATATGCCAGTTGAACCATGTTTCAGAATTCAGACTTCGCATTAATGCAGACTCAAAATGTCAGTTTGGGGATTATCAATACTGTGTGGTCAAACACCTAACAGTTAAGTTATTGTTCTATCTATTTTGCTCTGCTTTTAGAACAAGCCGTCTGCATGCATAGTGGATGATAATGCCAGACAGTGGATCTTCACTGAAACAAAGCAAGACTCAGCGTCTGAATCTCTATGCACAGAGCACGAGGCAGCAGCAGTGGACCTTAGCTGACTGTGCCTGGCTGCCATCGATAAACACAGTTTGGCATCTAGACATTGCAGCTTTAATCACGATCAGCTGCAGGCATTTTTCATGTTTAGCATGCCATTTAAACTATAAAAAAAAACAAAAAAAAAAACCTGCATCAATCTGAATCACTGTTGAAGCACTTGCATTCATAATTTTACTGAATACCAGGTGCTACCTATACACTCATTTACTGATTTGGAGATGTATTCACAAAACAGTTAAAGAAACAGTCAAGGCTTTCAGCATTTCCAACATCTTCTAGAACAGGGTATACAAAATGGCTGTTGTATTGCTTTCTGACATGCTCCCCCTCACCTCCATTAATAAAAATAAAAAAGCAAACAAACAAGAAAGAAGAAGAAACGTATCCACGATCCCATAGCTACGCCTCCCGGTGACATCACTCCCCATCACTGTAGGGGGAGGGACATCCTAGAGGACTGGCTAAGGGGAGAACTTGGGCAGGATGGAGGGAAAACCATCGTCACTATAGTTCTTCTGTCACCAGCATGCAGAGTGGGGCTACAGCATCCTGTTTTAGAATCGTTTGGCTTCTTACCTGGGGTTGGTCAGGTGTTACTCAGCTACAGGAGTACCCGGTGCAGTGCTGAGACTGATCAGCGGAAGCTCTCAGTCAATGAACGAGCCCAAAACTGCAGCAGTCATCTCAGAAGAACTATGTAAAGGTCCTAAGCAAGAGCTTCCAGTTCTCCTGACTAGTAAGAGGATGCATGGGGCACTGTCTGGTGGAACCCCAAGTAATAAGTCAAACTATTCTAAAATGGTTTGACTACGTTCCAATGTGGTCACCAGGACACTTTTGGCACCAAAACCTTTACAGTGTGCTGTAGTCGTTATGGTGTTGGAGTGTTTCTTTAAGATAAAAATATGGCCGTACGCAGTCATATTATAAAGATCAATATTATATCCGTGTACAAATTGTGTTTTAATATACAGTTCCAGTATCAGTGACTAATACATACCTCTCGACATTGACCTACCCTCAGCATCTCCATGCTCTGCACGGAGGCATTGAAATTGCCCCATAGAGATTCATTGTTTCAATGCATCTCTATGAGTAGATGCTGATTGGCTCAGTGAGGCATTTTACCTCACATGTGCACATCTCCACAGACAGGGTGTCTACACATATATTCCAGCACTATAGTGTGACACGATAATGTTTCTTTAAGTTTGATGAAGTTCCTGAACCGGAGTACATGTTGCTGACTGAAGGTACCCACTTTAGGCTTTTAAATGTGTTTATTTGTTTAACGCTCTGAAGCAAGTACTGGCTACTTTTATCTATATAACACGGTTTAGCTTTCGTTTGTCAGAGAAAAAAAATGTTGACAATGATTTGACAAAGTTTGTTGTGAACACAAGCTGTTTATATCACAAGGTCACAACTAGTAATACATGTGTTTCAAGATTCATCAGAATGTAACACTTCTGCACTGCAGGCACGGTTCTGCAATTTATACTATTCTCTGTAAGATTTCTATACTTCTACATTCAGATTCCCAAAGCTGTACACTGGAATCAATAGATTATTTTTAGGATAGAGTAGGTTATCCAAAGGAACAATAACTTATACTGAGAGAATATTCTTATCGTGCTATCCTTTGGCTATATTGGCATTTTATGTTATATTACAGATGAGACCTGTAGATTTTTATTTATGTCAGGGGTATCATGCTCTTAATTCTTAAGGGGGTTAAGGACCAGAATCATGTGGCTTTTTTTGATGTACAAAGGGTGCCCTACTATCCGAATTTTCCAGCCAGTATGTGACTTTAAAGGGACACTGTAGGCACCCAGACCCTTTTGCACTTGGTACTGCAATGTAAAACATTACAGTTCCAGAGAACTACAATGTTTACATTGCAGCTCTAAGTCTGCCCTATGTGGCTGTCTAACACTAGAGGGCTTCCGGAATCCAAACTAACTTTTGGTCCGTTGAATAATGCTTTCCTATGGAGAGGTCTGATGAGCGCGCAGCCATTGCCGCAAATGCGCATTACGTCTCCCCGCAGGCTGATGGCGGGGGAGGAGCATAGGCGGAGCCTGTCCCACCGCCGCGGGACATCGTCACTGGATTCAGGTAAGTGGCTGAAGGGGATTTAACCCCTTCAGACCCGCGGGAGGGGGGCACTCCAGGAGCCTATAAAGCCAGGAATAGGGTTTGTTTACCTGGCACTATAGAATACCTTTAAGTTGCGGCATCCCTAGATATAATATAAATGTTTGCAACAAGATTTTGATTTAGTCCTCTTGGGCCTTTTTAAATTATAAACTTAAAGAAACACTATAGTGTCAGTAATACAAACATGTATTACTGACAATATAGTTGTAAAAACACAGTTTAGGTTCATAGCCACCGTCTACTTACTTTAAAAAGGTGAGATTACTCACTTTTTTTCCAGCACTGCACTGGTCTCGCCATGGCTAACCCCGCTACACTCTGCCTCCTTGGCTGAGATCATCAAAGCTGACAATCTCAGCCAGTTCAATGCTTACCTATAGAAAATGCTATTGTGCAGGCGTGGCAAACCGCCATGCTGCGCCAATCAACATCTCTTTGCAGAAAAGCATTGAATCAATGTATTTCTATGCAAATCTTTCATCTGAACGTCCGTGCTGCACACAGTTCTTCCTCTCCTGTAATTTACTATCACTATATCATAAAGTCAATGTACAGGATAAGGCGCCGGAAGAATTTCCCCCAGTTGAAATTCTTAGATTTGCAATATTTAGCCGTGCTGATGTGAATGTTTGTAGTACAGAATCTCCAATTTCCGTAATAGGCTCTGCAGTTTTTCTTACAGGCAGGTATACATTGAGTAGTTCCTGTCACTACGAGTCACAATGCAAAGTCCAATGTGAAGTATGTCCTTAAAGGACCACTATAGTGCCAGGAAAACATACTCGTTTTCCTGGCACTATAGTGCCCTGAGGGTGCCCCTCTGGAAGGGGGAAAGGGGTAAAAACTTACCTTTTTCCACCGCTGGGCGGGGAGCTCTCCTTCTCCGATCCTCCTCCTCCTCTCCTCCCCGTCGGCTGAATGCGCACACATTCAGCCGGTCACATAGGAAAGCATTCACAATGCTTTCCCATGGACGCTGAAAATCACAGTGAGAAGCACGCAAGCGCCTCTAGCGCCTGTCATTGAGACAGCCGCTAGAGGCTTTGGGGGAAGGCTTAACCCATCCATAAACATAGCAGTTTCTCTGAAACTGCTATGTTTATAAAAGAATGGGTTAACCCTAGCTGGACCTGGCACCCAGACCACTTCATTAAGCTGAAGTGGTCTGGGTGCCTAGAGTGGTCCTTTAACAAATTCATACTGGAATAAGACAGTGGGGTCTTCATGTTTTTTCCTAACATTTTTGATAACAGAGTATGATTTGTTTTTATTGAGCAGGGTCCGGAATTTCATGGCTTGTTCCATGTTATGGATGCTGTGTAGGTATGTACAGGGACCCTAGGTTGATTTATATCACTAACTCTGGGGGGGATTTAGCAGAGTGTTCTCAAAAGTGGTGGGTTTTTTAAAATGTGTTTATTTATTTTTGGCTTCTAATCTGCTCTAAAATGAAAAATAAAGTATTTACTTTTCTGAGTGGCGGAATACAAATAAGGGAAACGGAAACCCTTTTTTTTTTTGTGGAAATTGTGACTGCCAACAATCCCTGTGAGGTGGCAATAGGTGTGTAATCCTGTCCTCCAAACAAGTTTTGTTTCTCATCATTACTGTTGTATCAGGGAGAAAACCTCCCATATAAGAGGGTATCCACTTATTCTTCCCTGCAGAACATACGTACGTATGTATGGTTCCTAGAAGAATTACTGAATAACAGAAAATACAGATTAAATAGTTTCAGCTTAATTAACCAGGACCCTACCATATTTCCGTGGTGCAATACATATAAAATTGAACAAGGTTCAAATTCAAAAAAGAATGCTGTGAAGTGATTATTAATTGCTAAGCATAAAGAATAAATTCTATTTTTAAATATAATGACAAGCCATTTACTATGTCGAATGACTGCATGCTTATTTGTTTATTTTCCCACAGTGGGAATTGCTGCCAAGTGTGACTTTAATCAAATGTGTTAATCTAATAACAATAAATTAAACATGTATTAGATTACACAACATTCATAATTTGGACTATACAGAATACCTGCCTGTTATCTAGCCATCCATCCAAACAACCTGATGATAGGTATCTCACCCTCTGCCTATTTCTTTAGTTAAATATATTTAACAGAATAATAATACATTCACATTCAAACATATAACATGTATATAGGACTCATGAATTGATATTTTATTAGCACACAAAAAAAATCAACAACATAACCTAACTCATAAAACTGAGCACTAGCAATACCAGATAAATAATATAATGATCCACATCTTCAAAAGAAATACATCTTGGATTTGGGGTATCAATGTTCTATAATTATATACCAATCTCTGGCCGTGGACTAGACAAATGGGTGGTAGGCTGGAAGCCACAAAAGAGAACACAAGGAACAAACGGTAGTTTAAAGAAACACTCCAAGCACAGTAACCACTACAGCACACTATAAAGTTAGGGGGCCACCCGATAAAATACCTACTTATCACCCCTCATCCTAATAACAGAGAAAAAATAACAGCCAAGAAAAAAAAAAAAAAACCTTTTTTCAGCCCACCCCAAAAAGGCCAAATAAAAATACACAATAGTTGATGCCGCTAATTAAAATAAAAAAAAACTGCTTAAACGTAAAAAATAAAATAAAAACAGCTACAAAAATAAAACCATGCTGGAACAAAAACAATCCATCTTCAACAATGGATAGCAAGACGCAGAATGAGTGTATCTAGGGCAGACTTCCCCAAACTCCGGCCCTCCAGATGTTGCTGAACTACAACTCCCATGATTCTCAGCCTATCTTTTTCATTCATAGAATCATGGGAGTTGTAGTTCAGTAACATCTGGAGGGCCGGAGTTTGGGGAAACTTGATCTTGGGGGAACGCCCTTTTACAGGCATCCCACACTATTATAGGTATTTCAAAGCATGGTAAAAATCCCTATGCCTTTCAATATGTCCAAGAGATCTCTGATTGGTTGGCTAGTAAACCAACCAATCAGAGTGCTCTGACAGCCAAGTCTCACTTCTTTCGAGACTTGGCAAGAGTGCAAAGGTACATTCATGTCTGGGACTACACAGAAATAGCTTGGAATATAAGTAGTAAAGGTAAACTAGAACAATAACGGAGGAAGCCCCTGTTCAATTACAATGCTTATTGTTACTGTAAATAAAAACTTAATAACACAAGTATATAAACAACACCGGAAGTAATAAATAGGCTTAGCTATAGTCCTTGAAGCAACAAAAACAGGTTGTGTAAAGAGTAAACTTATTTCATTGGCTTCCATCGATATTACTTCACCTTTAAAACCGTGCTCCATAATTTATAGTTATAAAAATAGTAACAGGCAATCAGTTTAGGGTTAAGTTGGCCCAGGTCCACCCAAAGCATAACATCTGACCATTAATTGCCATATTTTTAATGCACTACGTCAGGATAGACTCACAGAAAGGTCTAAGCAATAAGGAAAATAATCTTAGAGCTACACGTGGTGCAGTAATTAAAGGGCCATATGTTATTTGGTCCGAGATGAATAGGTATAACCTGGTAATATTTATGTTTCAGCCGTAGCCTTAGTCATGTACGTATTCTTTTACCTGGTTATACCTGTTCAGAATAAACAAAATGCGGCTCTTTAATTCCACTGCAACCATGTAGCTCTCAGATTTTTTTCTTTATTCTTTAAATCATACTGTGGGGATTTGCTGTTCCCCCTGGTGCTCTGGGGAAGTCTATGGGCTGTAAGGGCAGACCGAGCCGCATTCCCTGCGTGCACACTCATACTACATTTCTTCAGAATCAGCTAAGCAAGCAGTCAGTTCAATGGTGAGTGTCCATAAAACACCTGACTTGATTCATTTCTTGACGTCTGATTGTCGAATAACCAGCTGACTACAAGGACACCCAGCCGGCACTCACTCTGGCTGAGCATTGTGAAAAGAACAACTCACAAATCAAGTGCGCTCCCTAGAACATGATGAACATTATCCCACAGAACAGAGATGGATGGACTTGGCACGACAGATGTTTCTGAACATTTCTCACGATTCTCAAATTTAATACTTGTTGAGCACCCTGGGAAATTTAATTCACAGACAGATGTCTATAAAAATTAACAAGGTTCAAATTCAAAAAAGAATGCTGTGAAGTGATTATTAATTGCTAAGCATAAAGTGTAAATTCTATTTTTAAATATACTGACAAGCCATTTACTATGTCAAATGACTATAATACCCAGAACCAAATTAGCTATCAATACCCTACAAAATCAAGGAAGGCATTTCATCTGCTTCAAGTGTTTAGAGCGTGCTCCAACAGGCAGAATGCAAGACCCCTTGAACTGGGGGTAAACCAGTCCATTTTTATTTCTAGGAAATTTTCATACTTTGCGGCACAATCTGAGCTCAACGATTGTATATTGTGATCACCACATTATTTGCAATAGTGCTGATTTACTTTGGGTAATGTGTTTTTACCTATTTTTTTTTCTTGCAACATTTTTGTACATTTTAAAATTTAAGGGGAATTCTCACTTCAAGGTTTTTTTAAAGGGACACTTTAGTCTCCAGAACAACTACAGCTTATTATTGTATTTGATCTGGTGAGTAGAATTATTCCCTTCAGGCTTTTTTGCCATTCAGGGTCTCCACTCTCTGCATGCAGACACTGAACTTTCCTCACAGAGATGCATTGATTCAATGTATCTCTATGAGGAGATGTTGGTTGGCCAGGGCTGTGTTAGACGTGTGCTGGCTCTGCCCCTGATCTGCCTACTTGACAGTCTCAGCTAATCCTAAGGGGAAGCACTGTGATTGGCTCAGACCACCACTTCTGATGATGTCAGCAGACATAGGCAGTTTCAGAGGCAGACAGGGGCAGAGCCAGCAGCTACTGACTTGAATACAAGTAGGATTTTACTATATTTAGGGAGGCAAGATGGTGGTTTTAACACTACAGAGTCAGGAATACATGTTAGCGTTCCTGACCCTATAGTGTTCCTTTAATATTATGCTTTTGTATCCTTAAATTCAAGAATCAATCATTTGTGAGGTGTGAAAAATAGAATTAAATGCAAAAATCTACACCTTGTTATCATCGATCTGTGTGCCTCCATCTTAGGTCCCTGTCAATCATTCTTATAAACACTGCCCTTTGCACATGACAGTCAGTATCTAGAAAGCATACATACAAGAGGAGAAATTAAACATTTCTATTCATTTTCTTTATTTGCTATGTTTGATTGGCTTTACCCGGGCTGAACTACATTATGGTGTCATTTGCTAAATCTTTAATAGAAACTTAAAAGAAAATGACGCAACTCATGAAAAAATAAAGTAAACCCAAGTTATGAGTGATTTTCAAGGTTTCATTCCATGATGTAAATTCCAGAGAAGTGACAGTTCCTCTTTAAAGCAATGTGCATGTAAAATGTTCAAAATAGGAACTACTTAATGTGCAGATAAAATGTTTACCCCAATATTTGTCCTCGTAGCCATTTGATACTGTGTATCTCTGACATCTATCTATACAAAGTGAATTTGTATATAGTATACCATAGAAACCAGTCTCTAGAGATCACTCAGTTGCAAGTGCTTTGTTCACCTCCACTAAATTAAGTAACAGACTGGAGTGTAAATGTGAGCATGTAAATACCCCATCAAATCAGTAAGAAGTAAATAATAGTCTCTGTTGGAAGTGACAGACCCCCTCAGACCCTCCCCAAAATGGGCCATGATACAGACACCAAGTCAAGTGGCAGATATTTTCTTTTTTTGCTCAGCAGTAGCAAATCTTGTGACAGATGTTACTGCAAGTTACAGATCAATCACTAATTAGTGAGTTTACTGGCAGACTGCAAAGCAGGTGGTAACAATACACGCTTAACACTATGGAATCAGATAGGAGCAATCTTTACATAATGACTTTAGTGTCAAATCTCCATGGCAGGTGAATGATCACTCTGTCACCATGTCACCACTGAGCAGGATGACCGCGGCTAAGCAGATAAGCTATGTTACTAATGTTTAAAAATTAAAATAATTTTCTGCTTTTTGAACAAAGCGCAGCCTTTTCTATTTCTGTGAGAAGTCGCCTTTAGAACAGTAGTAATCACCTCTCCAGCTGTTACATTTCCATAATTCTCTGCTAGACCTGATTTAGGCAAAATTATGCTTTGTCTTGGGGAGACTTCTGAGGAAGAGACCCCCCCACCCCCATAGCAACCTCAGCCCTTCCTTCTACCATGGAAAGGGAGAAGTCACTGTCTCTTAGAAAAAATTGGATCTGTGTGAAAAATAGAACATTGCACTGCCTGGAGGTTTTACATCCTGTTTCTTACACGAAACAAATGCAAAGTTTTATTTAGAATTAAAAACACTTTTCATTTGTAACCATTAACATTCTATATTAAATTATTGATCGGTGAGCAACAAACAGCGATGCCATGAATTACCCAACACTGGGCTTTGTGGCAGACTGCATTGATCTTAATTGCCCCCATAACTGAGATTAGTGGCAGTCTGCAAAGCACTGACATAGCAGTCGGCTCACTCCTGATAGCTGACAGCATCTGCAATATATATCCAATGTGCTGCTATATCACTATGCATTCACATAGCTGTATAGGATGTAGCCAAAAGAGAACTATGCAACGCAGATCTAAAGCAAAGCTTTTGTAGCTCAGCAGAAATTATTAGAGCAAAAGCCAAAAGTAAAATGTTATCAGTGAATGATAAATGTGTACCTTAGAATACCTTCTTTGGAAGAGCCCAGTCTATTAACCTTTCATTGATAAGCACATCATATATAGCAAGCATATAGGGATAAGATCCCAGAGTTAAAACCGTAGGCAATTATTGAGACAGCAGGATTCTGGAACTTTGCCAGTACCAGGAAATCCAGAAGAGTGGGCAGGTATGAAACAGACTGTAGTTCTATAAAGAGATATCATTAACTCTACCACTCAGATAGGGGGTTTAGTGACAGCCCGCAGAGTGTACAGTGAGTACACGCTGGTTCACACAAGTGCAAGTGACAGAATTCCTGAGATTACGGAGCGGAATTACTGAACATTGAAAGTTACTGAGGAGAATTAGAAAGAGTTGTAAAAAATTTTGAGCAGAATCTTTGAGAGTACTGGGAATTACTGAGAGTACGGAACACTACCAGCAGTATTGAGAATTACTGAGCAGTATTTTATCTAGAGCACTGAGAACCACTGAGAGATCGAAGAGTCTGACAATGTCTGGTAAAGTAAGAAGCACAAATTGGAGCAGGGGTGTTAAACTGCACCCGTCTTAAAAACTAGTCAGGTAACTGGCCGCCCTGTCTGCCATTTGCCAGTTTTTTTGTGCAAGTGTATAATACACTTTTCAGCATGGTATCCTAGTAAGACATAAACAAAAATAGAGAGAGATTGATCAAGGACAAAAAAAAATGACCATTTATGGACAAAGTGATAAATAAGAAGCAATCACTATGGAAACCAATAAATATATATATACACACACACATACATACATACATATACACACACACACACACTAATTTTTTCAATTTTAGTAATGGTCTTGAATAAACCTGAGATCTGTCTCACATTTCATGAAGTCACTAAGTCACCTGATTAAGTGACCTAAGGGTGACAGCCATATATGTTTACCTGAACTCAAGCAGGTCTTTGTTGGCTGATCCTGAGATCTGATTGAGGCATCTATTGACCGTGACATTAAAGCATTACTGACTAACAGCTGATCTAACAATTAGTTTGCTTCACGGTTACTAACATATATAGAAGTAGTAGGTTATTTGAAGGCAGGGAAATGTTTGTAACGAGGAGCTATAAAATGAACACATTTAATTCTGCAATGTTTACTAAATATTGCAATGTTTACTAAAATTCCAGCAGGTAGCAATCAATTATTGCTTCTCTAAAAATAAAACTCATCATCCTCTGTCTTATAAATAAAAAGATAATTTAATGCTACCTGCTGATTAAAATGTATAGTTTGGTATAGGAATCCGTATACAGTATATATAATAGCTGGTTGCAATTACGTTGAGATTTTGGTATTTCTCTTATTCTTATTACATGATCAATAAATTGCATTTTTCTCTTCCTAGTTTAAGTTTCACACTGAAACCATAGGTATACAAGAGCCTTAAAGGACTAAAAGTGGACAGATGCAAAACAAATGCAACTCTAGCACACTCAGCTATTATGGCCTATTTACAGCGGCCTATCTTTCGCAAACCATTAACAAGAACTGGGAGAAGATTTAAGAAGCGTTCAGTCACAGGTTTTGCTACGTAACACAAAAAGTCCAAAGTTTACCTATATGAAATTGAAGGTTTATATTGGAAAATAGTCAACATCAATAATATGAATAATGCATCAGCATATTGAAATAACAGTTTTCAAGTTCCCACAGGAGACTGTGGTATTGTAGCTATGAAGCAAAATTTCTGGTGGAAACAACTTAACTAAACATAATTTCTCAACAGGATATGGTCAATATTTCTCCACCACAAGTGATGACATCAAGATTTATTCTGCATAGAATCCCATAGCATATTCAGGCGCGGTTTATATATAATAGTACCAAACATGGGCAAGATACAATAACGAACTTTATAGCAGCACTCCCCATACCTGGACACCTCTCACATACTGTAAAGCTTATAGTAGTATAACCCACCCTGCCTAAAGGGTTACTCTTAGCATCATAACCATTATCGTACTGGCTATGGTACCAGGAGTGTCCTGGCTGGTTCCCCGGTAATGGGGCACACTATTTTGCAATGGTTTGCCCCTTACCTGGATCTACACCGGGATTTGATGCTCCCTGGCGAGCAAGTGGCACACTTCTAGCTTCTACAGAGCTGCAGAACCCGGAAGTCACAGTGGCCGACATTCATTGGCAAAGACCATCAGCTGACAGCTCTCAGCCAATGGCTGATATTCTGGCAATGTAAGTTGCACGTATATGGCATCCTGAAATCTGAAAACACCCGTATAACTCTGTGGGAGGTGGAGTTACATATCTGTCAGTTACGAGGTTTTTCTCTGGATGTGCAGTGAAACACTGAACATGCAGACTCCAGGAACTAGGACCACTTTGAATCACTGAAGTTGTCATTGTGCTTCGAGTATCCCTTTAAAATGCTTTGTGAAAGTGTTTAGAAATTAAAATAGTCTAGGAAAAGCATGCCAGCTCATCCTTCAGTACTCTATTCTGACAGTAAGCACATTATTAGAGGTATGAAGCATAGATTTACTAGATTTGCTTCTAGAAGTACAGATGATGGAGTCAATAAAAGCAAGTGTGTGAGCAACATGACATTACATGCATGTACAGTTGATGTATCACACCTAACATGTATATGATTAACACAATTTGAGGTACAATCACTCTGAAGGCATCTCACTGTGAAAATAATGAAAATTGGGACCTTTTTTTTCCATTTTATTATAATATATAAAAACAAATCCAGCCTGGACTGACCATAAATATCAATTTACTCTGAAAACACCCAAAAACCGTAAACAGCAATTCGGAGATTATGTTAGTGATTTAATGAGATAGAAGTGACTTTAATGCGTTTAGACCTAAATCTACAGTCTTTATTTTGTCCAGTGCAGTCCTGACGTTATCTGTTCTTTATCATATCAGCAGGGTTTAACGCATAAACCGATAGTAACACATTTACAATAAAATCAACGCCAGTGCTGGATGTAAACATAAGACAAAGACTAAGGTTCATATATACCGCAATTTAACTAACTAGTTATACATATGAAGGAAAGAATAAATAAGAACGTAATCTTAGAAAGATTGTTTATCTTTGACTTTATCAGTTTCCTTAACAAGTTTGATAAGATGATCAGTCCACACAGACATTCTTGATTGCCATTTGAGACATTTGAGCTCAGTGTACATGGATATACTTAGCATAACAATTAATCTGTTATGGAACTTCATGTTACAATTAATTTATGCATATACAGTATATGATTACATATAGTAGTGTACAGTACATCATATACTATATTATTATACAGTATATGATATGCTATATTACGATTACAGTATATGCTATACTACATTATTATTACAGTATATGCTATACTACATGATGACACTGTTTATGATATACTATATTATACAGTATGTGATATATATAGTATACAGTATGTGATATACTACATTATTATTATAGTATATGGTATACTATATTATTACACGGTTTATGATATGCTATATTAATATTCAGTATGTGATATGGTATATTAGTATACAGTATGTGATATACTAGATTATTACAGTATATGGTATACTATATTATACAGTATATGATATGCTATATTACTATTACAGTATATGCTAAACTATAGTATTATTATTACAGTATATACTACACTACATTATTATTACAGTATATGATATACTATATTACTATTACACTATATGATATGCTATATCTGGTTCTTATCTGCCGTCAAATGGTTCTTATCTGCTGTCACATTCTATGTTTCTATGTATAGCTTGGAGGAAAGACGAGACAGGGGGGGTATGATTTAAATACATAAAGGGAATCAACACACTAAAGGAGGAGACTATATTTAAAAGAAGAAAAACTACCACAACAAGAGGACATAGTCTTAAATTAGAGGGGCAAAGGTTTAAAAATAATATCAGGAAGTATTACTTTACTGAGAGGGTAGTGGATGCATGCAATAGCCTTCCAGCTGAAGTGGTAGAGGTTAACACAGTATAGGAGTTTATGCATGCATGAGATATGCATAAGGCTATCCTAACTATAAGATAAGGCCAGGGAAAAAAATTGGGCAGACTAGATGGGCCCAATGGTTCTTATCTTCCATCACATTCTATGTTTCTATATTACTATTACAGTATATGCTATACCATATTATTATTACAGTATATGGTATACTATATTGTACATTATATGATATGCTATATTACTATTACATTATATACTATACTATACTATATTATTACAGTATATGATATATTATATTACTATTACACTATTTGCTATACTATATTATTATTACAGTATATGGTATACTATATGATGACACTGTTTATGATCTACTATATTATTATTCAGTATGTGATATGGTATATTAGTATACAGTATGTGATATACTACATTATTATTACAGTATATGGTATACTATATTATTACACGGTTTATAATATACTATATTAACCCCTTGAGGACCGATGACGGTCCTGAACCGTCATAACGTCTTGGGGTACTTACCTGATCGCCGTCGGTCCCCCGGCGGCGATCAGCGCTCCTCCCGGTCCAGGAGGACTGCCTGTCTGGCAAGGCAGTCTCCCCGCGGCAGATCAGGACCCCTCGGTCACGTGATTGCTCGATCACATGACCGCAATAGGTGTCTGTGTATCTACCTGCAGGGGGACTGTCTGTGCTGACAGGCAGTCTCCCTGCAAGTGGAAAATAAAAAATAAAGTTAAAAAAAAAAAATTATAATATATAAAAATACACGTATAATTAAATGATACACATATATATGCAATATATATATATATATATATATATATAATAACTATATTTATAAAATATAAATAATACTTATATAAAATAAATTTAAAAAAAATTTAAAATATTTTTTAATAATTTGACAAAAATTATATATATATATATATATATATATATATATATATAAAAAATGTATTCTAACGGTGGTATTTTAATAACATATATATATTTATATCAAAATACACTTAGAATGAATATATATATATATATATATATATATATATATATATATATATATATATATATATATCTCTCTATGTATAAAAAAAATAAATAAAAATAATACAAAATATACATATGTTCATATACATAACTACATAAATATTTTCATAAATATACACGTAGACTTCAAATATATAAATATGTATATATATTAAAATTCTACGTGCATATTTATGTAATATTATTACATAATTAAGTAATTTTATTGATTGCAATTTGAGGGACCTGCCTGAGAACCCAGGCCGAAAGTCCAGAGAATTTAATTTGCTATGTTTAACCCTGTAACTTTCTATGACACCCTAAAACCTGTACATGGGGGTACTGTTTTACTCGGGAGACTTCGCTGAACACAAAAATTAGTCTTTCAAAACAGTAAAACATATCACAGCGATGATATGGTCAGTGAAAGTGAAGTTTTTTGCCTTTTTAACACACAAACGGCACTTTCACTGATGATATTATTGCTGTGATAGGTTTTACTGTTCTGAAACACTATTATTTCTGTTCAGTTAAGTCTCCTGAGTATAACAGTACCCCACGTGTAGAGGTTTTATAGTGCTTTTGAAAGTTACAGGGTCAAATATAAGGCTTCATTTTTTTTCATTGAAATTTGTCAGATTGGTAATGTTGCCTTTGAGAGCGTACGGTAGCAGGAATGAGAATTACCCCCATGATGGCATACCATTTGCAAAAGAAGAAAACCCAAGGTATTGCAAATGGGGTATGTTCAGCCATTTTTAGTAGCCACTTAGTCACAAACACTGGTCAAAGTTAGCATTTTTAACACACAAACAAATATAAATGCTAACTTTGGCCAGTGTTTGTGACTAAGTGACTACTAAAAAAGACTGGCCATACCCCATATTAAATACCCTGGGTTGTTTACTTTTAAAAAATTATGTACATGTGGGGTGTGATTCGGGGATTTATGACAGATAACAGTGTTACAATGTCTATTGATAAATGTAAAAAATAAATATATTGAAAGAGCAATTTCCTACTTGTACTTATAGCCCTATAACTTGCAAAAAAAAGCACGTAAACACTGGGTGTTTTTTCAAACTCAGGACAAAATTTTTAATCTATTTAGCAGTTTTTTTCATTTGCTTTTGTAGATAATGAAAAGAATTTTCAAGTAAAAGTCCAAAAACATGTTTTTTTTTCAATTTTTCACCAATTTTTTTTTTTTTAAAGTAAAATATATGACATGATACAAATAATGGTATGTGAAGAAACCCCTTCTTGTCCTGAAAAAAAACAATATATAATTTGTGTGGGAACCGTGAATGAGAGAGCAGAAAATTACAGCTAAACACAAACACCACAAAAAAAAACCGCTCTGGTCCTCTTAACGTACAACATCGCAAAAACAGGCTGGTCCTTAAGGGGTTAATATTCAGTATGTGATATACTACATTATTATTACAGTATATGGTATACTATATTATACAGTATATGATATGCTATATTACTATTACAGTATATACTATATTACATTATTATTACAGTATATGCTATACTACACTACATGATGACACTGTTTATGATAGACTATCTTATTAAACAGTATGTGATATGGTATATTAGTATACAGTATGTGATATACTATTTTATTATTACAGTATATGGTATACTATATTATACAGTATATGATATGCTATATTACTATTACAGTATATGCTAAACTATAGTATTATTACAGTATATGGTATACTACATTATTACAGTATATGGTATACTACATTATTACACAGTTTATGATATACTATATTAATATTCAGTATGTGATATGGTATACTATATTACTACTACTACAGTATATACTATACTACATTATTACAGTATATGCTATACTACATGATGACACTGTTTATGATATAATATATTATACTGTATGTGATATGGTATATCATTATTACAGTATATGGTATACTTTAAGATAATACAGTATATGATATAGTATATTATAACTAAATGGGCAGTTGTGTAAATGTACACAGGTATTACAAATGTTATTCTAAAGGTAATGGACTAAATGTGGATTGGGGTTTCATGGCACAGTAGTGAGGTTTTATATGAGTACTTAGCTCCTTCTCATTGAGCACCAAACATAATGTCAATGTATGGGTTTATATGCAGTACACAGGCTTGCTGTGTATTAGTTTCTACCAGGGTTTTTTTGCTGCTTCAGAGTCTGAATTACAGCTATCTTAGTTTCACTGTGTTGATAAAGTGAGGAACTCCCGAAAGCTTGTCACTACAAATTACTGTTAGCCCAATAAAAAGGGATTATAAGAAACTGCAATACTTCATTATTTTATATGTGGTCTGATCCGTGAGATTTTATGAGATGAAACATCTTATGACAGGTTAACTGGAAAGGCAGCTCTCCTAGATCTAACTGGACTACAACTCCCACAAATCTCTTGCACTCCAAACAGATAGATATAGGATATTAATTTAAACAACAACTGTAAAGTGAAGTGGACTATGTGACACCCCTGCATTATGATCCAAATACATCTTTATTAGATACTTAGAACACTCTTATTACATATACACATTACAAGGCTAGTAACAATTCTACCTAACACAAAGTATATGAATGTAAAATAATTTTGGATCAATAATGCCGTACTTTTAACTGAGGGCTGCTGATTTATAAAGGCTACCACTTGATAGGAAATATTTACATATAAATGAAGGGCAGTGCTACATCATGATAAATGAATCAGCTCACATTTGTCAGGTAGAGACAATACAAGGTTTGCAACCCACTGAAATAAAGAAATAACTTTGAATATTAAATAAAAAACAAACACGCTTTTTTTTTTTAATGTTTCAAATAAATACAATTGTTGGTTGTGTGTCTTATTGCATTGGTTAAGCCAATCTGAACATTTATCTTCAAGCAAAACTGCACATATGGGTAACTAAGGGGGGAGGGAGAAAGCACAAGGAGGGGTGGAACTAAATGAAGTGCCAGCATGATTTTATATATGAACCAGGAAAAAAACGTTTCATCTGTAACAATGTATACAAAATACAGAATACAATCAGCAGGGAAAATAAAATAATAATAAAACAATGGATTTAATCTCATATCTGCAAGGGCTTATATAGCCCTAACTATCCAATTTAAATTTAAAAAAAAAAACAACTAAAAAACTGCTTTTTTACATCAGGTTGATAACATAGAATTAAAGGGGAGGTTATTGTATATTGACAGCTTAACCAATGAGTCCCTGTCTAACCCTGGACAAAGACTAATATACATATGGAGGCCCATTACTGGGTTTTCCAGTTAAAAGAGCAGGTGTTTTCGCTGAATGCACAAAAGGCAAAGAGAATAATATATGCAAAGTGGATTTATCCCATGGACTGCAGAGAGTCTCTAGGCAGATGGCACGGACTGCAAGCTCTTTCGGACAGGAGATTCCCATTAACCAATATATCTGGCCATCTGCATGTTCTTGCATTACAATGCAAACAGCTCAGGTGAATGGCTTCAGTCAGCGAGCACAAAGTAATAATTCTAATATAAGCATACGACAAACCTGCACCTTTTTTTATGCTTTAACCCTTCGACTGCCAACGGCCAGTAAACCATGTCCACTGGCAGCGAAAGCGCTAATGAAACCAAATCTGGACTTAAGGTTTAACCCCTTAAGGACCAAATGTCTGGAATAAAAGGGAATCATGACATGTCACACGTGTCATGTGTCCTTAAGGGGTTAAAAACACCAGGGTTATTAAGATTTGCAGTAATGTCTCTACGAATGTCACCGACATAGACCAGGGTGAAGTTAGTACAAGTGCAGTAGAGGAAAAAATGCCACATTAATCCAGAACTCAGTAACAAAATAGAATGGAAATATCTATTACTGAATTTATAAACCCAATACTCACGGCATTATACCACGTACAACAAAAAGAGGATTCAACTAAACAGAGAACAGAGAACACAGCCTGAAACAGATGCAGACAGAATGATAGCTAGTGACACAGAAGGCAGGCGTGACAGTCTATACAAAAGATCATCGACAAAATCTAAACACTGATGGTGACACGGAACAAAATAAATATATCAAAAGAACCGGCACAAGGATTGGCAGCAAAAGGGTTAAATCCAAGCTGCCATGAGAGAATGGCTCAAATGTAGCCCCAGCTAAAATTCTGCAGGTTGCGCCAATAAGAATAGCCCAGCACAGGCCATTCCCTGCCGCTGTTGAACCCACGACAGCATGGGCTGCAGCATGATAGTGTAGGAATAAGGAACAGGCATTACCTGGCACAGACCCTGGCATGCTTCATTTGCTGTGCCCCATTCACAGTGACAATTCCTAACGGAAGGGAAACCCCGGCTCAGTCCATCTGCAGAACTGCTGCCATCATTTATCCAGCTTCTGACCTCCAATGCTCACATTAGTGACTTGGATGCTTCAGCTGCCTCCTTGCTGTTCCCTAGCCCATGATGTCACCGTCTTTCTCCAGCCCTGATTGGCCGCCAGACGGCTGATAATACTACTACTAATAGCATAGGAGGGCTGGGATAGGCAAATCTTTTGTTTCAAAGCAGGAAGTGCAGAGAAACCTTTAGAGCCAGAGAGGGAGGGAGCTAAAATAAATGTGATGCTTTCAGTAACACTAAGGCAAGCTGCACTGTGTGTGGCCAAAAGTGTAATTCTTTTAGGAGCTTGCACTGCAGCTGCAGAACATAACTAAATACATGTGGCCATTGAGAACCCACTACCTCCTTTAGCAAAATACAAGACACTTGTATTCAGCACCACCTCTTACTGCTTCACTCAGAGGGCTTGCATTACTTCAACCACTTTCTCTTTTGTGAACCAAATGATTAACCCATGCATGACAATGGAGCTTATTCACTAAACAGTGAGTTATGAGTTAAAATTAGCAAACAAAATTATTAAAAAAACAAAAATCGACTTTGGAGAATTTTCTAAGCGCCACTTAAACCCAAATGGTTTGTCTGCTTAAACTGGGGGGTGCAAGGGCATTCCTGGAACCATAACCACTACAGCATGTTGTTGTGGTTATGGCGCTTGGAGTGTTCTTTTAACCTATTTTCATATGGTACAGCGCTGCAGAATTTGTTGACGCTTTATAAATAATAATATAGTAAACCATTGGTATAGTAAAATTGGTATACATATGTACATTTAGGATAGTCTCCCATGATAGATATGTTGCCAGTAATCCCTGCATGGGTATGGCATTTGTTGTTGAATGGCCTTTCACTCCGCATTAAGATGATGTTCAGTGCTGGATATGATGGCTCTGAGTTCTGCACTATTATGGCATTCACAGTTGCACATAATGGGTTTCACTGGTGAACTTGAATAGCATTCAGGACTGTGCATTGTAGCTAGGATGGTATACAAGGCAGACCATAGTGGCATTCAGCTTTGCACTCAAATAGGATTTGGTGCTGGACATAATGGTTTTCAGCTGCGTACTCTGACAGTATGCAGGCTGGGGCATATTGGCATTTAGTTGTGAACTAGGATGGACTGCCAAAATCCTAAAATTGAGAATGTTCTGCTGTAATCGGGACATTTGGGGGAACTGCTTTCAGTGCTGGGCTTGATACTATTCAGTTCTGGATTAAGATTCAGCATGCAGTCATTCAGGTCTCTGTTTTCATGTCAGTAGTGCTGGGGTGTTCTGCCATCCTATACCCTGGTCTACCCAGTACCCAAAACTCTATCAACCTCAGGCCTTCATACCATCCCTGCCTCCTAATTGTTCTTTGGCATGTTTTCCTTATTACTTGACCCTTTTTGATTATCGCTTGACTCAGACACTTTGGAATCTGAATATTTTTCTCTAAATCCCATCTTTGGGTTTCCTTGTCAGCTTTTGTCATTTTGTCCTTCATAAAGCCTGGTCCTCCCCCTACCACTATGGTGTACATACACTTTTCCCTCCTTGCACCTTGGTTTACAAATCATCTTATTTTCTGAATCATGTACTACATTCTCATTTTGCCTTCAATATACCTTTTCTTTCAATGTATAATCTTTATTAGTTTTTTATTTAGTACAACAATGAAATAGAATGAACTAACAACTCACATATGGCAAATATATAGCTGATAAACATTTTTTCATATTATTATGTACTCTATGCCAGTATGTGCATCAATAATACAAAGAAAAATGGGGAGGGTGGTAGAGGTAGAAGGAAAGCAGTAATAAGAACTTGAATAGCTAAGTGGGTGTTAGGGGGTATAAATGTGTTGGTTCCAATAGAATACATCCCAGTCAGACCAGAATTTCTTACATTTCAGCAATGTGTTTAGGTTCAGGTTTGTATTACAAGATGTATAGTTGGAGGAGTATGAGATTTGCATTGTCTAGCTATACAGTTCTTGGCTGCAGTGATGTGGAGGATTAAAGATTGTCTTGGACTTCTCCAAGCTAATATATCTAGCATTAAGCATTGGGGTTTTTAAGGAAGCTGAATGTATATGATCTTGCTAATGAGAGGGTGCACTTCTGGCCAAAATGTCCAGATGGATACGCAATCCCAGAAGGTAGGGGTGAAGGATCCTTTAATGGTCCATATTTAATATAGATTACTTTAACCCCTTAAGGACCAAACTTCTGGAATAAAAGGGAATCATGACATGTCACACATGTCATGTGTCCTTAAGGGGTTAATCTTATGTGTTGGACTATTGCTCAGTTTATTGAAGAGAGTAAGGTGGGGCTTATGTGACTGTTTAAGTGTGTGATTGGAGCAAGTTTTGATAGAGGATAGGTAAAAATTAATTTGTGGGGAAATTCCTGTTGAAAAGTCAGTTCAGAGAGAACTAGAACTGAATTGCACTGGATAAGACTTCTGACATAGATGATAACTGCTTTCACTCAGTTGCAAAGGTGCAAATCAGGTGTATGGAGTTTCAAGGATGTGAGATTTGCGAAATAGAGATAGGGACAGGGAGTTAGTATTTTAGATTTGCAGTGCAGTGTAGCCGCACCACCACATCTCTTGGGACATCTCCTGCCAGATTCCAAGGCTTGGGGAGATGATGTGCTCAGTCTATGAGCCACTCAGATTCAGGTAGAGCTGGCAAAATGGCTCTAAATGTGGACAACAAGTACTGTAGCAACTCATCTGCTATGACCGATTCTGGTACGTTGCGCATCCTAATGTTGTTTCAGCAGACGTGAACTTCTGAATCTGTGCATTTGGAGATGGACCCTTGCAGGTTCAGCAGCAAGTGAAGTTAACAGGTCCACAACTTCGTTGTGTGTTTCACACATTTCATTTAGGGTGGCTTCCACTCAGTCACTGCGATCTGCTTAGGCCTAGAGTTTGCAATGGTGATCTGCCATGACAGCTATGAAATCAGCCATCAGGATTGTCCCAAGATCTTGGAGCATGCCATAGATCTTCTTATCTGACGCTGGGGAAGTTTCAGAGAGCTGATTCCGAGGCGGTGTGTGAAAGTTGCGACAACACCACCGGGAATCTGCCTGCTTGCATCCCCTGGTTTCTGTGTCAATGTGAGAGTCCAGGTGGATATAGTGGTCCTGCCATCTTACTGTGCGTGGAGGGAGACATCAGGAGGGCTATCCTGTGGTAAAGTAGGTATTTTTTAGGCAAACATTAGCTCTGTAGCTCAAGCTGCGACCTGTACTGAGTCTGGGGCACTCAAAGTGTGCGTCCTCCCACTATTAAGCTCTGGCCTTCGATATGCCTTTTACAACTATTTTCTTATGCAAGATCTGGAATTTCACCAGATATGGCGTGAACAACCAACTCTACTCGTCGACTGCCCTACATAACTGTGGAGTGCCAATTACTGTCCTATATATTACTGATATGCACTGTCACTGTTCCACAGAAATTGAACACTTTTACTGTGCAGTGATTTGTGCATTATCTGGTTAATGACTTTTTTTCAATTGACCATCTAAAATGTAGCTGTATTGTTACAGGCTCAATATTAGAAGAAGCCAATCAGAAATGTTTGTCTCCTGTGTCTATGCAATCCTCATTATTAGCTTTTTGTGACATACAGTATGATTTGCAACAGTGACTGAGATTCAACAAGACACTTTTTTTCATAGCCTTTGGTTAAACATGCAGAAACTACATGGGGTCTGCGTTTTTTACAACAGATTACATATAACTTTTTGGCTAATATTTCTGAGGATTTGTAAGAGAATATTTGCCATTTTAAAACTGCACTGTGTCGTGCTTAGATTTACACAATTTGAAAACTCAATCCAGATAAATAAAAATTTCAGAATGAAGTTTCTTGGTGACGGTGAAATAAACTGTCACACAGAGACATGTTATCAGGAAGTGCTGGGCTATCTTTTCAGTATGAGTATCAAATAACACCAATGACACCTCGACACTGTGATAACACCTTGTGAAACGGGTCTTTATAGCATTGGGGAATACAATGATGCTACAGCAAGCTGTTTATTTGTGGACCATTGGCATGGGTCTATCAAATATAATATGTCTCTACTTCGGTAATGACCCACTAATTCACATAAGGACCTATTTTGGTTAGAGATTACTAATATAAGTAAAGCATTAAAATATATGCACATATTATTAATTTCATCAGTATAAAGGAATACTATAGGCATCAAAACAGGTTTAAAGGGACACTCCAGGCACCAAAACAACTTAATCAAAATTAAGTTTTTATGGTGCCAGGAGACCCCTGGAGGCACTCTTACCTCAAGGGATTAAACCGTTTGCGAACGGTTTAACACCAAAGTTGCCTCCAGCGGCGATGTCCACTCCCCCCCAGGGCGGCATCCAGCTTCAGGAAGCGCAGGTGCCTGCTGGACAGGGGCAACGCTGATTGGCTAAGAAAAGTTGAATTAAAAATTTATGGGAAAGAAATATATAATATAAGTTTCTTGCATGTGAAATCACAGACATTTTGGCTTCTACAATGAGCTCTGCCCAGAAATTTAAACAATCAGTAACTTAGTGCTGTAACAATGAGGTAATAACATATATCGCTCAGGCTGTAGAAAGCTGACAGTAAAACGTCAACTAACAGAAGTACTTGTTGCACAGCCTCCTGATGACATTGCATATAATTGTATAGTTAGTAGGAAGTAGTGGACCCCCTAGTTACATATTTGAGGAAATGGGCTGAAAATTGAAATGGGGTTTGCAAATTGTTGTGCAATGTGCATAGTGAGACACCTGTGTACCATAACCTTTGCAGGAAGCATAAATTGCTTTGGTGCTAGGAGTGTCACTTTAAAACCTGGTGAAACCCAAATTATTTTATTTTATTTTTAAGGCGGTGATTACAACTAATCCGAGCTATATTTGCATCCTATAAAATATACCAGATAATGTTCTATTTAAACTGTGCAATTCAAACACTTAATAGAAGATTGTTGATGGAAAACACATTCCATGGGGTTCCATTGGGAGTCTATGGTTTCAGTACAATTTGTAAACTGCTTTTTAATAAGCACATCTCTTTGAAATGTAAGAGTCTGTTATTGCTAGTATAGGTGAGTGCTTTGTAATAGGATAGCCTTGGTTACTCATTTACTAGATGTGCTAGAACCCTACTATATCACTAATCCCTTTCCCCCCTTCCCCCCCTCCAAAAAAAAAAGGTAACATGCTATTGATGGCTAGTTTTTGGAAAGCCACCATGTCCCTATCTAACTTTCTGAGAATTGTGGATATGGTTAATAAGGTCCTTGGTTAAAAATGAACAGGATGTAATACACAAAAGAGGAGATCTAACAGAGAATTGCAGACAGATTTGTGCCTTTTTGGGTTAAATATATTAAATCAGTTTTTTTTTTTTGTTAGTTTTTTTTTGTGTGTGTGTGTGTCTAAGTGGCAATTTCTGAACGTATGCCATTGTTCACATTAATGCAACATATTTATCAACTATGTCTGAGGTTTATCAAAAGAAGAATACAGGTTTGTCACAATGATGCCATTCATGCACATTAGCTGACCAATGCTTAGCATGAGAAAGCACTGCATTGGCTGAGATCATCAAGTTTGATGATGTCAGTCAAGGAGGCTGAGGGACAGCCAACCGAAAGGACACCCGGTGGTGCTGGAAAAAGGTGAGTAAATTCCAGGTGCCAGCCACATAAAAAGGTGCTATTAGAATTATAATGTCAGATACACACTTGTGTATTCTTGACACTTTAGTGTTCCTTTAAAAGTTTTTTTGTTCACATTTGTGTAATATCCTCAGATAAAAATATTGTCATCACTTAAAAGTTAGGTATTTTCAGTTAATAAGTATGTTTTTTATATTTAAATAAAATCTGACTTTTTTTCTAGCCAAAGTTGAGCTAAGATAAATACCTAATTCCTAATATCACAGTTTGATCATCCATCTGCTGCTGGATTATAAATACATGAACCAAGCATGATGGGTGTCCTGTTCGAAGAGTCTTTGAATGTCATTGGTCTGCCTGGTCTAACTCAATACATGATGCAGAGTACATTCACAGATACGTTTCACACAGAATATGTGGCCTAATTTCCATTACGAGGCAAAAAGTTTATAAAAACACATGCTATGTAGGGCTGGAATCATAATAACAAAGGCTTGTAAAATATAGTATCTGTAGCCCTTCTAAATCTAGTGACTCTACCATTGAGACAGATTCTTGTGTGTGTCAGAGGTCCTGTGTGAAAAGGTCAGGCTGATTACATATTAGGAATGATTAGTTGTAATAGGGATCAGGGTCAACAGGCTAAGGAATAGAATCTATGAATTGATATTGCACAGCTAAATTATAAGTACCATCACTGAATAAATCAATCAATAACACATCATTAATTAACATTAAATATTAATCAGAAAATAAAAAAACAGATGATATGTTATTTTAGAGAAATCTGTTTATCTATCAATCTACCCCTATGTCCGTTTGTCTTTTGTATCTAGTAATCTCACTCTGTCTGTCAGTTGACAAACCATTTTCACAATATCATCGTCCACACAGATTTCTGGGATTTAATTATGTAATATGTTATCTTATGACTTTCCTCTGAGTGAGGAAGAGGCCCTCAGCTATTTTTATTCCTAAGTAAAGACTCGCCTAGGAAAGCGATTTTATTGCCCTGCAGGAGATATTAATTTTGCACAGGTGCACACGGCAGTATGGAATAATCCCCGCTGCACACCAACCCTCAAATTAATTCACTGGAAAAATCGCTGGCAAATTGGTTGTTGAAAATAGGACGTCGGCTATGAAAAATGATCCAAGATTTCTCAATCACTGTATTCCCTGTAACAAAGCTCTGAGTAGTGTAAACTGCTGCCTTGTAATGGGATTTTATGCTGCAACATGCAGGTGGCTATATTACTGCAGCATTGACCAGGCTTCTTATACTTAGACAGAAGATGTACACTGTACAGCTAATGTACAATAAACAACAATGTTGCAAAGAACACGAAAAAACAGTTTGATGAAATTAACAATGCTGGCACTGAAAGGTGTAGGTGTTTAAGTGAAGCACATTATGACATATTTTACTTTATCTCTGACACAAATATGTTCACTTGACATTCAAAGTAGCAAGACATGCAAGATCACCCAATGCAGAGGCGTAGCACAGTTTAAACAATAGGGGGGGCAATGAACACTCATAAAAGGTGTTACCATACCTTACACAGCGCTCCCAAACTAACGTTACAACACCAATGATATATAACAATCTTTACATCAATCAGTGGAAGCGCAAAAGTATATTCTATGTATGTTTCAAAGGGGCATCTCGAGTGGCAAGTACCCCAAATGGATTAACCAGCATTCTCAAAAACATGTCACTTTTACAGAATAATCCTAAGGGAGCAAGTTCTTCCTCTGAAACGTCAAAGTACACCACAACGTTTACTGGTCAGTCTTCAGTTATGGTCAAAGGATATATTTGTTTAATCCCCTGTGGCTACCAAATGCAGTAATAAAAGTAATATTGGGCCAGGTGACTTTGAACCCTAATAATAGGGTATATGTCCTAAGGGAGCTCAATAAGAATAGGGTACCTAGTTTCCTAGACATTAAGTGTGTATATGAAAAAGTCACCTCCTTTTCACTAGCTAACCCTTCTCTTGAGTTCAAATATTATTTTTAAAAAAATTGTGTCATCCCATGCCTTTAATAAAACAATAAACCCTAAACAGTAGAATATACAAGTTAAAATAATTTTATAATATGACTTTAAAAGCATTTTTTTTTTTTATATTGATTTAAAAAAATATATAATATAACCATCACACTCACTTCTCTGACACACAAAAGAAACCTGTGACTATCTGGTGTTATATTACTGTGATCCCCATCATCCCCACCTTTAGTGGATAACAAATCCCACTACCCTAACCCACTGAAGCTAAAGGAATTTACATTCCAACAACAGCCAGCATCGTATGACTGTTGTAAAGTGTTGCTATATTTGCATTATAGATAACAATTTTGTTGACAGTTATTTTACTATTCATATTGTGATAACAAAACAATACCAGACAATTATATATATTTTTTATACCCAGAATTAATATCGGGTGCTATCAGTTTTATCTGAAAGATAGCGTTGTCTTTCTATGATTTGTAAGGTATATTATAGTAGGACATCATTCACAGATAATTCATAACCATTTTCATCCAATCTATAATCAATTGATGTTCTTGAAATGGCAATGATTGGGTTAACATCATGACTAAAACTGCTGCTCTCTTGTGACATGAAAAAAAAAAATTAAAAGGGAAGACAACTGCAAACGAAGTATTAAATCCATGGGACCGGCTGGAATATGATGTCATAGTTTCTCATCGGGCCTGTGATTGGCCGAGCAGCTCAGCATCTGCTGAGAGCTGAAGGCTGCCTATTTGCCTGGGGTACAGACCTTTCACAGCGGCTTTGAATCATGGATGGTTGTCGTGACAACCTGAGTAGTGTCAGCTCCTGATAACAGAATAATGAGGTTGTCAGATAGAGCACTACTGCATCCAGGCCTTAAAGGGTGTATAATTATTAATACATCTTAGAAGGCGCTGCTTTCAAAGAAGCTAAATCCATATATATTGCATTCTTCCCAAAAAAGCAACTGTGAAGGGATAGCAGAACAGGCTAATATCCCCGTGCATCTGCATAGGCGGTCAATGGCCTGTTACAGGCACGAATAAATTAATGACATAAACAAAATATAACTGGAAAAAATATCAAAAAATATATATTCTACAAATTAATAAACACTTGGAATTATCCTCCTGACTCTTTACCTGTGAGTTATTAAAGAATAATAACAAGATTTTAACTATAAAAATAAATTCTAGCAATATTTGACTGCATTTTCTTAGTGTTGTAAATCTAAAGGGTGATTTATACGCAGACCCCTAGTTCTGTGTGCCTCTGAAAGAGCGTGCATTGTTATAACAAACATGAATGTGATGTGACAGGTGTACTGTAATAGAGGTCTGTGTGTATAGGAATATATTTGCTACTGAGTGTTAATACACTTTGTAAATAAACCCTTGTAAAGCATTAATATTCATTATTCCCATAGAATATAACAAGCACGCCAGGATTGACTGACAGTTTTTAGCTCCCATGGGAAAAGAAAGTTTGACGGATATGGTTGGGATTTAAACAAACACAGACCTCTAAAAGTTAATTTGACCCTTTTTTCACCTGGCCTAATGTTATATCGTTAAACAACTCATCAAAATAGCACCTACACATAAAAATTCCTTATCACAGAGGCATTCAATGTGTAATCATCATTATATCACAATGAAAGCTGTTATATTGCAGGAAAAGGCACATAAATAACACTAATTGCACTAATTCCATGCGATAAGCACCCAAAACAAAGATTATATTTTAATGGGCAAATTAAATAAGTATTAAGGAAGCACTTGCGAGATAAACACAGGGGTTTATTCATTACACACTGAATGAAATGTTTCAATGATACAGGAATGAAGAAACAAACCTAACTCAAGGGCCACTAAAGTCACCCTGACCACTTCATCTCAATGAAGTGATCTGGGTACAGTGGTTCTGTCATTTTTAAAGATGGCTGTTTAGGGGGACCTATAGCACAATATTATTATTTACTTTTAAAGTAATGACAGAGCTGCTTTAACCCTGTAATGTAAGCCAGGCGAGAATAACTTGGTCACATGACACAGAAGCTTTTTAAAATATATATTTTTACTGCAAATGGTGGGTGGAATCTGGCTCTGGATACTATTAGCGACTGGGGCACAATAGCATTTGGAAAACTGGTTTGTATTCCTAACACTATTATGTTCCTTTAAACCCATCTCAGGCCTATACCCATTGCCCTTCGCGATTTCTCTACTCATAAGCATATTATTGATTTAGTCCGCAATTTCTCTGATATTTTACCCTAGCTTTGGCTTTAAACTATTCTGATATCTGAATCCTCACCTGGTTAGTTCTCAATTGTGTTAATTGTGTTCTAATCATCTATATTTTTCAATGTGCTTTGATAGGAAGCTGACTTGCACAACCCAGAGAATCATAATTTGGGGCCCTGCCTCCATATTCCATGTTAGTTCTCTGGTGGAGACAAGCAGTGGTCAAGTCCTGGGGGAAAAAGTGTGAGAACTCACCCAAGATCCATCCCTCCCCAATCCCCCCCAAAAATAAATTATACACTTGTATGCATATATAAATGCGTACACACATACACTCACAGACACACACACACTCAGGCACACACATACACTCACATACACACACATACTCACACACACACACACACACACATACTCAGACACTCATACACATACACTCACTTGCAGACACACATACTCAGACACACACACAGAGCCACACACATACTCAGACACTCACACCCACAGACACACACATACTCAGACACTCACACACACTTACTCAGACACACACACACACACATACACTCACTCATTTACAAATGTCCACCCAGCCTCCCTACCTGGAGAGCTGGCTTGGACCTGTCCCTGGGGTCCAGTGGGGCGGGCGGCAGTCTGCCGGTCAGACGCGGCGAGGGAGCTGTGTTCTCCCAGCTCTGCTCCCTCATGCTGTGTGGACTGTCTACTGATGGCGGGAGCCGGTAGGGAGACAGCCGCCCGCCTGGGGGGGGTCCATCAGATGGACCCCCCCTCAGGAAGGGTGCCAAGATACATACCTGGGGCAGTCTGGTGTATTCCCTAATGGTCAAGTAGGTTACCTGTGCAGCCGCAGGCCTTCCGCCCCAGTGTGATGACATCAGAGCGGAGGCTAGAAATCCGAGTGCATATGCTCTGATTTCCTCCAAGAGTGACAAAACCGCGAGGAACCACAGGCCACAAAAGAGGCATTTTTAACTAGCTGTGCAGGGAGATCTTTTGATCTCCCTGTCGATTTAAGTGGGGCCTGATCCATCTGGCTCTGATATGGTGCACCCTGCAAGTGACACCTAGGGCACATCCACGCCAATCCTGCCACACCGTTGGTATGCTCCTGTGCATAAATACCTTACATTATCTTATCTTAGTTATCTTACACACTGTGCTTTCTGATTACTTGTCTCCAGGGCTCAAGTCCTGCAGGAACGCGTGGGAACGGCGTTCCTGCAATTTTTTCACAGCAGGAGCACTGTTCCCCCTGCAGGCACTAACCAGGGGTGAAAAAATTCCACCCCCAAATATAATTTTTTATACAAGTGTAGAATATACTGCACCATTACTGTTTTTATTTTATTTTTCCCAACTTCGACCACCCGGCACTACAAAGAAGAGGACACCTGCCGTATATCCTATAAGCAGGGATAATACCGCTGCAAGCTATCCACACCAGAGCTGGATTAAGCTCTGCAAATTGTAAGTAAGATCTTTCCTATTTTTCACATATTTGGACTACTCTCCACGACACCGACATCTTCTGGATACCACCAAAAGTAGAACTTTGTACACGATAATATACATCCTATTGGACTCAATACTCAGTGTACACATCGGCGCAGACCCATCCCCTCATCCTTTCTTGCTCTTTATCATTGATTTTCAAGGACACTAGAGGGAGTCCTTGTTTGGGACTGCTGCCTTCCCGATTAGCGCTGACTCTACCCCCTGTTCTGTCATTCTGTATAAATGTATGACTAATTCTGCAGCACCGCTTCATGTGAAATATTTTCACGGCAGTGCTTCCAAATTCTGATTTTAACATCTACTCTTAATAAATAAAATCAATTATGTGCAAACACACAATAGAACAGAAATGACAGCACACATTACAAAGGCCCTCTGCCACCATCTTCCTAGTAGCCTGAGCAAGCTATCACTCCAGATAAAAATTGCTTTACCCATCCACTCACCACAAACCCACAGACAAGGGGGCCCTGCCATAGGGGAGACCCTATAATGTTTGAGCATTGAAGTGGCTGTTCCTGGTTCAAAATGCTTTGAAAGTGTAATAAAAAATAAAAAAAAACAGCTCTGAACTTGAATAAATTAAGTGCTGGAGAGAAACATGAATTAGAATGGAAAATATAAAGCTGCAACATGTTTTAATTAATGCTGTCATCAAGAACTGAAAATAGCACAGAGCAGACATAAACTGGTTACCAAAGGACATTCTATCCATCTGTGTTACCAAAATATTATTGGGCTGTTCTCATCTTCTGACATTCCGGTTAATTATGTCTCAGAATATCCCTCTAGAAGCACGCAGCAAGCACCATTAGTATGAACGGACTTGGAATTCATTGAGGAAAGGCACGGCCTTGTTTTAAATTGAAAAAAATTAACTTAAATGAAACACTAAAATAGAATCATATATATTCTATATAAATAAAAATTGCCATTTATGGGGATTCCAAACGGGACTTGAAATGAAATATGCCAATATAAAAATATTCAGATTAACATCAGCTCCATTCATGATACAATTAAAGGACCACTATAGTGCCAGGAAAATAAAAGTTCCACTATAGTGCCAGGAAAACAAACCTGGCACCCAGACCACTTCATTAAGCTGAAGTGGTCTGGGTGCCTATAGTGGTCCTTTAATGCAATCATCGACACTGTCATAATATGTTTGAACTTGTACTCTGTTTGCCTGCTCAGTGGCTACTGCACATGCACGACAAAACGGCATGCTGCTCCAATTAGCATTTCCGCATAGAGATGCATTAAAATAAATGCGTTTTTGTGCTTCCATGCAGAGCGTGGAGATGCTGAACATGACCCAAGAAGCACCTTTAGTGGCTGTCCGAGTGACTGCCACTAGAGATGTTACAAGGCAGCAATGTAAACACAGCCTTTTCATTGAAAAGCCTGCAAATACAGGCTATAGACACCAGAACCATTACAATAAGCTGTAGTGGTTTTGATGACTACAGTGTCCCTTTAAGAATTCTGTAACACATTTTTTGTTAGTATTAAAAAAAAAAAAAAACATGGCTCCTAACTTTTAAGCTGGCTCCTTGATTCCAAACAAATCTGTCAAGCCCTGCATAAGACACATAAGCAATCACGTTATCTTCTGTAAATCACTGCAATTGCTAGTGAAAAAGTAACCTTAAAATTTTAGTTTGAAGAAGGACTTGGAGAAAAGCCAGAGCCTAGCTCATTAACCATGTCACTGAAGGATTACAGTAAAAAATAAAAAAATAAAAATTGTATTTTAAATTGTTATATGTTACCAGAACCCCTATATATAACAGACTCCAGCTCAGTCATTCAGGGATGTGTAGGCATAGTGCAAGCACACCTGGACCAAAGACGGTGATCATCTTGCGCCATAATCTATGCAACAAGTGTATGTTGTTATGGTGCTTTGAGGGTACCTTTAATTTTTTTAATTATAGTTTAGGTATACTTCATTTTTTCGCTGCAGTCCATTTTTTTTCCGTACTTAGGAATGAAGTACAAGTAAAAAAAAACATATTGACAAATCGTTTTCCCCACACAGAGGCCTCAATAAACTCATACTCATAAATAAAGAACAAAATTACAAACAAGCTAAATATATGTTGCCAGTATGGTTACATGTGATTAGCTAAAGTAGTCAGAGCATGAAGTGTATAAATGTATTTTCTGGCTAGGTACGTGGGAATAAACACTGAAACAGCTATAAACCATATGTTCACGATCATTCATTTCATAAAACAGAACATAAGCAGCATATAGACTCCCCATTGTTTAATAAAGGGCAGTTCAACTCTTGGAGGTGGGGAGGAGGACTGCTGTAATTTACTTCCTAAGAGGTATATTCACTAAATAGTCAGTTGAACTCATTGGTCTCAAATATGTACAAATTTAAGGTCAAGATTATTGAAATTAAAATATGTCCCACTTCACGATAATCGTACATTGGCTGCTTTGGCCTACACTTCCATGAGTGTCAACTGTCTAAAATCCATCTGGATAGTCCCAATTCTGGGATTTTGTCCTTCCTTCTCAGACATGGAACACCAGAGTTGTCCATTTGTCCATTCTTGTTTTAGAATGTTTATCACAAGTACCATATTTGGCATGAATTGTATTTTTGAATTATTGCAAAATAAGAAATAACTGTATATGTAAAACTGTACATGATGTATACTTTATAGATGACAGATTTGATATTAGTACTACTGAACATTAGTTAGAATGAATATTTATAGCAAAGACAGTAAGTTATGACATAGCTGCAAAGTCTTTAAAAATGTATAAATGTTTATAAACCTTCAACAGAGAGTGGCCAGACCTACCCCCTTCTTACATCACACTAATTTATAGGGGTAACACAGCGTGTTTGACATAGTGTCTACATTCGCTGCTACCTTTCGTCCCATCCCACAATCCACTATTGTATAATCCTACGTTCTCAGCTGGAGAACACAATGCAGAGGTTTTGCATTTTTAGGGCTTTATGAGCCTATTCTCATAAATTATCTGGCTTATGAAGCGAAACTTAAGCCCTTGGCTCAAAACAAGCATCACTGTCCAGCGGATCTCTTCTGCCCTGGACAAATATCCCAGTTTGTGAACTCACGTGCCCCACTACCTTCTCAGACTATATCAGCAGCTGTTGCTGAATGAACCCACAGCAGTTCATTGGAGAGTGGGAGAGACTACTGGAAACATACTTTACAGAGAAGCCGCGGCAAACAATTATAATGCTCAGGAATAAATTATACAATTTTGAGTTGCTGGTACAGAATATAAAATTTGCATAAAATGTTACCAGAACACTCTAGCCTCTGTTACAGGTGTCTATCTGCCCTCAGTTCCATGCTCCACGTACGGTGGTCCTGCCCCACAATTTCTTCATTTTGGAAATATGCACACACATAGTGAACACCCAAAGGATAAAAGTACCTTTTTACCCGAGACAGTTTTACTATAGTCTACCACTCTCCTCTTATGCACCTATAAGAAATGTCTCACTAAACATCTCCTCACAGAGGTGAAAAGCTTGATCATGCTCCTCTGCTAATACCAACTTGCACCAAGTGTCCAGCAATGGTAAAAGAGGGTTAAGGAAATTCATAATATAAATAAGTGTTTTCAGCCATGTGTTGATATATTGCTTCCACGGGTCTGTAAAGTCAACTGACACATTTTCCCTCTCATAGCCACTTCTACTCTCCCTTCTTCACCCTTTACACCCCTCCTCCTCTTTTTTGTTTTCCTTTCCTATTTCTTCTTCTAGCTATGATTTTCTCTTGAACTCCACTTTCTGGTGTGTGCGGTGCCCCATGGGACAGGCACACCCTTTGGTTGGAGAGATGGAATCCCTACCATGTCTGATAGTCATTAGTTCTGCCATGCATTATCTTTCTGTGGGACATGCACTCACTTGTGTCTTTGTGATTTAAAATTCTGAATCTTATTTTTATTTTTTTTGTTAATAATAAAAACAGTGGAGCCTACAAACAGATGGACAAAGTTGGTGGAAGAGCCCTCAACAAGGTATTAATATGAGGGTAAACACTAAAAGAAACATCATATTCCTTTCCTTTCAGATGGTGACTTCCCTCACGTCATAACATATGTTATAGGAGAAAGATAAACACCCATAATGCAACTCTTCAGCACTCCCCTCCCTTTCTAATAGAAAGAACCACAATGCAACTCTACAGCACGTTCCTCCCTCCCTAGCCCCTCCTCTAGAATCCAGTTTTATGTTTTGCCAAAAAAACTACAAAATTAGCAGAATAGTTAAACTACAAACCAAGGCACCAGCACCCAATAATGGGTGGAACCTCATGTGCTCTCACTATTTCTAAAGAAATACATTTGTATGATAAGACACAAATATACTTTTCCTTACTTGGACCTTGAAAGCCCACAAGTCATGAAATATGGTGTTCTATAACCAAACAGAGCGGGATACAAGGACGCCTAAAAGTGACGTTCACTAAACAGGAACAACTGCCGGTAGCACCTTTCTTCCAAAAGCAGCTTCAATGGATGCAAAGACATCAAAACAATAACATTTGAAACAAGTGACCCTTTCAGCAGCATACTTGTTAGACAGTTTATAGTCATTTTAAATCATGGACTTTAGCAAGCTGGCAAGAGTGTTGACTAAAAAAATGAACAAACATTTTCTAAAGGGGCTAGTGGCTTCAATATAATTCTTGAGGGTACATGCAACATCCAAATTATGAAACAATCTCTTGTAATTTGCAGGAGAAAGAAAAAGAAGAGAACAACAACATCCTGGTTAATAATAAAGATTCATCAGTTCTTAGGACTGTTGGAAAACCAACAGAGACCCCTTCCCTGGCAGAAGAAATTGCCAGAAGTCACAGCACCTTAAAAAACAACTGTGAGTTCAGTGAATTCATAGATTTAAAATTAGCATTTTGGAGCACCACATGAACACCAGGTTCCAAAGAAGTGTCACAGGCTGCACCAAATTCTTAAGCAATGCCTCCCTAAATGTGTAGATGTCCAGACATGAAGCCAGCTTAAGCTGAAAGAGCACCAAAAGAGATGAAATCTGACCCTTGAGGCTAATCCACCATCCTAGCCATCCTGAAGGAATTCAAAGGATGGATCTTAAAAGACTTACATTGATACCCAGTAACAACTGGTGGGAAATGTGACGGGCAAAAAGCTTCTGACCCTGACTTAAAAACTTTATCTGAAAAACCATTGAACAAAAGCAATTTCCATGTTTTGAAAGATTTGTGGATTTATTCCCTAAAATTTGTATGGCCCTATACTGAATGGGGCAAAACTATCCTTCTGCATTCAAACTGCAGAATCAAGACAGTGTTCACGCTACTTACCAATGTCTGCATTTAGAATTCCGTTGTGTGAGGTAATATGTTAAAGGAATATTTTAATCACCAAACAACTTTAATGTAATGAAGCAGTGCTGGTGCATAGGTCATGCCCCTGCAGTCTCACAGTATCAATCTCTGCCATTTATAACTAAAACCACTTTGTTTATGCAGTCCTTGCCAGAGCTACTACTATCCCTCCACCTCTGCGGAGAAATTGGCCCTGCTTGTGGACACCTCCCCAAACAGAGCAATGCTCCCTGATGATACCGACAAGCTGAATTCACGGTCACCACATCTGAATCAGTACTGAGTGATATCAATCTGTCTGCTCCCATATTTGCCCAGAAAATGTGAGTAACGCTTAACAAGTAACAAGTGGTATTTGTGCCAAAAGGGTTCTCCACAAGGGGTCTCCAGCTCTCTCTTGTTGTTTAACCCTTGAGATAGATGCATATATGGTTTTATTGTAGCATTAAGAGGTCTATGTCAAGAGTTGACTGTAAGGTGGTGAAAGGGCCACAATTTAGAATCTTTACATTTGGTATTTTGCTAGCACAGTGTATAGATAAAATGTAATGCTCTTTGACGCAATGGTAAAGTGTATATATTAACGTGTGTAAAATTTATCGAGCTGTGCACAATGGTGTAATTTGCTGCTAATGATTGTCTTTGGAAATTGTGGGGCTGTCCGGTTAAATGACTTATAACTGTCAGCAATAGGTGTAGCTAAAATAGCAAAACCCATTCATTAGAAGGGGGTCCGCATTAATTTGGTCATGTACATGTCTTTACAGTTCCAATAAAAATGATGTAAAACTACATAAATAAGGATGTAGTCTATCACCCATTTAAAAAATTGCTTAATTAGCCACTGGTGTTGTCACAAGAGATATCAGTTTGCCAGCACTGCTCTGTCATTAATTCTGCACATAAATATTAACCACCTGGGCTCACTCAGATGTCAGTTCAGATAGCGGTTCTGGGCTGTATAAAGAGTTAGAGTTACAGTGAAACTCAAAAGGTACCAAAGAATAATACCTACTGAAAGCTGATACATGTTATTCATGAATACAACATGAGTCTTACTGCACTTGCAAATGACTTTTTAGTCTGCCAGACATTAACCCTGCACATTCTACAAAGTGTCTAAGTATGTTTTTTTTTTATCCTCTTGTAAACTGCCTGTAATGGACCGCCTGGCACCCCGACCGTGTATCCGTCTATCGCTGCTTCCTAGTACTTGTGATTACCATAATCACTGCACTGGAACACCATAACCACAGTAAACCCCACGAACCGCTGCAGCTTGGTTGGGGTCTCGCCGCCCTCCACCCACCCTGGACCCAAGACCAGGATCCAGCTTCCAGTGGGTAGACCTCTCCTAGTCCAGGGGAACAGGGGACAAACCGCAGCACTTCTGCCCACAGTCGCCATGGCTTGACTGGGGCCCTGGAACCGCTCCTTCTGGAGCTGAATGTGGAATTAGCTCTAGTCCTTACAAGGACTTTCCCCGTTGAATCCCCTGCAAGCTGGAACAGCAGACACAGGAGTAAATCTTCTTTCCCTCCAATAACAGGACGACACACAGTTTTGGAGCGTAAGCTGGAATAGCAATTTAATGGCCTTTTATGCAAGTTTCCCAACAAGAGTGACACCCAGGTGGACCTTGTTGGGCACAGGGACACAAACTTCCAAACCAATAACAACACATTTACAATGTAGGGCACTCCCACACAAGGCAAACAATCTCTCCCCTCGGCTTGGGAGATAATTAAGTTGATTACTGTATCAACTCAATTATCTCCAGGCAGAAAAAAACACACATTCCCATAGTCACATCCCCTGATAGCCCAGGGGAGTTTGTCACACTGCCGATTAAAGATCTCTTACAATCTTTATGGAGGTTACCATCACTGCCTACTATATTTTTCTGTATGAGGAATAAGCTTCCCTCCAGCTGTCTCCCTAATAAGGATTTAGGGTTAGCAACTGTTTCATGCATTGCAGGTAGCTCAAAGGTGCCGCAAGTTTAATGGTCAGTATATTACATATATACCAAGACTTCAATAAACAATTTCAAAAGGTACTTAACTAATAGTAAATCAGCAAGCCTTAAACTGCAACTAGTTTTATCCAAGAAGTATTGTTGCATTGATTTCAAAATATATCAATAATGTGTAAAGTGGCTGCATTCTCCACAATAATATCTCTACCTGATGCGATATCTCTGACAGAGTGATCTCATAACATTTAGTCTCTGTGTAAAAAATAGACATGTGCAATTAGTTTCGGTCCGAATATGAATTTGGCCGAATTTCGGGCAATTCGGACATTCGGGTGCTTCCGAATGTCCAAAGTGCCGAGTTGCCGAAGTACTGAACCGAACCGCCAAATTGCCGAATTTCCGAAGTGCCGAATTTCAAAAGTTCCAAACCAAACCAAATTGCCAAAGTGACGAATTTAGGAAGTGCCGAAGTGCTTCCGATTTCTTAAAAGTGGTAAAAGCAAAAAGGAGGAGGAGCCTTGTAAGTGGTAGGGTAGGGTTAGGAGTTAGGGAATTGCCAAAGTCCCGAATTGCCAAAGTTCCGAATTTCGGAAGTGCCGAACTGAACCGAAGTGTCGAATTGCCAAAGTACCGAATTTTGGAAGTGCCGAACCAACATTCCTAAGTGCCGAATCGCTGAAGTCCCAAATTGCTGAAGTCTAAATTTCGGAAGTGTCGAACCGAACCAAATTTTTTGCCCATGCACATCACTAGTAAAAAATAACAAATAACAGATAGGCCCATCAAAGCTGCTTTCAGGCTCTTTTAAAGGAACACTATAGGGTCAGGAATACAAATGTGTATTCCTGACCCTTTAGTGTTAAACTAACTATCTAGGCCCCCTGTCTTGTCTCCCTTAAAGCTAGTAAACACTCACATTATATCCAGCGCCGTGTGGGTCCGTTGGCGTTGGAGCTGGCTCAGCCCTGATCCGTCTCCTCGGCTGACATTATCAGAATTGATGATCTCAGCCAATTAAATGTGTTCCTATAGGAAAGCATTGGATTGGCTGAGGTGGTAAATTTTGATGATCTTACCCAATGAGGCGGTACAGGGGTGGAGCCAAATGCCACCCTGGCCAATCAGCATCTCCTCGTAGACAAGACTTGAATAAACACTCTGAGGAAAGTTCAGTGTCTCCATGCACACTGTGCAGCACTGCTCCTCTAGTAGCCAGCTGAGGAGTGGCCACAGGAGATGTTTCTAGCTAGGCAGCAATGTAAACACTGCCTTTTCTCTGTAAAACAGTGTTTACATTAAAATGTTATACTCACCAGAACAACTACATTAAGCAGTAGTTATTCTGGTGATTCTAGTATCCCTTTAACCATTTTACACTTAGACCTGGGCACATATCTTTGAGCTGAAGCAAAAAATAATAATCTAATAGTTTTTATAACCGTTAATAAAAAATAAAAGTCATACTATCCACAGACCAGTGATGCACTGCAGCCTCCATAGAACAAGAAAAGCATAAAATGAAGACAGTTTTAAAAGTGAGATATCTATTTTTCTGACTCAGAGATGACACGGATGACTCAGAGTTCCAGAACAGTGCAGACACAAGATAAGCAGACACATTGGATATTTTCTAATTCTATTTGCCGTCTGCACAAATGTTTCAATGTGTGTGTTGTCATGGAAACATAGACAGCTTAGGTTTCATATTAATGAGACTCAATCCTGGACATACCTAGTTAGTTTAAGTGTCAAGCACTGACAAACTAGGGATATGTCAATTAAGTATTCAAGGGCAGATAATAGGCCATATACTAGTAAGATATGCAGTTGATATAGATTCTCTCTCCAATGGCAAAGGAGAGTAAAAACATTTTGAGCACCTGAGCAGAGATTACCCAAAGGGCAAGATATTGAGGTTTCCATGAGCATTTGCCCGTTTTCATAACTCAGAGTTTTCATAATATCTGTTTTTGTCATACCAGTTTTACCTACCAGTTATTATTCATAATGAAGCTGTTGGCATGTCAACTGATGATCCAACAAGTACAAATTATAAAAAAAACTAAAAAAAAACTCTCAGGTTTAGCAATTGGATTTCTTATAAACTCATGGGTTTTAAATTAGTTTCCAATTAACCACCAACAAAGGAGAAACACGTTGTCTCTCTTAACCACTATGAAACCAGAAATGTGTTCAGCCTTTTGTTTGGTCTTCTTCGCACAATGGCACCAAATCTTTTATAATAATAAATAAATACAATAATAAAAAATATATAATAGTATGTGATTTGAAGTAACATGCAAAAAACTCTAGACAATGCTAAAACAAACCAGTGGAAGGGAATTTCTGCACAGAATTACTCTATCCAAGTGAGTCACATCCTCCTTTTTTTTTGCAGTAATCAGATGTTCAACCACATCTGGATATGCTATCTTCAATCTTAAGCCAATGACACAAGTACTGGCTCCTATAGTAATTACAGATTAAAACACTTAAAGTCATCATTGCCTAGCTATATACAGTGTATCTCCCATAAAACTAGCAATCCAAATACAAGCCTTTTCAGTGTGGATGGAAGCTACATTTACAATTACATTCCTAATGCAGAGGATTAAGTACTTTTATGATGTATGTGCAATGGTTTTTAAAAACCATGTACTACAGAAATGCAGGATCTGTAACTGTGTTGAAATATATATTATAAGAAGAAATCATACGCTATCACTCCTTATTTGAACCCCATGATAAGTGTACCAGAACACTTGTAATCCACATATTTTAACTGTCTTGCTCCAACATGAGTGCAGTAAACATGAGTGCATTAAAGCAACACTATAGGCACTAAACATCAATCTTATTGAAATGGTCTGGATGCATTGTCCCTGTCCCTTTAACCCTGCAATGTAAATTCTTTTTTGAGAAACTGCAATGTTTACATTGAAGGGTCAAGATTGCCTCTGGTGGCTATCTACCACACAGCCACTAGAGGTGCTTTTCGCAGACTTTTATTCTGAGATACATCGCTGGATGTTCTCAAACTTTGCATGAGGAAGTCCAGTGTCTAGAAAATCCCCATAGGAAAGCATTGATTCACCGTGCATGTGCATTAGGTTCCCGAATCGCTGTGTTATCGGCGGAGAGACATCGGCACTAGACTCAGGTGTTACCTTTAAATCCTGGTAGTTTAGCTTGAATGATGCACTTCCCGGGAGTGCCTGCCTTTGAAAGACTTCTCAATGAGCTGTGATACAGAGAAGTCTATGATTATAGAACACATGGCTTGATGAAAGACAAGAAGTGAAGAAGTAACTGCACATACTACATCTGCAGCTGATTTCCTTTTGTGTGTTCGTTATTATTAATGTTTGGTGCCCTTGTCACTTTTTTCTCTATCACCCTTATTTTATTGCTAGTATTGCCATCTCTAGTACTGTTGCAATTAAGGTCCTAAATATGTAAAATTTATTTTCACGCTCCATTTCTTCTTCTGGCCATGACAGAACTACTCTTCCTCTATTGATCTCTAGTGAGGCTCAAGGGTCAAGGGTAGGGGAAATCCCATTTAAAAACTGTCAGGTTTATTTAGTTTATTGGAGGAGACCTGACAAGGGAAATGCAAATGTTACCCCATGAATATGGGCATAATCCCCAAATCAACCATTTATAAATATATTAATTATACCTAATGATTTATTTTTTTTGTTATATTGGCCCGACATTTCCATCTAGGGCTTAATGAATTACATATGAGATTAAATTAATTGCAGAAAAAAAAAAAAAATTCTATTATCCTGCAATCTGACTAGCAGTATCAGTCTGGTGATACAGATGCACAATAGTACATCAATAAACTATCTTATGATGCCTTTATTTAATTTAAAAAAAATATATGTACATTTTCACACTATTTATAAGTATATGTTTATGTTTGTTTTGTATATATATATATATATATATATAAAAGACTAAAAAAAGATTTCAAGAAAAAAAAACCTATTTAATATCTTAATTTTACAATTGTATATTAGTTGTTTTGGCGATGTGGACAATTGCTTTTAGTTCTACCTCACATGTTAACAGCGCTGTTTTATGGTTCCTAAATTAACAGGTCTGGTAGCTTCAGATATAGCTCTTGATATTTTGTACTTTTATTGTTTGACACTGAAGTTCCTGCGAAGGAAAATGTCAAATTCAATTGGAGCAATTCTCTATCTGAGACTGGTGAAGCAAGACAGTGCTTATTTAATCAATTCTAAAGACACTGTTCTCTGAGCAAGCGTGATGGACTGAAATTCAATACAGCCTGCAATAAGTGGCCAAGTGCAAGCGTTATTTTTTACTCTACTGGACTGTGATCAATCCTTAATCAACCTAATTTGCTTCTATATTTGTAAAACATATTCAAATAACAATAAATTAGCTACATATACTATAACTATACAAGAGAATTCTGGTAGGAGGGGGCGATTGCCCACTGGGATTCTCTGACTTGACAATTTTGAACAGCCAACGTTTGTCTTAATTGAAAAGGCTGATATTTCAATAGGTTGATTCTGATATAACATAATGCCAGGTTTACAATTAGAATTTCCTCCTGGACTGCGTTCTGTCTCCTTCATATGTTATAGGTTTTGTAACATACATATTAAATGTTTCTGAAGGAAAAACTGACTTGACTAGTGAGAGAGTCTTTAAGAAAGTTTGCATTAAGTATGCCACATTACCGATCAACAAGTCCTAATATGATCTCTCTCACTTTCTACATATATACTTTTTTTTTTTTCATTATAGTTTATTTTTTATTTTTAATCAAATGGATATTTTATGCGTGGGTCACCCACAACTTACAGTCAACAGAACTGCTAGAAAACCCTGCTTTGCACATGTACTATTGTACAAGGATTTATGGTATAGGCTCACACTTCTAAAGAACATTAAACAAGTATAACTGATTACCAATCAAAGTTCGCCTCTTTTTACGGAGGGATGTGTGTAACAAAGTACTTTACAAAGTGAAGGTGATTTACAGGCAGCTCTATACACTTGTGTGGAAATATCCTCTATCCCACTAGACAAAATAATAGATTTAAGTACGGTGCAAGTAACAGAGACCTACACCTAAAAAAGGACTTAAATAAGATATAAAAATGAAGTAACTGAAGAAGCTCTATTTCAGAGTGAAACGCATATTGGCCATTTTTAAAGGACTTTTATTGAGGACTTTTTTTAAACTATTTGTTTTATACATTTTTTATATATAATATATTAATAAATTTGTTACTTCATTTTTATATCTTATTTAAGTCCTTTTTTGGAGCCTCCAAGAGAATCTTCATAGGGGTAGTGCCATCCCCATTTAAATTGGCACAGAGTTTACAAACCTAGAGCCAGGACCCACAGGCTCAGGACCAGGTGAGCACCACATTTATTAATATATATGTGTGCTTTTATGACCGCAATCTACACATTGGTTCGCTCTCCCTCTGTTTTTTTGTCTTTGAGAATCACTCCAAATCGAAGTAGAAGGGTGGTGCTACCATTATAAGCACACAAGCCTTGATACGGAGCCAGTGTTCCCATATACAGGCTCCTTGGAATGTGAGTGCACCAGCCATTAAGATTCCATCATTATTATTGCATTGCCACTTTATATACCATCTGCACTATACAGTATTGTATTTTTCTGTATTTCTTTACATGTATTCTCTACTGTACCATGATACGAAATAACGTTTGGTAAGCTATATATGTGTTTGAGCGCTCCACTTATAGGTGTAGGTCTCTGTTACTTACACCGTACTTAAATCACGTATAACTGATTGTCTTACTTCCTGGATTTGGCAGAGGTCAGTGCAGAAGCAGAAAACCATTGGATCTGCAGCAAATGTAGGAACATGAAATGTAAATATATATTTTTGTTGTTTTAATGTATTGTTTTGCATGTATTTTTAATGAATTCTTAATCTCTAGAATACATTAATAATGATTTAATCAAGTCTGCATATTAAATGCACTATACACGGTTTTGCACTTTTTATTCTACTCATTTGTGTTCCTTCCTTCGTTTAGAGCAGAGGTGCCCAAATTTGATGATTTCTTTAACCTAAGAATGTACCCAAGCATTCTGTATTCCAGAGACAAGCAACATTACATCACAGGGACTTGTTTTTTTAACTAAGAATTATTTAAAAGTTTGACTGCCTGATTTATGGTTATTATAATCTTGTTTCAATATTTCTGATAAAGATTGAAGATATATCAATAGACACATATTGTTATAAATAAAAGAAGTTATTGTTTATTAAATATCATTTAGAGAGCTGTTTATAAGTAACGTGCAAAATGAAGGCCGAGATAGAGGACAAATAAATCCAGTAAAAAAATGTACAAGAAAATATACAAATACACAGCAAATCTGACAAATAAAAATTAGATCGATTGTAAAATGGCTCTGTCACATTTGAGTATTTCATTGTAATAGAAAGTTTATGAAAAACATATATAGGGCTGATGGGAGAATTTCTGCCCACATAGGCAAAGATGCATTTTACTGTCCCTCTCAGATTCTACTTCCTCACTGATATCATGAGTGTTGACCAGCAGCAATGAGGTCTGTGTGAGAGCCACACAATTGTGACTTCCACACCTAACAGGCCCCCAAACTCTCCATGATTTATATTTAATGTGCCTGTACGAATAGAATTTGGGAAGCGAATGCTTGGCCTTCTCCACAATGGTCCAAGTCAATGTTCTTTATAGTGGAGCATTGGAGACTTTATGCAGTGGCGTACTAAGGGGGGACGGAGGGGGCGGTCTGCCTCGGGTGCCAAACACTAGGGGGGTGCCCGGGGCAGACTGTGTCGGGTCCTGGGTCAGTGACTTAGGACCCGACACCAGGAGGGGGCCCGGCGGCTTGCTGGATATGCTGCCGGGTGCGGTGCCCCTCCTGCACCCATCGCGACACTGGCCTGCAGCTCCGCACACTGCGGAGCTCAAGACTGGATATCACCACCCATAGGAAAGGAAGGGGTGCCTACACTGGACCACCAGGGAATAAATAAGGTATTTAGTTCCCATTCCTCCATCACCCCCCCTCCTTCACACCATCACCCCCCCTCACACCATCACCCTCCTCCCTCTCACCATCTCTCCCCCTCCATCTCACCATCACTCCCCTCACTCTCATCATCCACCCTCCCTCTCACCATCACCCCCCTTCCCTCCCTCTTACCATCACCCCCTTCCCTCCCTCTCACCATCAGCCCCCTCCCTCACACCATCACCCCCCTCCCTCCCTCACACCATCACCATCACAGTATTACTCCCCCCTCCCTCACCAAACATAGGATCTGCCCCGGGTGCCAAATGCTCCAGTTTGTCAGGATCGTGACAGGGATCCAACACGCAGAATACAAACAGGAGATAGGTACGTTTACCGGACCTTAGAATGGCCGGACTAACGTAAGGAGAAAGCAAAGAATGGTCAGAGACAAGCCGAGGTCGAGGGAACGAGAGAGTAGGTAAGCGAGAGACAAGCCGAGTCAAAAGGACAAGAGAGGAAAGCAGGGTCAAAAAATACAAGCCGAGTCAGGAACCAAAAGACAATAGAGGTAAGATCACTGAGTGAACAGACTAGCTAGAACCACGACAGGGCAATGAATCATTCCACAAAACCCTCTTTTATACCTTGGCTCTTTAACTGTTGACCCCGCCCCCAACGAGTCCTGATTCGTTGTTCAGCACTTGGTTGCCGTGATTGACGGGTCGGAACGTGATTGCCGTCATGACGTCGGCTACTGAGCGCCGCGTCATAAAAGGAGGCGGAGCTATCGCGGCCGGCGTGTAAACGGCCGGGAGGACTGCGAGGATCGGGTGAGTCAGCCCCCCTAGGAGGATGGACGTCTAGGTGTCTAACCTCCTCCGAGGTAGACACCAGAGGTAACCTGACAGTACCCCCCCTCTCAGAAACGCCCACCGGGCGGAAGGAACCGGGGCGAGACGGAAAACGAGCATGAAATGCCCGGAGGAGACGAGGGGCATGCACATTTTCACGGCCCACCCAAGACCTTTCTTCAGGCCCATACCCCTTCCAGTCAACAAGATATTGCAACTTCCCCCGAGAAATACGAGAATCGAGAATGGATTTGATTTCATATTCCTCCTGACCCTCAACCTGGACAGAGAGAGGGGAGGACACAGCGGAGGAAAATCTGTTACAAACCAAAGGCTTCAACAAAGAAACATGAAAAGAGTTAGGGATGCGCAGGGCAGGCGGAAGGGCAAGACGATACGCAACCGGGTTAATCCGACACAGAACCTTGTAAGGGCCTATGTAACGAGGGGCAAATTTCATGGAAGGAACCTTCAAGCGGATGTTTCTGGTACTCAACCACACCTTATCACCCGGGGCAAAAACCGGAGCCACCCGTCTCCGTTTGTCAGCGTGTCGTTTGAACACCGTGGAATTCTGAAGAAGAATTCGTCGAGTCTGATCCCACAACTTTCTCAGATTGGCGACATGAACATCAACCGACGGTACCCCTTGGGAAGGGGAAACCGACGGAAGAATGGAAGGATGAAAGCCATAATTCAAGAAAAAGGGGCTAGAACGAGTAGAATCACAAACGAGATTGTTGTGCGCAAACTCTGCCCAAGGAATCAGACCAACCCAATCGTCCTGGTGTTCAGAAACAAAACAACGCAAATATTGTTCAATCTTTTGGTTGGTGCGTTCGGCAGCTCCGTTGGACTGGGGATGATAGGCAGATGAGAAATTCCTAGCCTTTGGGACAAGATAGCGCCTATACCTGTCTCCGAGGCGTCTACCTCGAGTAGAAAAGGCAAAGAGGTGTCAGGATGAACTAATATCGGTGCTGAGGCAAAATGTTCTTTGAGTGTTTTGAAAGCAGAGAGAGCCTCTGTAGACCAAGTCTTGGTATCAGCACCCTTTCTAGTCATATTGGTAATAGGAGCAATAATAGAAGAGTAACCTTTAATGAGGCGCCTATAATAATTGGAGAATCCGATAAACCTCTGAATGGCCTTGAGTCCCCTGGGCAATGGCCAATCTAAAATCGATTGGAGTTTAATGGGGTCCATCCTAAATCCGTCTCCAGAAATAACGTAGCCAAGAAAGTTTATCTGAGATTGGTCGAAGCTACACTTTTCCAATTTGCAGTACAATCCATGTTGTAACAGTTTGCGCAATACCCTTCTGACTTGTCTGTGGTGAGTCTCAATCTCTCTAGAGTGTATTAGTATATCATCCAAATATACTATAACGCATTCATGCTGAAATTCCCTAAGAACCTCATTAATTAGGTCCTGGAATACTGCAGGTGCATTGCAAAGCCCGAAGGGCATTACCGTGTACTCATAGTGGCCATAACGGATATTGAAAGCCGTTTTCCATTCGTCTCCCTGCTGAATTCTCACCAAGTTATAAGCTCCCCTCAGATCTAACTTGGTAAAAATCTTGGAGCCTTTCAGTCGATCAAAGAGCTCAGTAATCAAAGGAATAGGATAAGCATTTCTAATAGTTATCTTATTCAAGCCCCGATAATCAATGCAAGGCCGTAGAGTGCCGTCTTTTTTATCCACAAAAAAGAAACCGGCCCCGGCCGGAGAAGAAGATCTCCTAATAAATCCTTTGTCTAGGTTTTCACGTATGTATTCCTCTAGGACTAAGTTCTCCTTAGTGGATAAAGGATATACCGTACCCCTCGGAGGCATAGTACCAGGCAGGAGTCTAATTTTACAGTCGAAGGACCTATGTGGAGGTAAAGTATCAGCCTTCTTTTTGTCAAAGACTGCCTTTAAATCCAGGTACTGAGACGGTATCTGTAAATCTGTAGATTGGGAAGAGTTAACCGGGGCGTCAACTATGCAAACCGGTGAGACTTTCTGTAAACATCCTCTCTGGCAACCCTGACCCCAGGAGACTATCTCACCCAGTTCCCAGTCAATAGTAGGGTTATGCTTCTTAAGCCAGGGATACCCCAAGACTATTGGAACTGAAGGAGATGAGATCAGCATGAGGGATATTCTTTCCTCGTGTAGGATACCAATGGTTAACTTAATTGGTATGGTTTCACGGAAAATAACAGGTTCAGATAATGGTCTACCATCTATGGCCTCAACGGCCAAGGGTGTATCCCTTAGCTGAGATGGGATAGAATGGTTAGTGACAAAGGCTTGGTCAATAAAGCTTTCAGCTGCTCCGGAATCTATCAAAGCCATAGCATTAAGTACTCCCTTTTCCCAAGCTAAAGAAACAGGTATCAGAAGCCTATGATCTTTATAATCATATATAGAGGACAAGATAGAAACACCCAAGGCCTGTCCTCTTGAGAAACTTAGGTGCGAGCGTTTCCCGGCCGGTTAGGGCAATTTAGGCGTAGGTGACCTCTTATTCCACAATACATACAAAGCCCCTCCCTTCTCCTGTACTGTCTTTCCTCTTCTGAGAGTCGAGTGTTACCTATTTGCATAGGTTCTGGGACAGCTAAAGTAGTAGAATCAGAACTCTGAAATGAGGGAGCTAGTCTTATGGAGGATCTACGGGTTCTATCCCGAGTATTCTGCCTCTGTCTCATGCGTTCATCTATTCAGGAAATAAATGAAATCAAATCCTCCAAATTTTCAGGAAGTTCTCTTGTGGCAACCTCATCTAGAATCTCATCAGATAACCCGTTTATAAATACGTCCATATAAGCCTGTTCATTCCACTTGACTTCTGCCGCCAAGGATCTGAACTCTAACGCATAATCCACGAGGGTTCGGTTATACTGTCTAAGACGTAACAGTAGTCTAGCTGCATTGGCCTTTCTTCCTGGGGGGTCAAAAGTTCTCCTAAATGCAGCGACAAAAGCATTATAATTGTAAACTAACGGGTTATCATTTTCCCACAGGGGGTTAGCCCATCTAAGTGCTTTGTCAATGAGCAACGTGATTATAAATCCAACCTTCGCCCTGTCAGTAGGGTAGGCGTGGGGTTGTAACTCAAAATGAATACCTATCTGGTTTAAAAAGCCTCGACAAGTGTCAGGAGAGCCGCCATAGCGTGAAGGGGAAGTAACACGGGAAGAAGCACCCACTGTGGCTTCCTCTAGGCCTGTACTTACAGGGGAGATAGATGGGGTACGCATCTCCTCTGACTGATTACTAGGACGAGATAGCAACGCTTGCAGAGCTAGAGCCATCTGGTCCATTCTATGGTCCATGGCCTCAAATCTAGAGTCAGGAGAACCGACCTGAGAGTTTGTACCTGCAGGATCCATTGGCCCTGTCGTAATGTCAGGATCGTGACAGGGATCCAACACGCAGAATACAAACAGGAGATAGGTACGTATACCGGACCTTAGAATGGCCGGACTAACGTAAGGAGAAAGCAAAGAATGGTCAGAGACAAGCCGAGGTCGAGGGAACGAGAGAGTAGGTAAGCGAGAGACAAGCCGAGTCAAAAGGACAAGAGAGGAAAGCAGGGTCAAAAATACAAGCCGAGTCAGGAACCAAAAGACAATAGAGGTAAGAGCACTGAGTGACCAGACTAGCTAGAACCACGACAGGGCAATGAATCATTCCACAAAACCCTCTTTTATACCTTGGCTCTTTAACTGTTGACCCCGCCCCCAACGAGTCCTGATTCGTTGTTCGGCACTTGGTTGCCGTGATTGACGGGTCGGAACGTGATTGCCGTCATGACGTCGGCTACTGAGCGCCGCGTCATAAAAGGAGGCGGAGCTATCGCGGCCGGCGTGTAAACGGCCGGGAGGACTGCGAGGATCGGGTGAGTCAGCCCCCCTAGGAGGATGGACGTCTAGGTGTCTAACCTCCTCCGAGGTAGACACCAGAGGTAACCTGACACAGTTACACCCCTGACTTTATGTGCATGCGAGCTTTCAAGCTTCCCCACAGGAAAGCTTCCGCGCCGTCTGACTGCGTTTTACTAGGCCAGTGCAGTGGAAGTCCCTCTAGTGGCAGTTAGTATTAGGTGGATTTAATCCTGCAATGTAAACATTGTATTTTAGACACCCTGAATTTAATTTATCCTTGTATATGTAAATATTGTCTGGAAAGCGGAAAACTGAACCCTTCCAGCAACATCTAAAACCAACCAAGGTCAGTGTGCGGCTGGCCTCACCCACAAACTCATTGTTCTAAACCAACTAAGACCCAATGGGTGGGCAGCCTCAGAAGAGGACGTAAACACACCAGACTGACAGGGAGAGTTCGGAATGTGGCAATGCATGCTATCCAATTTGGTGAGTTTGGCAGCCATTGGAGACTACCTAGCTCACCTAATTAGTCTATGCATGCAGCACGAGTGATGGTAGCGCCAGTCTAGGACTATTTTGAGCTGAAGCTCCATCTGCTCTTGGCATACCCCCTGCTTATGATGTGTGTACTCCCTGGTGTATAAGCTTACCTCAGGTTAAGAAACCAGGCTCTATTATATCCCTATAGTAAAATAGCCTGTACTAGAGTTCTGACTAATTCAAAAGCCAGGGGGAGATAGCGTGCCCAGGTTCTTGCATACTACCTATATAGGAAGCAGCTACACCGGCTGTCTATTTTAACAATACTGACAGCCTGTGACAATGTATCTCAGTAAGTCTCACTATTGGAGTCTTACTTAGATACATTGTCTCAGGTTAACTTTCTATCTATCTGGTTGATTTTAGAATATATATAGATTGTAGTGCAGCTTGGGCCACAGATACATTGTTGTACTTCATGGTATCTGTGATTCCTGTACTCATATTACCATAGATAGCCTAATCTATAATAAAGAATGTCCTATTATATAAAAATATGGTCATGCCCTGCAATAGAAGATACTTAAATTCAGCAACCTTATGGATTCCTTCCTCTTGAGGGATGCTTTTTATTTGAGCCATAGTGGGCAGCTATCGGATTAGGTTTGACATACTGATGGTAATTGTCAGTAGTGAATGATCATGTTCTATGCCTGTCCCATATATTGTCAAAGTATATTTAAATCTGCTTCTTCTCTTTGTTTATTACCATATTCTTAGAATATTCATTCCATGTACGGCTTGCGTAGGGAGGCTTTGCAAACATGGAGATAGATTAACCCCTTAAGGACACAACTTCTGGAATAAAAGGGAATCATGACGGAATATTTCCGTCATGTGTCCTTAAGTGGTTAATCTGGTTTTGTTACGACCTGCCTTGCCATATTTGGGTACAGGTTCTCCTTCTGAGAGGTGAAGTGTCAGACTGTTTGCCTTCTCTAATGTTTGTTTATTGCTCCCATCTAAATACACGCACGCAAAACGTATGCTTACCATTAACCTGTAAATTATAGAGAGCAATGTATAAAAGCATCTTTAGCTCAGGAAAAGTCAGCAAGTACTCAAAAAAGGTATGCATCTCTGTACAACATGATTAATTACAGCACAAGATCTACGTTCCTCATCATAGTATTCAAGTCATTTAGTCTTTCTATAAGCTTGCAATCACATCTAGAGAGGAGAATAATGGAATTGTAACTGTATTCACACATTTGGGGGTCTTGCCTCGTTTTAGTATATACCATTCCGTGTAATGTAGATCTCAGTTTAGTTTGAAAATCACCTGTTATACTGGATATTAGGATAGGCCATTTCACAAAAAATCCCTCAGTTTAACTCAGTGAAGCAAAGTTTCAACCATTACAAATAAAAAAAATTAATATAATTTGCAAACCTGTTAAATTATGTGGATGAGTGGGAAAGGGGGGGATGCATGTTTGGATGTTTTTTCAGACAGTCCCCTGTAAGATCCCAAATGTAACTCATCGTGGCAACATAACCATTATAGCCCGCTATAGTGGTAGTGCTGCCAGGATAACCCTGGCTAGGTACCCCGGTGATGGGACAAACAATTATAATTACAAAAACAAAGACTTCTGAGGGTAAGTATATATTTTTTTCAAATTTTACCATCAAAGAAGTATGTAAAAATCTTTCTTTCTTCAGCTAGGATGTTCACTTGGTTCATGGAACCCATGACTATGTCTTGCCATTTCAACCGGTGTTTTCTTATTCTGTTTTGGAGGACTTCATGATCAGAAGCTTTTTCTTTCTTGTTCAGTTACCTCTGAGTATCAAGATTTTTTTCCCAAGCTTCGATACCTACTGTAGACATATAAACCCATGCTAACCCTAATAAAGAATATAAAAATGTATTTACACTCAATGAAAATATGAACTCAATGCATGTTCAGAACACAGTAAACGCCATAATACATGTTCAGGAACAGGCTTCTCCAAGTTGCTTTAGGTACCTATATCTGATAAAGTATTATTTTTATTAATAATAATAATTATATAACATACTATGGAGCTGTTCAATGGGAATATAAAGTAAAACAAATACATTTTAAAAACACAGAAGAACAAGGACCGATTCTAAAAGCTTACAAATACCGATGATTTAAAAATTTAGATTCTATTTTATATAAGTGAGGTTCAAATGGGCATTTAAGGTAATGAATGCTTACTTCTCCTTCCGATAGCCCTTAGGAGGCTAATAGAGAGTAGGAATACTGTGTGGAATACTGTTTTGCAATTTTCAAAAATGTTTTCTGTTCTTAAGTTGCTACAAGATGATAGGGCCCTTTTTTGACAAAAGAAAAGAAAGATTAAAAGAGCAAGTTAGCATATTTAACTGTGAAAAGAATAGCATGCTATCTTAATTCATAGGGCAGGAAGAAAAATATTTTGTTGTTATCTGCTACAACTACTTTAAGACTTCTTCGCAGACTTCTTGATAGCAGCTGTCAGCCTCCCTCTTATTACCAATGACACCACTGGACCTGAACTGATGACTTTTATAACCCTCAGAAAATGTTACCCTCTCCCAAGGACAAAGCTACCCCTGTGGCGAGAGGCCAAGGGTAACCTGAGAAGCATCACAGTGCAAAGGGTTCTCTGAAATTAGAATGTCAATCACCCCTGGCTCCAATTAGATTGTTATGTATCAACATCAGGAAAGGGACCTTCACTGACATCTGGAGTCAGCTGGATTGTCAGCCATGCAAGGGCTCTGACTAATAATGAAACAATACAGATGCTTATTATTCAATATGCACTAAGCCTTTGGCCCTCGACCTCACTTTGGCAGATTTTGTTGTATTTAATAGCTGCCAGCTCAGGGCAGAGAATGTCTAACTATTTCATTCCTAATCATCCAGAGAAAACATCCTGTTTTATCTATTCATTTTTTAGCTATGCCAAATAACATAAAATGCCAATCCCATGGCTTATCATGGCGCTGATACTTAAAGGGATAATACAGGTATTTAAACAACTTTAGCTTAATGAAGCAGTTTTAGTGTATAGATCATGCCCCTGTAGTGTCACTGCTCAATTCTCTGCCATTTAAGAGATAAAACTATTTTGTTTCGATCCATGTAGGCCTTTACCACCTCCCCTGGCTTTATTTCAAACAGCCTGCATAAAAAAATGATCTTACTTTCAATCAGATGTTAATTTGCTTTACCGCCTGCTCTGTAAATTGAAATTTAAGCACACACAGGAATCTTCTGCAGTGTCTAGAAGGCTATTAAAGGACCACTATAGTGCCAGGAAAACAAACTTGTTTTCCTGGCACTATGTAGCCCTCAGGTCCCCCCAACCCTCCGCCCTCATGGCCCCCCTCCTGCTGGGCTGAAGGGGTTAAAACTCCTTCAGCCACTTACCTTTCTCCAGCGCCGAGCTCCCTAGGCGCTGGTGACCTCTCCTCCACCTGCCTATGTCAGCACTGAATGCGCATTCAAACTGACCATAGGAAAGCATTACTCAATGCTATCCTATGGACATCAGCATCTTCTCACTGTGATTTTCACAGTGAGAATCGCGGAAGTGGCCTCTGGGGGCTGTCAGTGAGACAGCCACTAGAGGCTGGATTAACCCTCAGTGAAACATTTCAGTTTCTCTGAAACTGCTATGTTTTCAGCTGCAGGGTTAAAACTAGAGGGACCTGGCACCCAGACAACTTCATTGAGCTGAAGTGGTCTGGGTGCCGATAGTGGTCCTTTAACATAGCAGGATATAAGAAATCATGGTTAAAAAAGAATCTGCAATAAAGGAACTATAATCATTAAATGACTCTTTATAGGAAGTGTTTAGGAAGGCTGTGCAAGTCACATCTAGGGACGTGTGACTAGGGCTGTATACACAAAGTGATACAACTACTAAATGGCAGATAATTGATAAGTGGGACTGCAGGGGCATGATCTATACACCAAAACAGTTTCATTAAGCTAACATTATTTTGGGGACTATTGTATCTCTTTAATTATACAAGAGGATAAACAATACATTAAAAACACTTTTTCCGGTAAAACAATGAAAACATTTCTCAGTTAATGAGTTTTATTCCCATTTGGTTGTGTTTTATCTGAGTATCGGTAATAATAATTTTCATCCTGGTTTCCAATAACATGTACAAAGCAGTGTAATGGACATATACAGTAACAATCAGGGCCAGATTTGTATGACAGGCGTCTGTAGGCACAAAATTCTCCTCAACCAACAACCCAAAAGACATATAAATAAGTATAATGACTTTATTAACTGGAAATTACAGGTCTAAAAACATTTTGTAATGTATTGTATTGAAATCTGTGAGTACAGAGAGTATATGCAGCTGTGTAAAAAAATGCAGGATTCAAGATAGAGGTAAGGGGACTTTAAACCCCTTAAGGACCAAACGTCTGGAATAAAAGGGAATCATGACATGTCACACATGTCATGTGTCCTTAAGGGGTAAAGGTTAGAAAGGGGTTAATATCAGAGAGAGATTACATTGGATGTTTCAGCCAATCAGTGGTGCTCCAGCCAGCTGGCACTCCACACTTCCTGAAAGTGAAATTTCAACATTTGGATAACGTTTAGAGGGAGACGGGGGAGGAGGCGGGGTGCTGAGATCAGTGCTGGAGACAACGTTGGGGTTAAACTGTTTGAGAATGGTTTAACCCCGAACTAAGATTGCACCCCAGGGCCTCCTGGCCCCATAACAACTTAAAGGACCACTATAGTGCCAGGAAAACAAACTCGTTTTCCTGGCATTATACACCTTGTTCCAAATTATTATGCACATGCTATTTAAGTGTCACAAAGATTAAATATTTTGTTTTTCAGTTTAACTCATGGATGGCATTGTGTCTCAGGGCTCTTTTGATCACTGAAAACAATCTCGGACAAGTGTGATAATTAAATTGCCAGGTGAGCCCAATTTAAGGAAAAACTACTAAAGGAGGTTGTTCCACATTATTAAGCAGAGCACCATTTTCATGCAATATGGGGAAGAAAAAGGATCTCTCTGCTGCCGAAAAGAGTGAAATAGTTCAATGCCTTGAACGAGGTATGAAAACTTTAGATATTTCACGAAAACTTAAGCGTGATCATCGCACTATTAAGATATTTGTGGTTGATTCAGAGCACATACTGGTTCATGCAGATAAAGGCACATTGAGGAAGATTTCTGCCAGATCCATGCATCAGATCATGAGAGCAGCTGCTAAAATACCATTACATAGCAGCAAACAGATATTTGAAGCTGCTGGTGTCTCTGGAGTCCCACGGACATCAAGGTATAGAGTCCTCCAGAGTCTTGCAACTGTGCATAAACCTTCTATTCGGCCACCGCTAACCAATGCTCACAAGCAGAAACGGCTGGATTGGGCAGAAAAATACATGAAGACTAATTTTCAAACAATCCTGTTCACTGGTGAGTGCCGTGCAACCCTGGATGGTCCAGATGGATGGAGTAGTGGATGGTTGGTGGACGGCCACCCTGTTCCAATAAGGCTGCGACGTCAGCAAGGCGGTGGTGGAGTCATGTTTTGGGAAGAGAGCTGGTCGGCCCCTTTAGGGTCCCCAAAGGTGTAAAGATGACCTCTGTAAAGTATGTGGAGTTTCTGACTGACCACTTTCTTCCCTGGTACAGAAGGAAGAACTATGCTTTCCGTAATAAAATCATCTTCATGCATGACAATGCACCATCTCATGCTGCAAAGAATGCCTCTGCATCAATGGCTGCTATGGGGATAAAAGGAGAGAAAGTCATGGTGTGGCCTCCATCTCCACTGACCTGAATCCTATTGAGAACCTTTGGAGCATCCTCAAGCAAAAGATCTATGAGGGTGGGAGGCAGTTTACATCCAAACAGCAGCTCTGGGAGGCTATTCTGACATTTTGCAAACAAATTCAAGCAGAAACTGTCCAAAAACTCACAAGTTCAATGGATGCAAGACTTGTGAAGCTGCTATCAAATAAGGGGTCCTTAAAATGTAACGTGACCCGTTAAAATGTGTAAAAAGTTAAAATGTTGTTATAAGTTTGATTGAAATAGCTTTTGATTTCAGTAAATCTGCTGTAAACACAACAAATGACAATTTTCAGTTCTTTACAGCCTATAAAGTGTTTTGAAACTTACTGTGCGTAATAATTTGGAACAGTGCATAGTAAGTTTTTTATGTTTAAAAAAATACTGTAATCATTAGGAGGTTTGTTCAATAAAATTTGAATTGTGTTCTTAATAGTTGATAACATGAGAATTATGCTGACTGTTATTTACATCAATTATTTAGGCAAATTAAAAAAATATAATTTGCATAATAATTTGGAACATGGTGTAGTGCCCTGAGGGTGCCCCCACCCTCAGGGTCCCACACCCACCGGGCTGAAGGGGGAGGAAGGGGTTAAATCTCTCCTCCTCCTTCGGTCGTCATCGGCTGAATGTGCATGTGCGGCAAGAGCCATGCGCGCATTCAGCCAGTCCACAGGAAAGCATTCTCAATGCTTTCCTATGGACGCTGGCATCTTCTCACTGTGAAAAATCTCAGTGAGAAGCGCGGAAGCGCCTCTAGCGGCTGTCAATGAGACAGCCACTAGAGGCTGGATTAACCCATTTGTAATCATAGCTGTTTCTCTGAAACTGCTATGTTTACAGCAGGCACGGTTAACCCTAGAGGGACCTGGCACCCAGACCACTTCATTAAGCTGAAGTGGTCTGGGTGCCTATAGTGGTCCTTTAATTTAGAGAAAGTTGTTATGGTGCCTAAATTGTCCCTTTAAGGCTGACTGGTCAACAAAGGACACTGGCCCATCCTCCTGACATAGCCTATTCAAAGGGATACTGTAGGCAGTGGCGTACACACAATCCATGGGGCCCTGGTGCAAAACTGATCCGTGGCCCCCCCTCCCTCACCTCTCTCCCACGATCCGTGCTCCCCTCTCTCCCCCGATCCGTGCCCCCCATCCCCGACACATACATACAGACACACGCACAAACATACACACAGACAGTAGTACAATAAATAAATAAAAGAAAAGAGACAGCGCCAAACAACCTATAAGGCAGCAACTCAAAAAGGGAATCCCCCAGAACCCTAAAAATACAGGATAAAAGCAAAATATAAAAGGAGGGCTGAGCCAAGATAGACAATGTCCAATCCCAATACTAATAATAATTATTGAAGATAAAAAGTCCAACCTAAAAAGTGTCCTCTCTGTGGTCCTAGGATACAGGAATGCGACCTCGGGTAATATATAAAAAGTAAAAAGAGAGAACAAACGATGGTGCAGAATGTATGGTTCAAATGAAGAAAAATTCAAATAATTATAACGAACTCACAATTTTCAGAGCTTCTGTCCAGCTATAGGGTAAAGCGCACACAGCGGTATAATCCCCGCTTATGGGATGTATGGTGGGTTCGTCAGGGTATCCAAAACTCAAAGAAAGCAGAAACAGCCAGATAGTGCTCTCTGTATAACTGTATATCGTAGAGAAGAATAAAAAACGTACTTACAAGTACAGAGCAGACCAACTGCTCTTTGATGCCAGCGCTGGAGGAATAATCCCCACCTAGGATTTCTTTGATTGCCAGGAACTTGTAGAGGTGATATTAGAATCAGAATAAAATGTAATAAAATATAACATATAACTAAAAAGATATATATAAATAGCCAGGATAAATGTATAAATTAAGGTAGTTGGGACTATCAAGTAACCAAAAACTTTAATATTTATTATACAAAATTATGTTTCCATGCTTCCAATGCTTTCTTTGAGTTTTGGATACCCTGACGAACCCGCCATACATCCGATAAGCGGGGATTATACCGCTGTGTGCGCTTTACCCTAGAGCTGGACAGAAGCTCTGAAAATTGTGAGTTCGTTATCATTATTTGAATTTTACTTCATTTGAACCATACATTCTGCACCATCGTTTGTTCTCTCTTTTTACTTTTTATATATTACCCGAAGATCGCATTCCTGTATCCTAGGACCATAGAGAGGACACTTTTTAGGTTGGACTTTTTATCTTCAATAATTATTATTATTATTGGGATTGGACATTGTCTATCTTGGCTCAGCCCTCCTTTTATATTTTGCTTTTATACACACAGAAAGACACACACACACACACATACATCCCTCGACGGACATATACACACAGACACATACATACAGAGACACGGACACACACAGAGACACACACATACATAGACACACACATACACACGGGGCCCCATGGATTGTGTGTACGCCACTGCATACATAGTCACACATACAGAGACACACACGTACATACAGAGAGACACAGACACACATACAGAGATACACAGACACACATACAAAGACACAAACACACACACATACAGAGACACACACACTTACTTACAGAGATACAGGCACACACAGACACACACATACAGAGACACACAGAGAGACACAGACACACACACAGAGACACACACACACATACACAGACACACACATATAGAGACACAGACACACACACATACAAAGACACAGACACACATACACATACAGAGACACATACAGAGACACACACACACATATATACAGAGAAACACACACACATACACAAAATGTTTCCTACCTTGTTACTTTCCCTGGGATCCAGTGGTGGCTCAGCCTGATGGGAGTCAGAGTTCCCAATCTGACTCCCTCCTCCTCCTCCTTCCTCCTGCGCGGGCTCTCAGTATGCTGGGAGGAGTGACCGGGGAATCACTTCCTCCCAGCTCTGATGTAATCACAGGGGGCCCGGTTGCGCTCTTAAAGCGCCCAGCGCCGACAGGGCCCCCTCACAATCCATATCCATCGGGTGGCCGTGACAGCATGGACCCCTCCATATGCAGCCCCGGCGGTTTGCCGTGCGGGCCGGGGCCGCAAAATGTGGCAGCAGGCCTGGTACCCAGTCGCAGCTGCTGCGACCCCTGCGACCGCGGTATGTACGCCGCTGACTGTAGGCACCCTGACCATTTCACCTCATTGAAATGGTCTGGCTGCAGTGTTCCTGTTCTGTTTAGAAACTACAAGGTTTACATTAAAGGGGTAAGACTGTCTCTTCTCCATTATATTATAGTGCAATATACTGTAATGCAGAAGGCAATAGGAAGAGTGTTATGAATATGGTTTTGTATTAGAGTGTAGTAGTTCTAGCGCTTGGAATGTTCCTTAAAAGGACACTATAGGCACCCAGACCACTTCAGCTCTTTGAGCTTCAGTCCCCTTAACCCTGCAGGTGAACAGTGTGTAGTGCTCCTTTATGGCAGCGATGTCCATACAAACATTTACAGTGGTTTACAATGGAATTTTTAATCCTAAATAAATGACTGCTTAACATTCTCTCTGAAACCCAGCACAAAGAACGGCAGTGGTCTATTAAATAACAATCTCTGTAATTTCTGCCTCTGCCGTCAAATGTGATAAGAAATCTATTTACCTCTGCCAAGGGCTCTACGGTGTTAGAAATCAGAGTAACTATGTGTAAGGCACTGGCTGAGTCTTACAAATACTGGCAATGCCACGCAAGCGAGCAAGCATTGTCTGATGATGTCAAGCCATTGTTTGTTGATTTGACGGCTTGGGAAAACAGACATACATTGATAGTGTGTACCCATATATGAATGGGCTAATTCTATTTGTTTTTTCTTTTACATTTTCAAGTATTTGCTTATATGAACATCAGAGAATTCTAAAATCTTGTGTTACTACTATGTGCAATTTCTTTCCACATATAAATGATGCTGTTTTTGAGTAAATATGACAATAAAAGAATAACAGAGTTTAGATAACTACTTCATAGGTACTAGATTGTAAGCTCATTAAAGCAGGATCCTCTAGTTTCTTATAATAGTTTGTTTCTAATTTCTTATATCTACACTTTAAAATTGTAATGTGCTGTGGAATATGTTTGCTGCATATAAATCCCAATAATATTAATAATCTTAATATATATATATATATATTGGTAGAGAAAACCAGGAGCAGCACCTTAAGGATGTCCTCCAGTCCAGTATGTTGTCACGGTTCTCACCGCAGCAGACAGACGGTCAGATATGGTCGCCTAAGGAGTTCCCTACAGGAGTTTTGAACTGGGGAACTTCGCAGTCCTGGTCCTGCTTCTTACCTCTGAGCCACAGCAGCTTTGTTTATCTACAAGTCATTCCGGTCCTGTTCATCCTGGCATGTCTATTACTCCGGGGGCTGTACCTTGACTATGGCTGTGCTTCACCTGACCCTGATCAGTCATCAGCAGGGTATTTAAACTCAGCATCGCCCTGTGATCAGTATCAAGTCTCTGATCCTGTTGTGTGTTCCGTACCAGTGTTCCTGTTGTTTGATCTGCTACTTATTATTGACCCCGGCTTCTGACTACATTTACTCTGGCATCCCTTTACTTTGGCTACTCCTCTTTGTTCCTGTCCTCTGGCATCCTTTGACATTGGTTATCCCTTGATGATCCTGTTGTTTGAGTCCTTGCCTGTTCTGTGACTTGGTACTTCATCCTGCACAGCCCCCGTGCACAGACCCATAGGCCGGGTGAATTCTTACCTGACCACCTTGGCCTGTGGCTATCTGCAAGGGTGAGCAACATATCTGCGCTACAGACTCCCAACCCAGGTAAGACCCTGACATATGTAAAAGAAAGGAGAATAACATGCAGAATTATAGTGTAGTGTCCTTATAATAAGATAAGAAATTAACTTACAATTTTATGGAGCGGATAGTTTTTTTTTGTTTTTGTTTTTTTTATGTAGCCTAAGAGCTACAATCCCCTTGCATATTTCTACTTGATATCTTGATCCCGTGGGGAAACTCCACATGGAATAGAAGAAAAACTTAAAAATAATATAGTTTAGTAAATTAGGTACACCAGATAAGTGTGAATGTGCCTGTTGAAGGAAATCCTTAAGGAGCTGTCTCCCTCCCCCTTTTCTCTACCAATACTTACCTACAGCCAGACCTCTGGTTTGATTTGCCCAAGATGCCTACTTTGAACTTTTACACAAATGCTAAAAACCGTACCCTGTGAACTATTTAAAAAAACAATAATTGTTTTTCTGCCACAAAACAACATAATAAAGTTATTGACAACCCTTCTCTGTGGTGCTAGATAAGGGGATTCTGGGTCTTGAAGCTGAAAATGACTTGGGGTTCAATTATGAAATTTGATTTTATGATTCCGATGTCTAGGCTCCTCCTTTGTCACATACAGATTGTATATACATCCCCAAAGTTACCTTGAACTGTTTTTCCCATGTTGCTTAGGTGAGAATCTGAATATGCTCCCTGAATATGGCACTGGAGCTCTTCAGTATTTCAGAAAAAAATATTTCCTTTCTTATTCATATATTGCAACAATGTAATCTGAGTACATGGTTACATTGAGAAAAAAAAAAGACATCCATTCCCATAGGATTTTTCCAGGGTGGTCCAACCTAGTATAAACACAGTTTATAAAGTGTCCAAATTATCACAACATTATTAAGAAATATACTCAGTGCAGACAGACACCATGCATATTGACTCACTGGAGCCATTATTACCCACCAGCGATCCACTCATTGTGAACTTCATATATTTTGTCAAAATCTAAACTGAGCACTTCAGAACAGAAACATAAAATAAAGAAAATTATATACATATCAGGCAGCTTGGGCCTGGTGCTTTATCGCGAATAGCCCCTACAAGAATCTGGCATTGGTCTTTTGGGACCTAAATTTAGCTGCTGTTATTTTCTATTTTTAAATCTGCAGATGTCTATCCTACCCTTTTTCCGAGTGATTAAGCTTTGATCAATGCCAATAGAATATCACCACTGCTATTTGTCCTTTGTACTTGTACAAAATCCAATTAAAGAGAATTTGTGTAGAATTTTTTTTTATTTTATTTTGCCTACAAAAGAACATCAATAAATCTGGCAATATTTTATAGATAAACAAAAATGCAAGAAAACACTAACACTCATACAGACAAATGTAAAAAGTAGATTTGTTATTAGGGTCTTTGAAAGACACTGTCTCTTGGTCAGTGGTACATAGGATGCCCCAAGATGTGTGTTATACAGCCTCTTCAAATGTGGTCCCGACAGACCAAAGCTTATTATCGCAATTAGAGGAACACTATAGTGTTAGGAATACAAACATGATGGCTGGGATCATCACTCATAGGAAACGCCATTCTGCGCCAATCAGAATCTCCTCATATAGATGAATTGAATCAATGCATCTCTATGGGGAGTGTTCAGCATCACACAGTGCAGCACTAAAATAAGAAACATCTCTAGTGGCCGTCTGAGTGATTGCACCTAGAGATTTTACTAAGCAGCAATGTAAACAAAGCATTTTCTTTGAAAAAACTGACTTTGCTTTGCCTGTAAGGGAAAATATATATTTTTCCTCCTTTCTGCTATCCCTCTCATTTTATACCTCCCTTATCGTTCCTGCCTTTCTAAAGTTTCCCGACCTCCCTGTGTCCTCCCTACTCCCCTAGCTGACAAAGATCATGGGTATGTGCTCTGAAATGCTCTATAAGAAGTACTTGATTGGACCATGGAGAAGAAGAGTGACATGGCCAGATGGTATACGAGGTGTGGTAGGCCCTCACCTGCCGCTGGTTTGGAGGTAAGTTATAAAGAAACCAAAAAGCCGGTAAAAATAAAGCATTATTGCCTGTCACTTCACAAAGAGCAAAGCGGTAGCATAAAAGGTGCATAATCAGATAAATTAAAGGCTCCCCAAGAGATTTACAAAAGTAAATCGATAAACTGAGTTGATTTAACACACATTCAACTTACCACCGACATTCTTACCATATCGGTGATGAAGGACTAAAGGAAGGAGATCTGATGGAACATACACTGTGATTTAAGCACAACCACTAATGACTTTATATACAAGATAGCAGACCAGGGAGGCAGTTAGGAATTAATCTGCCTATGGTTTCTGGGTGTCATCCTCTGGATTTATGTAAAACTGTTTAGTAGAGGTTTGACAAAAACCTGGGATCTCTAGTGAACCCCAACTTAGGATGCATTGATACATGTATATGGTTCAATCTAAAAATCCATGATCAACAGAACTATTAGGGCAGTTTAGCTGGTGAAGAGTCTTGTTTTTTGTCAAATCAATTCTAAACAGTTTGACAGAGAACCAGGTGACTCTAGTTAACATAACCACTGCTTCAAGTCATTAACAAGGCATACTTCTTTATGATGTTCTTTGCAATACGTTTATGAGGATAATTCATCCAAGGGCATAAGTTAAGAACAAGTCCTTCAAAATAAAACTAATTGCAGTAAATAGCTCAAATGTCAAGTGATAATCTAACACTTCCTGCATATTACTTCCTCTTTAACCACAACACTTCACTACGTTACAAAACTACTTCCCAAAAATGTTTGCACAAATTCAGCTTCCCGTCCGAAGAACTTCTACTTTCTAAAATATATATGAAGTTTATCTTTAACTATACAATTTCACAATATTATTTCACAAACACACTCCATGGAAACAGCAAAATAAACACTCATGCACATATTTTCTATCACGCTAAATGTTGAAAATATTATATAGAATCTCTCCCATTTTACTACTAGATCTGTGTCACTGTCATATTGTTGTAGTGGGTGCACAATTGTCCTCCTATAACTGTTTTATTTATTTATATATATATATATATATATATATATATATATATATATATATATATATATATATATATATATATATATATATAATATTGTGTGTGTGTGTATATCATAAAATAGCCTGTAATTCAAGTATAAAACAGGCGAGAAACATGAACTCAACTGCAACATAAAAGCTATTTATATTAAACAGAAATAGGCATGAACACTGTGGGTAAGCAATACGTAGCAGGGTGCAGTATAAACAGGAGGGGTGTTCTAAAAAGTACAGGAGCAAAAAGATGAGACCCAGACTGATGTGTGCAGGGCAGCTGGCAAATTTTACCACATTTTGCATTAAACTCTCTTTACTAACTCCACATAGCAGTAAAGAAAAGTGAAAACATTAACCAATCAAAATGCAATAGGCAGCATAGTATTCACAATGATGAGGCTACTCCCCCTCTTTCTTTACTGCTCCATCAGCAGACAGGTCAGAGTTTTGGACTCTTCCCCTTTATATCACTATTCATGTTGATTTAAGCTACTTTTTCTATCGTTATATGTATTTCTATTGCTTAGATTTTACATATATATTCCCTATCATCTGAGTAGGATCTTTTATCCACTTTATTCTCACTTTGTCTATCTCCTTTGTGAGTGCCATTGCAGGGATTCCTCCCCCTGCTTTTACTGGCTCCTCTCACCCATCTTTGTGAGTGCTATTGCCGCGGCGATTTGTGCCCAACCCACTGGTTTCCGCCGGTGGATCGTTCGCGTTGCTATCTCTGGGGTAACGTTCACCCCTCCTGCTCGCCCTTCTCCTCGCGGCTTCGCACCCATACACATATAAGCCGGCGCACACGGGTATATCTCCGCCATTTTGGAGCTCCACGGTCTCCGTTTCTGCTGGCATATCGTTACTCCGATACCCGGTCACAGCACCATCTACCTCGGACACCTCCTCCGCATACAGGCAGGGGTCACAAGGTCAGTTTATCTGTGGTCTGTAGCTTGCACTATAAGGCTTACAGCCCTGTGCGTTGGGGTGAGGCAATGATATTTATGCTGCTTTGAGGTGTGATTTATACATCCTCTTTATACCTGGATGAGACCCAGTAAAAATCTCAATCATACCCTGCTGCATAAACTACATATACCCTGCTGGGGTTTATACCCTGCTGGGTTTTTATTTCCATCTAAGTACTGCTGGTACTTTTATTATACACTCTGTGGGGTTATATAGGTATTGCTGGTACCATCACTATATAATAATTGCGCTACAGACTGACCCCTAGCCCAGCCTGTGCCCTGTGCCAATTATACTATTTTGTGGTCATTATAATAATCCTAACTACAACTATGGAAGCATCCCAGAACCCTGACTTCCAACTATGATTAATGAGGCTATTGCCGCATCAATGGAGAAAGCACTCTCCAGGGTATTGATGGCATCAGCCGATAAGAGCAAAAAACCTGCAAAAGTCCAACAGCAGGACTATGATTCTGAGGCTTCAGAATCACACACACAGACTGACACTCGCCCCAGCAAACGCCACTGGAAGGGCAAAAAAGGGACTGACAACCCTGATAGAGGCAAGGCACCACCCAAACGCCAAAAGCCTATCCCACCTACCCTCGCTCCTCCACACCACTACTTCTCCGAAGAGGAGGAAGACCACTCACGTTCCATGGCTGTGGTGGACGAGTGGCAAGCTGTGGATTCAAATTCACAGTGAAGCGATTGGGGCTCAAATGCCTGATCCCCCGTGTGGGGCGCTTTCCTGGATGACATTCACCTGACGGACAATTTAGCTCCAACCCAAGATGAGGAGGAAATCATCCTAGACCCCACAGGTCAACGACTTTTTGACCCTAGAAATATTAGGCATCCATGCTCAGGGGACTGGACACCTCCGAAACACCTTTCAAGATTTATGCATCTGTGGCTACGCAAACCGATGGACAAAACGGTTCGCAACCGCCTACGCTCTGAATGCCCTCGCCCTTCACTACCCGACCATGTGGCTCAGACACCGGAGTTCGACCAGGTCATGACCACCTTCATGTTCTGGGGTGGTCATGACCCCCGGAGGGGTGTAGAGAAAGGTTTCCATGGCATTCAGTTCAAGTTACTGGACTCCATTGGTCCTCTTTCCCACATCATGTATTTGGCGGATGATGCCTTCACAAGAGCTGACCAGTTCGATACCAGCATGGTACGAGAATGGGCGCAAAGGTGTTTTTTTTTCATTGGCAACACCAACGTAGCCCTCTCCTCTGAGAGGCGTAAAGCAGCATTACTCCGCATAGACGGAAAATTGGTGGAGTTGGGCACCAAGGAGTTAGGACCACCGGCACAGGGCAAACTGTTTGGGGACGCCTTTCTGAAAGACCTGAACAGACATGTGAATGTCAATAAATAAGAGAGAGAGACAGCGCTAATTAACCAATAGGCAGCAACCCTAAGAAAAGGAATCCCTCTAAACCTTTAAAACAAGATAAAAACAAAATATAAAAGAGGGCTGCGCCACAATAGATAAACAATGCCCAGTTCCAATAGTGGAAACAAATATAAAAGAAAGTCCAACCTAAGTGTTCTCACTGTCGTCCTAGAGTGTTGAATACGGGAACAAGGTCTTCAGGTGAGATTTGGATAATATAGAAGATAAAAAAGGAGAACAGCCCCAGTACTTCTCTACTACTTCCGGGTACTGGGTGAACCACGCCTACCTGCTGATCACATGATTAGCTCGCCCTGAACAGGCCCACACAAGAAATTTTATTTTGGTTTAAAAAAAAAAAAAAACCTGGAAGCTCCTGGCAGCCCAAGAAATCCTAGGTGGGTGTCAGGTATAGCATGGCATGTAATTTATCGCCGGAACCCACTTCCGGGTTCACGGCGCTCAGCCCCGCCCCTTTCTCTGACGCGGTCCCTCCACGATACTTAGGAGGACCGCGCCAGATTCAAAGGGCTGGATTATTCGCACAGGTGCTGCATGAAGATCAGCTGCTCTACTTCTGATCCTACCTGCTCCACTTCTATACCTCGGCTAGTAAACGGATTTCTACCTTCTCCACTTCTCGACCTCGGCTTGTAAACGGATTTCTACCTTCTCCACTCCTAGACCTCGGCTTGTAACTCTGAATTCTACCTTCTCCACTCCCAGACCTCGGCTTGTTAAAACGGACTTCCCCACTCTCCACTCCTAGTTCTCAGCTTGTTGAAACGGACTTCTAATTTCTCCTTCATTGGGTGAATTAACCCTTCCAGTGCCAGAACTGCCTTTAAGTTAAGTAATACTTTTACCAAACAAGTCAATTACTATTATTTATATTACACAGTATCTAAAACTCACTAAAGTGTCATTTTGTCTAATTATTCCTCTTACTCATAAGGGATTGCTACAAAGCCTAATTTTACCTACATGGATATTTAAAGGAACAGTGACCATAGTTTCATACCAATATAAAAGGAGGTGAACCTTATTGTTGTTGCAACCAAGAAATGCTGCAGTTGAGTTCCAATTAAAGAAATATTACAAAATAAGTATTACAGAATAATCCAGCCTCTTCAATGGAACCAGCAGATATTAACTCTCAAGTTTCTGCCCTAACCAATAGAGTGGATACGATTGCTCAAGGGTTACAGGAACTGCAAATTACAAATGAGAGAATATTAACCTATGTTAGAGACATTCAAGGTCATCTTCCTCATGCCGCTCTTCAATCGGCTGGTGATCCTGCTGTCTGTAATCCAGAAAAATTTCATGGAGATAGAACAAAGTACAGAGAATTTTTGAATTCTTGCAAACTACTAATTGCTTTAAAACCTAGATCTTATCCCACCGAAAGATCCAAAGTCTGTTCAGTGATCTCTTTTTTAAGAGGTGAACCTATGGCATGGGCCCATTCCTTTTTGGAAAATGATGATCCCATATTGGATTCATTGGAAGAGTTCTTTGAAGCTATGTCTTTATTATATGAAGATCCTTTTAAACAAACTACTGCTGATTTAACCATCAGAACATTACACCAAAAGAATAGACCTGTTGAAGATTATATTGCAGAATTCAAAAGATGGGCTACAGAAACCCAATGGAATGACATTACTTTACGCAATCAATTCCGTCTCGGATTATCTGAAGCTGTGAAAGATGAACTCTCTCGTACAGAACTTCCTCCTACCTTAAATGCATTGATTCAACTGTCTATCAGTATTGATAGACGTCTAAGAGAAAGAAAAGCTGAAAGGGTTCTTACTAATTCTACCTGGAGAAAACCTTTCACTACTCTAAAACTACCTGAAAAAATTCCTCCACAAACTGAACCTATGGAAGTAGGTATAATAAAAAGTCCTCTTACTTCTGAAGAAAGAATAAGAAGGAGACAACTAAACTTATGTATGTATTGTGCTTCGAATGAACATCTAATTTCCGAATGTCCTCTACTGAAACATTCAAAAGGTGGTAAGCTTCATTCATCTACCTCTATATTGAACGTTTTTCAAAAAAGAAAAGCATCTACTTATTTTTCTATATCTCTCATATTACAGTGGGATACAAAAAGAATCGTGACTGAGGCCATCATTGATTCTGGTGCTAATGGAACTTTTCTTGATTTTTCTTTTGTTTCAAAAAATAAAATTCCTTGTGTTCAAAAAACCAATTTTATTCCAATCAGAGTTATTGACGGTTCATTTATATCCTCAGGACCCATCAAAGATGAAACAATCCCTCTAAGAATGATTACCAACAACGTACATTTCGAATTCATTACATTTGATATTATTAAATCTCCACTTTATCCCGTCATTCTAGGAATTAATTGGTTAAAAAACCATGATCCTTTAATTAAGTGGTCTCCCTTCTCCATCTCCTTTGCTTCTGATTTCTGTAAAAAAACGTGCTTACAACACATTCCTATTCTCCAAACTACTGTAGAACCAGTTATACCTCCATTCTACTCCGATTTTGCAGATGTCTTTTGTAAAAAAGAAGCGGAAACACTTCCTCCTCATCGGGTATATGATTGCCCAATAGATCTCATACCCGGAGCTCCTATTCCTTATGGTCATATTTATCCACTCTCTGAAAAGGAGTTAGAAATTTTAAAAGAATATCTTAATGAAAATTTACGCAAAGGGTTCATCAGACCCTCGACCTCCCCAGCTGCTTCTAGTATTTTCTTTGTGAAGAATAAAGACCAAACCATCCGTCCTATTATAGATTACAGAGCCTTAAATAAAATAACTATTAAAAATCGTTATCCTCTTCCACTAATAAATGAATTAATTGAAAGGTTAAGAACTGCAACTATATTCACTAAACTCGACCTTCGAGGCGCATATAACCTCATTAGAATAAAACAGGATGATGAATGGAAAACCGCCTTCCGGACAAGATATGGTCTCTACGAATATCTAGTGATGCCTTTCGGGCTCTGTAATGCCCCTGCAACGTTTCAACATTTTATCAATGATATCTTTAGAGATCTTCTGGATGTATGTGTTATTATCTACTTAGATGATATCTTAATATATTCTAACAATTTGGATGAACATAGGAAACATGTTAGATGGGTTCTATCTAGACTGAGAACTCATAAATTATACGCTAAACCAGAAAAATGCCTTTTTGAGGTTACTGAATTCTCTTTTCTAGGATACATTATTTCACCTCATTCTTTGAAGATGGATAATTCCAAAATCAAATGTATTATTGATTGGCCTGCTCCTACTACTACAAAAGAATTACAACGCTTTCTTGGATTTGCAAACTTCTATAGAAAATTTATTAGAAACTATTCGGATGTATCACATCCTCTTAACCTCCTCAACAGTAGTAAACGTCCTTTTAATTGGAATAAAGATGCTCAAACAGCCTTCGACGAATTAAAAAAAAGATTTACAACTGCACCTATTCTACAACTACCTAATCCAACATTCCTATATGTTCTTGAAGTTGATGCATCAGATGCAGCCATCGGAGCAGTTCTTTCTCAACAAAAGACTCCACAAGATCCACTTCATCCAGTTGCCTTTTTTTCAAGATCCTTGAGCTCTGCTGAAAAAAATTATCCTATTGGTGAAAAAGAATTATTAAGTGTTAAAGCTGCCTTCGAAAATTGGCGTCATCTTCTGGAAGATACAAAACAACCTATAATAGTTTATACTGACCATAAAAATCTTGAATATCTCTATACTAACAAAACCCTTACAGCTAGACAAGTTAGATGGAACCTATTCTTTAACCGATTTAACTTCCAATTAATATACAGACCTGGAAATAGAAATAAAAAGGCTGACGCTCTTTCTCGAATTCCTTCTAAAACTACTACTGATGATTATCCTTCTACCAAAATAATAGGAATCCTCTCTTCTCTTCATGATGACATAAAGAATTTGAATCAGAAGGATCTTGAACTTCCCAAAACACCTATACTAACAAAAAGGATGGTCTATTTTATTTTAAAAATAGAATTTATATTCCTCCCATTCTTAGGAATAAATTACTTAAGATGGTTCATGATTCCCCCCTAGCTGGACATCCTGGAATAAAGAAAACACTTGAACTAACTTCACGATATTATTGGTGGCCTCGCCAGGATAGAACCATTGCATTATATGTCAAAACATGTCCTATCTGTCAAAGGTCTAAACCAGAACATAATCAACCTTTTGGATTACTACTTAACTTACCTATTCCAGAAAAACCTTGGCAATCCATTTCTATGGATTTTATCGTTGATCTTCCACCTTCTCAACATTTCACCACTATTCTTGTCGTTGTGGATCGCTTCACAAAAATGTCCCATTTCATTTCTTTAAAAAAATTACCCTCCTCTGTAGAATTGTCTAAGGTCTTTATTGACAATATTGTGAAACTTCATGGTCTTCCTGAAGAAATTATTTCTGATAGGGGGACACAATTTACCTCCAAATTCTGGAAAGAGATGTGTCTCTCCCTTCAAATTCAACGCAAACTCTCTTCCGCTTATCATCCCCAAACTAATGGGCAAACAGAAAGGGTTAACCAATGTTTGGAACAATATCTTCGATGTTATTGTTCATACCTCCAAGATGACTGGACCACATGGTTACCTATGGCCGAATTTTCTTACAATAATACCATTCATTCTAGTACGAAAATGACTCCTTTCTTCTCCAACTATGGTTTTCATCCGTCTTCATTCCCCATCCAAACCATTACTTCATCCAATCCTACTGTTACATCAAAAAATGAATTTATGTCTTCTCTATTTTTCAAATTACGGGAGAATCTTCAACTCGCCCAAAATAACCAGAAAAAGTTTTTTGACAATAATAGAAGAATTCCCCCTCCTTACAAGGTAGGGGATCTTGTCTGGCTCTCTTCAAGGAATATTACCACAAGCCGTCCTTCAAAGAAATTGAGCTCTCTTTTTCTTGGTCCCTTTCAAGTAATTACTATCATTAATGATAACGTTGTTAAACTAAAACTTCCTCCAAGTTTTAAACTTCATCCAGTATTCCATGTCTCCTTACTTAAACCACACATCCCTGATCCTTTTTATAGGGAAATAGTAACAACTCCTGAACCTATCATTGTCCAAGGTGAAGAAGAATATGAAATTCACAAAATTTTGGATTCTCGTGTCCACCGTGGCTCCTTACAATACCTTATCAGATGGAAAGGTTATGGAGTTGATGAAGACACTTGGGAAGATTCATCTAATGTACATGCTAGGAGGTTGGTTACTGCCTTTCACAAACGCTATCCCTCCAAACCGAAATAGTGCACCCAGAGGATGCCCCATGGGAAGGGGGTACTGTCAGGTATAGCATGGCATGTAATTTATCGCCGGAACCCACTTCCGGGTTCACGGCGCTCAGCCCCGCCCCTTTCTCTGACGCGGTCCCTCCACGATACTTAGGAGGACCGCGCCAGATTCAAAGGGCTGGATTATTCGCACAGGTGCTGCATGAAGATCAGCTGCTCTACTTCTGATCCTACCTGCTCCACTTCTATACCTCGGCTAGTAAACGGATTTCTACCTTCTCCACTTCTCGACCTCGGCTTGTAAACGGATTTCTACCTTCTCCACTTCTCGACCTCGGCTTGTAACTCTGAATTCTACCTTCTCCACTCCCAGACCTCGGCTTGTTAAAACGGACTTCCCCACTCTCCACTCCTAGTTCTCAGCTTGTTGAAACGGACTTCTAATTTCTCCTTCATTGGGTGAATTAACCCTTCCAGTGCCAGAACTGCCTTTAAGTTAAGTAATACTTTTACCAAACAAGTCAATTACTATTATTTATATTACACAGTATCTAAAACTCACTAAAGTGTCACTTTGTCTAATTATTCCTCTTACTCATAAGGGATTGCTACAAAGCCTAATTTTACCTACATGGATATTTAAAGGTACAGTGACCATAGTTTCATACCAATATAAAAGGAGGTGAACCTTATTGTTGTTGCAACCAAGAAATGCTGCAGTTGAGTTCCAATTAAAGAAATATTACAAAATAAGTATTACAGTGGGGATCATTCCACCAACGCTGACATCAAAGAGCAGTTGGTCTGCTCTGTACTTTTTTGGACATCCCTGACGGAGAGGCACTCACCATATATCCCACAAGCGGGGATTATACCGCTGTATGCGCTTTACCTTAGAGCTGGATTGAAGCTCTTATAAATGTGAGTTGTCTACCATTACTCGAATTTTATTTCATCTGAGCTATACATATTGCACAATTGGCTGTTCTCCTTTTTTATCTTCTATATTATCCAAATCACACCTGAAGAGCTTGTTCCCGTATTCAACACTCTAGTATGACATTAAGAACACTTAGGTTGGACTTTCTTTTATATTTGTTTCCACTATTGGAACTGGACATTGTTTATCTATTGTGGCGCAGCCCTCTTTTATATTTTGTTTTTAGACATGTGAATGTGTTCACGTCCCTTAATAAGGCTCAGACCTCTATGAAGGGTCTGTTTTTGGACAGTCTGGCCGCCAAAGGGGCTGTGCAGCCAGCCGCTTCTGGCCTTCAGGCCCCCGCTCACGAAGACCTCAACCCTTATACCCGGAGGTGGGCTACAGGCAACCCTTCTCCTACACCAGAGGAGCCGACAGAGGTTGAGGACCACGTGATCGTGGCAGAGCACGCTTCCCCACAGGTAAGCCAACCTTTGACTCAAGTATCCCCTACCCTGCAAACTGTGGGTCGTATTGCTCTATTTTTTTCAGAACTGGGAGACCATTTCCACAGACACATGGGTCCTGCAGACAGTACGCGGCTACATCATCGACTTCGTGGACCTTCCAATGCAAACAATCCCTCCACACCCCATAATGTGCTCCGCAGAGGACCACCGGCTCATCGAGGGCGAGTTGCGAGAGCTCCGGTCGAAAGGGGCAATCGAACTCGCCCACGATCAAGGGGGTTTCTTCAGCAATATATTCCTGGTAAAAAAGAAATCTGGGGATTTCCGACCCGTCATAAATCTAAGGAGGCTCAACGCTTATGTAATGTACAGGCACTTCAAGATGGAAGACAAACATCTCCTAAGAGACCTCCTCCAAGACAGAGACTGGTTCACGAGACTGGACCTCAAGGACGCGTACTTGTCAGTGACCGTCCACCTCACCTGCCGCCAATTTCTAAGATTCCGGTGGCAAGGCCTACCGAGGGAGCATACGCTTTTTTCCCCATCTGCCATGATAGCGAGGACGATTCAATACCTAACGAATTTACTTGAATCTCTGCTCCTCACCACTCCCATGTGGCGAGGCCAATCATGGTTCCCGGACCTCCTAGCACTGTCCTACATGGACCCCCTACTCATACCATTCCAACCGATGCTCCTCACAGATCCGAAAGGGAACCCCCATCCTCTCATCCTAGACGATCGTCTTACCCTGGTGGCTTGGACTCTTTCCGGGGCGCCTCGCAGACCAGCGAGTTATCGCAAACAGCTAGAGACTTCATATGGGACTCCTGGGCACCTGGAACCAGATGATGTTACCTGTCAGCTTGGAATTCCTGGTCCTCTTGGTGCAGTGAACGGAACCTCGATCTGTTTACTGCACCTATAACTGCCATTCTGAACTTCCTTTCCCACCTTTTTTCTACTGATCGCTCAACGTCGTGCGCTCCATGATTTCGGTGGCTCACATTACGATTTTAGTGACCCCTGTAGGGAAGGACCCTCTGGTATGTCGACTCCTGAGAGGCATTCGATTACAGAGACCACCGGGACCCAAATACTCGTGTCATGGACATCGAGGTGGTTCTGCAGTTTCTGAGAGACTGGCCGGTGAACGATAGACTCTTTCTCCAACAACTCTAAGCAAAATTTACTCTCCTACTTTGCCTCGTTTCGTTCTGCCTGGTTTCGGACGTACAAGCTTTTGACATTGACGCTTTTTCGGTATCTCCGGAGGGAGTTTCCTTTCGAATTTCGAGTCATACGAAATCGGACTCAACGTCAGTCTTCTACCCTTTCTTCACTTCCGATCCGCAACTATGCGTTGTTTCTACCCTACGTCAAGGTGTCGAGACCACGTCCCCGCTTCGGGTCTCTACCTCGGGACAACTGTTGGTGTCATGTTAGACCACACGTTCCCGTCTCGGTTACCACACTTGCCAGATGGATAAGATGGATTCTGTCACTGGCGGGAGTGTACATAGCTTTCGAGGCTCACTTCGTTCGCGGGGCCGTGGCTTCCTCAGCCTTCTCGGCAGGCGCTTCACTAGCGGATATCCTCCGTTCCGCGGACTGGTCGCGAGAATCTACCTTTCGGACATTCTACTTCCGTCTGCGTTCGGGTGCGGCCATGTCTCTTCTGCAACAGTGTTAAAAATGCAAAATAGGAAGCCTCCTGTCATGTGGTAAAATTGAAGATTATGCTAGCGTTAGTGTACTTATAATCTTAATTTTAGTAATGACAGGAGGCGAGTATTTTCCCAACCCTTTTCCCACCCTAGGGAAGAGAGGATCCAGGTGAGTATACCTACCTTTCAGTTTGTTTTTTATTTATATCGCCATCACTGGCTCCTCCTAGTTGGGGCACACTTAATGCCATTTAGTGTTGGGTTATTACCATTACTTCAAACAGTTTAAAGACCGGTGCCTAACCTATTTCATGTTCTCTTTTCAGTGTAAATTCGTGATGTTAAAGTTCGTTCTCAGGATGGACGCTCTTGGATCAACCTTCATCCCATGAGGTTTTGTTAACTGAAAAGTCACCCGTTGGTGCATGTTACAGGACGTTTGAATTTGGAACTTTTATCCTTCTATGATGTCGCTTCCCAAAGAGGGGGAGGAGTCTCATCACTGTGAAAACTATGTTGCCTATTGCATTTTGATTGGTTAATGTTTTCACGTTTCTTTACTGCTATGTGAAGTTAGTAAAGAGAGTTTAATGCAAAATACTTGCCTCCTGTCATTACTAAAATTAAGATAAGTACACTAACGTTAGTATAATGTTCAATTAACATGTTAAAGAAAATGAAGAACTTGCTAAATGCATTTTTTTCTGATGGTTTCACTGGTTTCTTTAGTGTCTGCCACACTTTTTTAGTACTTTCAGAACACATTTTATACATAGCCCCTTATGTCAGGATAGAGAAGGATGGAAACTTGTGCAATGAATGATAACAAAGCTAGCTTGACTTTTGTTAACATGTAATAGCTGCTAAACCGGAATGGAAGGAGCCGAGGACAGAATCAAGTTAACGTCTTAAGAGCCACATTTATAAGACTTTAACCCCTTAAGGACCAAACTTCTGGAATAAAAGAGAATCCTGACATGTCACATGTTATGTGTCCTTAAGGGGTTAAAGACACTATGCTATCATAGAATGTACTACTTCTTTTGCATTTGCAGCTCTACATCAATGCATCTCTACGCATCATTTGTTAAACGTCCTGTAAAGGTCATACTTTAGACCTTCTTTAGCATTCCAACTTTGGACATGACTCATTGGGTGTGGAATCCCCTCACCAAAAGTTGCACGCTCTAGTGGTTATGGTGCTTAGAATATCTCTACAATATAATCTATCTAGCAAAAATGCATGGCTGTCAAGGAACATGTCCAATAAGCTATCAAATGAAATCATATATTGTGTTAGGAAAATTGCTAGCAAATGCACTAACGTCTTATTATTCAAGATGGCAGCTACAATAGCTACTGTGTGTGTGTGTATATATATATATATATATATATATACAGTGGTGTATCCTGGTTTTGTGCTCCCCTAGGCAGGACAAAACTCAGGCACCACCCCACTGACTTTTGGAGAGGACTACTTGCCAGCCTTTTACCCTGTGGCTATGGCCCCTTTAATTTATTGTGGTTGAGAGACCCTATTTGTGCCTATTGGGACTTTAAACAATTGTTCTTCTTGTTCACAATACTCTCCTGAGTATATTCACTAGCTCTTCTAAGAACTGTTCCTGCTATGCTCTCTGGACTAAGGGAGGCCTACCCATTGGAAGCTGGATCCTGGTCTTGGGTCCAGGGTGGGTGGAGGATGGCGAGACCCCAACCAAGCTGCGGCGGTTCGTGTGGTTTACAGTGGCTATGGTGTTCCAGTGCGGTGCTTATGGCACTCACCAGTACTAGGAAGCAGCAATTGATGGAGGTACCCGGTCGGGGTGCAAGGCGGTTAGTCACAGCGTTGTTTTTTTTTGTTTGTTTGTTTTTTTAAAGGATGCATATTTTGAGGCATTATAAAAATAACAAATGTACAGTAAAACTGCCCTAGGGTGTACCTTTAATGCAAGGATACCCAAAAGGTGGCTCCCCAGACATTTTAAAACTACATCTTCCATGATGCATTGTCATTCCAAAGGCATTCTAAAGGTGTGCAAAGCATCATGGGAGTTGTAGTTCTACAACATCTGAGGAATTACCTTTTGGGCACGCCTGCTTAAAATGAATGAACTTGTCAGTGAAAACAAGGCTCTGAACAGTGATTTTTCTACATGAGTAACAGCTGTGCCTTGCAGCGACATTTATGACTTTTGGAAATAGATGCTGTCTCTTATTGAAATGGGTTCAACATTCGGACAAGTGATTCACGAGCGGAAATGTGTCACAACTATTTCAGTTAACTGTAGGCCAGTTCATGGTCAATCAAATCTCTTCTCTTGGAATAACATAAGTCAAATTTATATTGGGAAATAATGGAAATAAATGGTAGCTATAGGAGTAGCCAACACTTGCAATGTTTCTAGGAAGTAACACTGTGAAAGCTGCTTATTTTAGAAAGGCAGAGGCGTAATCCAGCTGTGTAAGTCGACATCAGGAGAGAAGAGCCTTCTTTTGAATGGCAAAGCTCGAGATGTTAGGATTTGGTAGTTGTATTTAGCGATATGCCAGTTTTAGAAAGAATAAAAGACCACCGTGTCGAGGCATATCTGCCAAACGCCCAGCAGCCAACACTTTTTGGATTTCACAGATATTACTGAGTAATTCCGCTATTTCCGTGCTCTATTTTGGAAGACAGTGTTGATACATTTAAAGTGTCCAAGGGCACTGACATGTTGTGATGACTTGGTAACTAATTACTCATTTTTGGCCAAAATTAAAGAAAAAGAAAATCTGCAACTAAACTATTTGATAATCCAATAATTTGGTATTTATCAGACGTCAACTCACTAGCACATCTAATCAGTGAATGCAAGCATCTAAAAGAGTGGATAACTGATATCTGATCAAAGACAGACCCTATAAAATGGAAGTGGTACATCCAGGGTTAGAATGGAAGTGGTACATCCAGGGTTAGAATGGGAGTGGTACATCCAGGGTTAGAATGGGAGTGGTACATCCAGGGTTAGAATGGGAGTGGTATATCCAGGGTTAGAATTGGAGTGGTATATCCAGGGTTAGAATTGGAGTGGTATATCCTGGGTTAGAATGGGAGTGGTATATCCAGGGTTAGAATGGGAGTGGTATATCCAGGGTTAGAATGGGAGTGGTATATCCTGGGTTAGAATGGGAGTGGTATATCCAGAGTTAGAATTGAAGTGGTATATTCTGGGTTAGAAAGGGAATGGTATATTCTGGGTTAGAAAGGGAATGGTATATCCAGGGTTAGAATGGGAGTGGTATATCCAGGGTTAGAATGGAAGTGATGTATCCAGGGTTAGAATGGAAGTGGAATCCAGGATTAGAATGGAAGTGATATATCCAGGGTTACAATGGAAGTGATATATCCAGGGTTACAATGGAAGTGGTATATCCAGGGTTAGAATGGGAGTGGAATCCAGGGTTAGAATGGAAGTGTAGGTTTTGCTTTTCTAAAACACAAGCATGATATACGTAGGGCCAGCCAGCCAACCAGACAAATACACCGTGCAGAGCACCGTGGAAGAGCTCATAAATGCAGAGGTTATTGATCTTGGCCACAAGCTCATTCAGAGTCACACAAGTGCAGAGTGTTTATGAGACAACATCGGAGTCCAGAGTCAGGACTGTCCTGCCAAACTAGGACACTTGATAAGTATATATCCATGTTTTTTTTCTGCCTTGGCTATAGTGAATTAAAGCACTAGATTGATAAACAGACTCTCATAAGCTTCAGATAACTGCCCGGGCAGGCGGTGAGAGAGCACTTTCCCCTGAGCTCTTCCTGCTCTTCTCCCTCATATACATATACATACATACCAGCCTGTCCCCACATGCTAGTTTCATCCGGTGACATTCTACAAATATTAAAGGGATAGTCTAAGCACAAAAACAACTTTAGCTTAATGGAGCACTTTTAGTGTATAGATCATATTCCTGAAGTACCACTGCCCAATTCTCTGCCATTTAGGAGTGAGATCACCTTTGTTACTTATTATGCAACCCTAACCTCACCTACCCTGACTCTGACTGGCACCGCCTGCATGAAAAATGGTTTAATTTTTGAATTACATGTGAAAAATGTTTATTTTAATCTCCTTTTATTACACTGCTTACAGGAAATGTGTAGGTCACATGCAGGGGAGGCGTGGCTAGGGCTGGATAAACAGTGATTTCACTTCCAAATGGCGAAAAATTGAGCAGTGAGCCTGCAGGTGTAAGATCTATACATAAAAGACACTCCATTAAGCTACAGTGTCCCTTTAACCTTACATTTCCTTTACATACCAGCACATGGTCTGAAATATCCTGGAATTCTTGCCCAGTGTAGTAGAAGCATGTTTAAATGTGTTCATGTTACACTTTTCTCTAATGTCCCCAGAAAAGAGGCATAAAAGAATAAACCTGAGGCAGTGTAACAGGGGTCCCAAATTTGGGACTGTCCTTTCTAAAACAGGGAGTTTAGCAAGTAGGCACTGGCAGTGAAACAAAGGAAGTAAAATATTATTAATTTAAAAATAATCTCTTAGCCTGTGTAAAATGACATTCAGAGTTCAACAGGGTACATGTGAGCAGAGGACGTTACAGAAGTAAAAAGCGGTTTATTATAGGTCATGTCATCTGCTAATGACCAACACAAAGTGCCTTCTATATCAGCCTGTCTTTGAAGGGTTTCTTCTGAAGCCGAAAATATTTGTCAGACTCTGTTGACTGACAATTCTATAACAAGCAAATGGCTTAATTATAGTTTGTAGGTGCTGTGATATCAGGGATGAGATCTCAGAAATATGGGTTGTGGTAGCTATATGCCTTGCATAAATATGCTGTTGGGCATTTTCCCTGAGTGTCAGGGCTAGGGCTTTAAAAATTATCTTTAATAAAAGGTCACACAGCCATCCGATTAAGGACCTATTCTGCTTATTGTCAACTGATGGGTGTACTGTCTTTTTCCATCTTCTGTGAAGAATATCCTTTATGTGCTATATCTCTTCTCCAACATGACTACCAAAATTGGACAAAATCTACACAACTACACAAGTCCAACTCAGACACATGGCAAATGAAAATACATGGTGCATATTTTAAAGTGTACCTGCTCCAACTTACACAGTGACAGCATGTTTGTGTCATCAGCATATATTGTCCTGCTTGTGAAGTGGTCATCAAGCAAGCCAGTAACTTTGGAGAAAGGGCGGCAGTAGACAATAGATGCTCCTGCAGTAAAACAATACCAGAAACAGAAAAGAAATGCTGGAACAAGGGGCAGCAGTTTTGTACTAATAGCTACCCAAACATATAAATATATCGCTTACCACTATGATAAATTTACTGCATCAGGTGGTGATGTATGTTAAAGTGAACTTATCGTGACAGGCTCACGTTAATAACATCCAATTCAGACTGTGGTGATACAGAATAGCAGGAGTGAGGATTCAAATCAACCAAATAATAATATTTTATTATTCTATCCACCATCTCAACCCATTCCTTGCACCCTCTGCTGATTTCCCATTTCTCTTCTCTTTGTTCTCTGCTGCCGGATCAAACTACCTGATATCAATATTTTTCATAACTGCCTATACAAAAACCCTTTTATTGACCCTCCAAAGTTTAATACTGTTTATGACTCCAGGTTTCTGCCACCACAAATTTTGGGGCCCCTGACAAAGCACAAGGTCTGCTTTGAAAATGGTCTTGTATTGATAAAAATGTACGGCAATACAATGTTGTGATTGGTTTAAGAATAATGATGCTCTTTCAGGTGTCCTCAGAAGTGTAACTCCGGAGAAAAACAAGAAAAGACGAACGTGGGTTCAAAATCGGGATTGTCTTGTGCTTACTGCTTGAGAGAATCTATTATAATATCTAAAATAATCTCTACTACCTGCTGGAATTTTAGAGCCAAGGCATAATGTTAATGTATTCTACATATACTACGTATATATTACCAAATATATACATGTAAACATTTCAAGAAATAAACCAAGCACAAACTGGATTCAATAGAAGGTCATTATGCATTAAAATTTCCTTTGAAAGCATCCTATTACAGAATCATTATGTTTGTAACGGGAATTGATTAGCAACTGGTTTCATGTCCTCAATCCACTTTCACAGCTTTCCAGGGAAACCAATTGCCTCAGCATTTTAAAACTGCACTTTTAGGATCAATAGAATCTGTTCTTTATAAAGTTGTCCCATAATTGCAGTTTACTCTGCAAAACTTGTATCATTTTAATTTAACAGTGAAATGGAAAACATTGGCAGACTGTCTAGAATGAATTCCAACACATGTTTCTTTACTGTAGTGCAATATTCTATAAATATCAGTGTGTGTTCAGATTACAGATGCTTTTTTCAATTGGGATATTATGTTTACATTTACAGTGACAAAGTTTTTTTTTTTTTTTACTTTTTTCTACAATAATGCAAGCAACATCTAAAAACACAATGTTGGCTGCTCATTGTTAAAATGGGTATAATCTTTTATAGACGATGATCAGTCCTCAGGCAAGCATACAATACTCTGCATGTCTGCAATTAGCTGAAGCTGTTACAAAAGAGGCTACTGCCATGACAGAACTTCATTTCTATATGAAATCGACACAGGACAGAGACCATCAGTATCCAGGTAGTGGAACCTAAGTAAGCTCCCCTTTACTGATTACATATAAAAGTCATTGAGAGTCAGTGTCAGTGAGTGAGTTTAAACCAATTGGGCAGGCTGTATGGCTCAGTGTGAAATGTCAGCTCCTGTAGACAAAATGTAGTGATATGTGCATGCCTTTAAAGGTGCATGCCATTTTTTTCCAGACCAATTTAATTAGTTTACATGTCTCTCAAAGAGTAAAATATAAAAATAAAGTGCAAGCGCTCCTAGTAACACAATATGTCCATAAGGTAATAGTTCAGGAATATATTTATTGGTATAGTAAAACATTTGAAGTATAATGATACAAAGTGTAATATAATACAGTATCTAAAAACACCGCTGCTCAAAATAAATAAAAACATTTCAACCACAGACACAGATCTAAACATCCAAGGTCCTAATGCCGTGAAAGCAACTAGGACCAGAATGTAACAATAAAGGGTGTAACCAATCCGAAGTAAAAATGGAAAAGTCACAACAACAAAAAAAACAAGATTAAAAATGTATATACCCAGATATAAATAGCAACATCCAATGTCCTAATGCTGACAAAACAACTAGAACCAGGATGTAGCAATATGGTGTAACGATATAGAGTGTAACAACAACAGAGGAATGTCTATCAAATAAGTCTCTTTTACGTTTTATGAATTGATCATATCTAAGATGGACTTGTCAACTTGAGGAAACTTTGCCAGAAGATAGAACAGTCACGTTCACACATTTTACTTCAATGTACTGACTATGTAATGTTTTAAAATAACAATTCAAAGGTATGCTGAATGGATAGCCATACATGGGGACATTTAAATTCCCATTTCCACCGTCCTCCTCCTCTCGGATCAGGTAGATTGTGGTTCTTGGACAAAAGAATGAAATTCTTGGACAAATATGGTAATTCAAGCTATGAATGTAAGAAATTAGCGCTGGATTAAAAAATGGAGGGAAGAACTGCCCTCAAAATTGGTCACATAAATAGCAATTTGATGGTATAGTGCAGGGGTAGGCCACATTTGGCACTCCAGATGTTGTGGGCTACATATCCCAAAATGCTCTTCCAGGCATAATGCTGGCAAAGCATCAGGAGAGATGCAGGCCACAACAGCTGAAGTGTCAAAGGTTACCTAGCCCTGGTATAGTGGGTAGAGCTACAGTGGATACAATCTCTTTCCACCACCAAATCGATGGTCAGCCAAAAGAAAGTAAAATGTCAGACCTGGAGTTTTGAGATCACACCAGGAGAAATGGCTATGATTTGGTTTTAGGTGCCTACCCTCTGTAATCAAAAAAGCAACTATTTATGGTACATATTTAACTAACGTGCATCTCTTTGGAGAAAATCACTAGATTTTGTCTTCTATACCACTTACAATTTATTTATTTTTTGGGAAATAGACAAGGAAGAAATTGTCTAACTTGTATCATTCAGAGGCATTTCAGTTACATGGGAGAAGTGGCAGAGAGGCATGTGCACCCTGTACGTACATAGAGCACCTACCGCTGATGCTGGATCACCTGTGAATCTCTACAAAGCGCTTATGACCACAGCACTGCAGGGAGCACAGCTAATTAAGAGAATAAATAAATAAAAATACACAAATGTTTACAACAAGGCATATGATTGTGAGGGATCTGAGGCAGGTGCCCACTTTGGTCTGATGTACAAGGTAAAATCATCTGTTTATTAGATACATGAGCTTTATACTTGTGGGCTGAGCCATTCTGTTTGACTTTAGCTTAACTAAGTGGTGTTAGTGTATAGAGCATGGCCTGCATCTCACTGCTCGATTTGCTGTCATTTAGGAATTAAATCACGTTGTGTATGGGGTGGGGCTTGACTGGCAGGCAGAGCGGACGCATGCAAGGCGAGCTCCTGACCAAAGCCTGCTAATTTAGCTTCTTTTTACATGCAATCTTGCAAATATCACAGCAAAACGAGATTAAACGCACATTGGGGACCCTGGGGACTCATATGGTTCCAGACTTGGCAGTGTCCTGATCCAGAACACCGGCTGTCAACTTCTTGCTGCCTGCAAGCCTGACTGGCATCGGAGGAACGGCCACTCTTCAGAAGCCACATCTTGTTACTCACAGTGGCCTGCACTCCTCCCCGCCCCCCTTTGGACAGGTGAGGGTCATCCCGGTCCCAGGATGTCACCCACCCCTTCTCCTCAGCTCTGAGGGCTGCTGTATGGGGAGACGCCTCGTGGCTCCTAAGATGGCGCTGCTCACAGCTGGAGGCTCAACCAAGGCCTACCTTACAATGACTCTGAGCAAGCTGGATTGCATCTTTACTGCATTCTGGCAGAAAATTGAAGCTAGGCAACAGCGGGTTCTGCTGACCCACTCAGATACCTTGAATGCACCAACCCCAGCAACTCACATGCACCAGCCCATCTTGTTCTCCAAGCTTCAATGGCATGACGACGCACGAAGACTGGGGGAGATCCCTGGGGGTATGTCCGGCTCACGGACCTCTAGTGCTTCCCTGAGGGGTCAGACTCCTGCGCGGCTTCCGTAGCAACCCCTGAGCACTTCAAGGGTGACGAGGAGCATAAGACGGGACATGCAGTGGACAAGACCTCGCAGACAACCTACCCTTATGCCCAGACGATGTACACCTGCTCAGCACACGGGAGGGGGCCAAATCACCAAGTGCGACCAGCGCTATCAAGGAATTCCCGCTCAGCAAGGCCTGGGGCTGGCATTGAGGCAACTAAACATATGGATGCTGCCTGACTCACGGAGGCGCAGGACGGGAGATCCGCGGCCCAAGAAGCACAGGGGGTGCCCCTTTGTGCTTCGATGAACTCCTGCTCTTATGGGGTACAGACTTTCTGATCACAGGCATTGGCTGAGGGGTCTTAGAATTACAAGGCAGATCTTTCAGAACCATGTGTATGCTTTCAGTTTATTTTCGTGTTTTCAGTTAATGCTGCACTAGACTATACTTAAATAGGCCTTTTATTCACTTGCCTTTTACTTGCACACGCAGTTATAAATAACTCTGCCTGTCCAGTGGAATTTTATGCTTAATAATAGACATAGCTTACCCAATTCTATCTTTGTCCACCCCCACAGCATTATGCTCACAATGTTTTAACTCAAATTTCACAAAAGCAGAGGTACTAGGGATGTGCTACGCAACCTCTGTTGAACAACTGTACCACACGTGTTTATGCTTTACTGTTTTCCCATATCATATTTTAGAAAAAATGTGAGTTCCTGCACTTGCCATGCTACTGTTTTGAAATGTATGATGGTATAAAGCTTGTGAATGCTGTTGTGGCAACACGAGCTGGTTTGTAATAATTTGCACAACAAAAATAAAGAATTGAAAAAATTAATACAATTCAAGTCAACAAATAAATCAATTGGCTATAGGCTATTCCCATGAAATAACCGGTTTTAGCACGTTTGACATACCAAACAGAAATTCCCACAAGTCAGGCTAATCTTCTGTGAAAAACATTGCCTTTTGCAAAAGCTAAAGGCAACAAGTTTTTGGATTTATTTTAAATAAAGATCAGAGTAGGGCAACATTAACAGAGAAATGGCTTGAGTGCATTGCTTAAGGGTTTGGAGAAAGGGTTAAGGTCTGTCTGTATACATTGCATGTTCTTCCTTCATTAGACGTGACAATTATCCACACATAAACATCCCATATTATATTAGCCATTGAACATGCAGCTGATGTTCCGGAAGGCTTGTCACTAATAAAGCAGACGCACTCTGTGTGCCCACAGCCTGCACTCTAGGGGGAGCAGATGGCAATTGGGACACTGGCCCATAATTATCATGACAATAACAAGGAATCAGGCACAGATTGCCTTTCAGCATATTTTTTTTTTTTGTTTTCCCTGCCCCTCTGTCACCCTTTCTCTCTAACTTAATGTGTTGTTTCATTCAGTTTTTGCAATCAACAGCGTATCCCATTTATAGGCTTTCTAAAATTTATCTTCAGTTTAAAAACATACACGGGAGATGTTTCCAAACACTTTTCTAAAAACGTATTGAAATTATAACTATTTTTCACCAAAACAGAAAACCTAATTAACAATCAACTATTGCGGAATTATGAACAAGTCCCTTCTGCAGCGTGTCACTCTGAAGAGGTTATTTAATACACCCAACCAGCAGTCTGACAATAAAAGTTGGCTAGACTTTAAATGTTGAGCAGTTGCTTTGACAATGTTAATCTTGACAGTAAGACTCAGGGCTCTGATTTTGGCCTTTTTTTTATTTCAAGTAGTACAGAGTAACTAATAAAGTATTATGGGATATTATGAACTCATAATGAGGCACATGACTTTAATTCTCTGGATTTCACTCAAAAGACACAAAGATTAGCAGGTGATTGCAAGGCTTACATGTCATTACACAATCTGACTTAACAAGAAATAACCAATACTTGTCATGGTACACGCATTAACCACAACCACAGTACACTAAAAAGCATCTACACAACGTGCTAGCGAAATCTGCCTGTCCCCCTCACCTGTGAATCAATTGTCAGCATATACCATCAACAATAAAACCAATATGTCAGTGTTATAGCTGACGATTGCTCTGCTTTGGGAAGTGTCCCTAACATTTGCTCAGTCAAAAATTATTAACTGGTGTCAGCTGATTGTTTTTATCGACTTTCCACTGGATTTAAAGGGACACTGTAGTCACCAGAACAACTACAGTTTATTGTAGAATCATTCCCTTCAGGCTTTTTGCAGTAAACGCTGTTTTTTCAGAGAATATGCAGTGTTTACATTACAGTCTAGTGATCACTCCACTAGCCACTCCTCAGATAGCTACTAGAGGTGCTACCTGGGGCAGTACTGCAGCACTGCCATTCAATGTCTCCACCCTCTGCATGGAGACACTGAACTTTCCTCATAGAGCTGCATTGATTCAATACATCTCTATAAAGAGATACTGATTGGCCAGGGCTGTGTTTGAATTTTGCTGGCTCTGCCCCTGATCTGACTTGACAGTCTCAGCCAATCCTATGTGAAAGCGTTGTGATTGGTTCAAGCGTTGAATTGGATCAAGAGGACATAGTCTTATTGGATCAAGAGGACATAGTCTTAAATTAGAGGGACAAAGGTTTAAAAATAATATCAGGAAGTATTACTTTACTGAGAGGGTAGTGGATGCATGGAATAGCCTTCCAGCTGAAGTGGTAGAGGTTAACACAGTAAAGGAGTTTAAGCATGCGTGGGATAGGCATAAGGCTATCCTAACTATAAGATAAGGCTAGGGACTAATGAAAGTATTTAGAAAATTGGGCAGACTAGATGGGCCGAATGGTTCTTATCTGCCGTCACATTCTATGTTTCTATGTTTATCACCACTTCTGATGATGTCAGCAGGCAGGAGCAGGTCTGAGGCAGAAAGGGGCAGGGCCAGGAGCTGCAGACTTGAATAAAAGTAAGATTGTAACATTTTTAGGGAGGCAAGAGGGGGAAATGGGGGGGCTAGATTGTGGTTTTAACACTATATGGTCAGGAATACGTTTTTGTTCCTGACCCAAAAGTGCTCCTTTAATGGCAGCTGAAATTCTAAAAGCCTAACCCGATAAAACAGGTCGGATGCTTGAGAAAAATCCTCCGATATATATGAAAGTAAATATGACCCTCACATAAGGGCAAGATTTTAAACCTCCTCCATTCCCCCTTGCCATGCAGCAAGTAGGGGCACATTCACTAAACAGTGACTAGCTATTGCTGCCCAGTCGCTATTAACATTTTACAAGACCCCTCCCCCTCCCATCCCCCAGTGAGCATCAGATGGGGGATTCTGAATAAAGAACAGGGGGTGGATAGTGTTCTGGGATCAACTAAATAATAAAAAGGGGTGGGGACAGACCATGTTCGCCCCCCAGTCCCAACCTGTAGATGGTGGGTTAGAGGTCTAATTTTAATATACCTGCAGCGGACCCACTGTCCACCCAAGCTCCCACCCACTGGCAGCAGATAGGGGTTATTCAATTAATAATAAATGGAGGGACCAATTGCCCCCACAGGCCCTCACCCGTGAGTGGCAAGTAGGGGCTAAAATTTAAGGTGGAGTGGACATGCCATTGTCATCAATGTCCATTCAGTGGAAGGCTGTGGTTCCTCATGCCCCTAGCCATCAGTCAATAAAAAAAATCCCTGCCCCTAATGATAGTGAGAGCGGGCCCAATTAATCTAATAATTGTAAAAAACCTTTTACTTACCATAAAATGTCTTCTTTCTTCTTAAATCTTCTTTTGTGCCGCCCATAAAAAGGCCCCCCAAAATCCATTAAGTTCTGCTGCAATTCTTAAAATGGACCAGATTGCAAATTTAAGAAAAAAAATTATAAAAACAAAATAATGTGATGCCATAAAAAAATAACCCAAGATCACCAATCAAGGGCTCAGTGCAGATTGAGCTTGCATGGCAAGAAATGCAGTAATAAGGGCTATGCAATCTTACTCATAGCGCTATTACAGGAAAGTGGAAATTGTTTTTTTTTTTTTGTTTTTTTTTATTTTTATTAGGCTGGGGTGGCTCGGGACTCGGCCCACAGTGAAACATTGATAAAAAATTTGGGGAGTTGGAAAATTGCATGTCCACCCCTTGTATATTTAATTATATACAAGGAGTTGGCATTAGGACCCCCATTTATTTTTAGAGCTCCCACCCACTAACCAAGAACTGACCACCGGGGGACACTAAGACCACATATTTAATTAATTGCTTCCACATGTGGGGAAGGAGAGGGTAAACACATAATAGCCCGCACAATGTGGCAATCGTTGGGGACATCGTGGTTGGTCAGTTTTTCAATCCAATGCCCCCACCCAATACCTATATCTAGCTGCCCAGTTGCTAGTATGTTATGACAATGAGCAGCCACTGCCCCCAATCACTGCATGGGAAGTATGGGCATGGTGGAGGTAAAAAACCTCCATAGTACTAACAGGGGATCATTTTGCCTCCCTCTGACTGCTAGTGGAATCAATAAAATAGTCAGATAAAAGAAAAACGTATCAACATTTTTAGAGTCAAAATTTTCAAGGCCATTTATCGAGGATTCTGTCCTCAATGAGTGGAACTGAATTGCTAAATCCGGTATTTTGGGTGCTAACTTGCTAAGGTGGAAAGGTCACCATAATGTTAAAAATCATTACAAGTTCAATGCAAACTGGCACTTTAAATTACCCCATCAGTATTTCAATTGAATCATTGTTATTTTACATGTTAGTTAAATACAGCTAAACTATAAAGTTTCCACCACAACCTACTAAAGCTACTCATTGTAAAAGAAACACTCCAAGCACCATAACTACTACAGTCCATTGTAATAGTTATGTTGCATGGAAAAATTTACATTTTGTAATTTGACTGTTTTTATTATATTTTCGCTTTTAACACTTTTCCAGTTACATTGTTACTTAGTGTATATGAGATTATAAGCAAATAGGGGTGGGCCCAGCTGGCAGACTTAGGATGCGTCCTGTGGGCAGACTTGGGAAAAGCTTCAGGGGCCCAGGTCTTGAGCTGTGTAAAGGGCCCCAAAAATGTTTGATGGCAGCCTTGGCTACTGTTACAACATGCATGCAAATACACACTGATTTCAGATAGCTTGAGCTTTTATTGAGAGTTTAACATAACTCAGAGCCAAGTACATTTCTAAGTCATGTCACATCCTTCTTCAAGCAGGGTTTTAAGGCACTGAATTAACCTAACCTCTTGTGACTTCTCTGTATCCATGCATCATGGGTAACAATGCCTCAGGATCCTAAAATGTACAGGAATATCAGGCATTACAGACTGAAATGAGAATTGTCAGAAACGCAAAGAAAATACAACATGAGTTTCAAATATAAGGCCTAAATAGGAAAAATTCTCCAGAAGTCAGCTATATTTTTAACTTGGCTATTTTACTCTACAATTTCAAATTCTCAATGGAATGACACCATGAGGCTGAATTAAAAACATATTGCACAGTACTATGAATAGCACTGCTGAAAAGCTTTGTAAAATGGATTCATAAATGGAGCTATAGACAAAACATTTAATGTCCGCAACCACGATCCAGGCTTCTTCACAAAGCTGTGATGGATGTGTACTGGCATTGTGTGTGACCACCTCAGGGCCGTCTTTAATAACGAATGGACCCTGGGCAAGTGTTTGCTTGGGCCCCCTGTGCCCTGCCGCTCTCGCCCCTCACTCCCTGGTATGCAATCACGGCATCCATCCCAACGCAGTGGCGGTACTAAAGTAGAATGAATTTTATTGGGACCCCCAATTGCAAGGTTGGACTAAAGGTAGAACCCCATCTGTCGTGCAACTCCAACAATGCTTTGACAGCTGGGACTCTACCAATTTCCCATGCTTGCAGGGTTGTATTTAGCACTGAGCCATGTTAGTATGTTTGAATGTAAGCATGTGTTTGTATGGAGTATGTTTGTGTGAATGTGTTTTGTATGTGGTACTGGAGTTTGAATGCAAGTGTGCATTTATGTGTAGTGTTTGTTTTTGAATGTAGGAGTGTGCTTGTATGTAGTGTTGGCGTTTCAATGCAGGAGTGTGTTTTATATGTAGTGTTGAAGTTTGAATGGAGGGGTGTATTTGTATTTAAAGTTGCGGCTCAGATGCACAGGTACACACTCTGACGCACAAGCAGATACACAGATACATACACTGACTACATACAGATAAACAGGCACATACACTGACAGACACACTGACACGGGTACATATATTGACACACACACACAGACACATACACTGGTAGACGTACTGACAGACATACTGACACAGGCACATATACAGACATACTGACACACAGACACATATACCGACATACTGACACACAGACACATATACCGACATACTGACACACACACACAGACACATACACTGATCAACATACTGACACACATACACTGACAGAAATACTGACACCCACACACTGACAGATATACTGACACCCACATACACTGAGAAATACTGACACACACACACAGGCACATACACTGACACACACAGACTGATATACTGACACACAGACAGATATGCTGACACATGCATACACATGCACTAACAGACATACTGACGCACTGACAGACATACTGACACATACACATACTGACACACACAGATATACACACACATATATACTGACACACAGACAGACAGAAATACTGACACACAGACAGACAGACATACTGACACACACACACAGACATACTGACACACACACAGACATGCTGACACACACACACATACACTAACACACAGATACACTAACACACACACTAACACATACACTAACACACACACACAATAACACACATACACAAACACACACACTAACACACATAAACACACACATACACTAACACACACATACACTAACACACACATACACATACACTAACACACATACACTAACACACAAACACTAACACACACACACACACAAACACACTAACACACACATACACTAACACACACATACACTAACACACATACACTAACACACACATACACTAACACACAAACACACACACACTAACACACACATACACTAACACACAAACACATACGCTAACACACATACACACAAACACACATGATTTTTTTTTTTATGTAATCCCCCCAGCCTCCTTACCTTTTGGAGTGCTGGGGGGATTCCCTGGGGTCCAGTGGTGCTGCTGGGCTCCTAGGCGGGTGGCCGGTCGGGCAGGAAGGCGGGCGCGCGAGGGAGCACTCACTGCTTCCTCTTCAGCTCCCTCGCGCGCCGCGTAGGGATGCCGGCGCCGGATGACGTCATCTTCCGGCTCCGGCATCAGTGCGGTGCGCGAGGGAGCTGAAGAGGAAGCAGTGAGTGCTCCCTCGCGCGCGCGCCTTCCTGCCCGACCGGTCACCCGCCCGCCGGGGTCAGCGGGGCCCACGGGGCAGGTGCCTCGGGCCCCCCAAGAGAAACTGGGCCCGGGGCAGCTGCCCCGTTTGCCCCCCGTTAAAGACGGCCCTGGACCACCTGATACACATCATACAATTACTTGTACAAATACAGGCAGGGCTTCCATCAGAAATGTTGGGGCCCCTGAGACAGCTCACCGTCTGGACCCCCTGGGGCCTATCCCCAAGTCTGCCCACAACGTCCATCCACAAGAATGAAGGGTGTGTGGTGGATGCACATGTACTGAATGTGGTGTATGTATACTGGATGTGGAATGTGTGTAGTGCAGGGCTTGACAAATCCCAGGAGCCAGGTCGCCACAGCGACAAGAAATTTCGCCCTGGGACATGGGATTTGCCAGCTCTTCTGGGAATATTGGGAGCCATGAGAAAAATGGATGTGGCCAGCTGAGGCAGCATGGAGCCGGCCGCCCTGAGGAGAATGAAGGCGGGCGGCTGAGGCAGTATGGATGCGGGCGCATTGTAGACGGCACACGAGGGAACAGCACTCTGCCTGCAGCTCCTCTCTGCTCCCTCGCCCTGTTTAGTGATGCCAGGAGCCGGAATATGACGTCACTCCGGCCCCGGCATCACTACAGAGAGCGCAAGGGAGCAGAGAGGAGCTGCAGGCAGGGTACTGCTCACTCACACACAGGAAGAACAGCCCCACTGGACCCCAGGGAAAGACCCACTCAGCACTCCCAAAGGTAGGGAGGCTGAGGGGGGTTCAATTAAAACAAAAATGTGAGTATGTGTGTGCCTGGCAGAGTGAGTGTTTGTGCCTGTCAGAGTGTGTGTGTGTGAGCCTGTCAGAGTGAATGTGTGTGATAGCCTGTCAGAGTGTGTGTGTGCTTGTGTGTGTGGGTTTGTAGGTGTGAGTCTGTCAGCATGAGTGCGTGTGTGTGTGCAACTGTCAGAGTGAGTGAGTGTGTGAGGTTGAGAGGGGTTCAAATAAAACAAAAATGTGAGTATGTGTGTGCCTGTCTGAGTGAGTGTATGCCTGTCAGAGTGTGTGTGTGTGTGTGTGTGTGTGGGCCTCTTAGAGTTAATGTGTGTGTAAGCCTGTCAGTGTGTGTGTGTGTGTCTGTCAGAGTGAGTGTGTTTGTGTGTGTGTCTGCCAGAGTGTGTGTGTGTGTGTGTGAGAGAGAGAGAGCCTATCAGAGTGTGTGTGAGCCTATCAGAGTGTGTGTGTCTGTTAGAGTGTGTGTGTGAGCATGTCAGAGTGTGTGTGAGCTTGTCAGAGTGTGTGTGTGTGTCTGAGCCTGTCATAGTTTGTGTGTGCGAGCCTGACGGAGTTTGTGCATGCAAGCCTGTCGTCAGTGTGCGTGCAAGCCTGTTGTCAACGTGAGTGTTTGAGTTTGTCAGCGTGAGTGTGTGCGCCTATCAGCGTGTGTGGGTGTCCGTTTAGGCACCTGCCCCCTCCAATCGCATGAGAGGTTTTTACTTACCTTTTTTCCCACGCCGTGCTAGTTTTGCAGTGGCTGGTCCCACTTCCATTACTGAGATTATCATTCTTTATGATGTTAGCTAAGCCAATGCTTTGAAGGATTTTGTGCATGCGCAGCAAATGTGCCAATCCGCATCTCCTCATAGAGTCTCTACTAGATGTAGTGTGTGTAGTGGATGCTGTGTGTGTTTGTGTAGTAGATGTAGTGTGTGTGTAGTGAATGCACAGTGTTTTGTTTTTTTTGGTCTTATAGCAATCATCATATTTGCAGTGACAGGGACAGAGGAGCACCACATGCCATAACCTATGCAAGATGGGCTAGGTGTTATAGTGTGATTGGAATGTGCCTTAAAATTTACAGTCCTATTACAGATAGTTTTCATAGCTTAAAGTTTTGAAGCCGTAATGCATTGCTTGCGACATGCATACTGTATCAGCAAAATATAGTTGACACCAAGACTCAATAGGATATGATAGACACTCAGATGACTTCATCTCAAAGAAGTGGTCTGTGTGCACTGCCTCTTGTATTTTTCTCCTGCAATGTAAAACATTGCTGTTTAGGAAAAAAGGCAATGTTTTCATTGCATAGCTAAACGCAGCTCTAGCTGCTGTTACACTGACAGCCACTAGATGGTGCTTCCAGAGTTAGAGCCTAGAAAAACATGTTTATTGATGTTCAATGCCCTCACTCCCTGCATAAGGACGTCGAATGTGCTCTGATGCTTCTCATGGAAAGCATCTTTTTCAATGCCGCCTATATGAGGAGCATTGCATTGGATGGGATTTTGGAAAACATCTGCATGCATGCTTACAGAAAAGTAAGTGGAGAGTGCAGTTGGAAAGACTGCATAAAAACATAAGTAAAGGGTTATTAGTTTTAATTATGTATTTGTGAAAGGGGGTGCAGAGGTGACATGAATGCTGTGGACAGTTAAAATAATAATTCAATAAAAAGGTATATGAATGTACACACAATAGATAACCCTTAATATTTGAAGTAATTTGCTACTAACCATGCATGGAAAGTTACTTGCCACTGCAAGCCATAGCATACTCACCAGGTGTGCATTTCTACTTGCCATTGCAAAATGGCTAGATGTGAGTGAAACTTTGAGCCCTAAATGACATTAAAAGAAAGTTGTAGAATTACTTTTAAATGGCCATTCCACTGCCCAAATACAAAATAAATTTTAAAAAATCTGTAGATATGCCCCAAATGAAAACGTGCACAGATATAATTATGTATTTTTTTTAAAATTGGAGTTATATCTAAAACCAGCTTGCAAAAATGGCAGTTCTCTTCCTGCTACCTTTGCTTCTAACCCCGCCCAGACTTCAGTGCAACCAAGCTAACCAAACCAGGAAGTTACAGGACCTGTTGTCTGCTTGAAAAGCCAGGGGGGTGTAACAAGTATAATTTATTAAAGTGTCAATTTCTATTAAAATCTGCACTTTTTCCAAAATGAAAAACATAGGACACACATAAAGCTTTTCATCAAGGTAACCCTCTAAATATGTGTGAGTAGGATATGAGTCAGGCTGAAACAACACGCAACAGCAATAACAAAAATAACGTTCCTTGAATAAATAAAAAAGTTAAAGAATTGATTAAATAATTATATACCATTACTCGTACTCATAAAAAAAATAATAATAATAACTTTAATAAATGTAGAAAACATGTTTTATGTTTCTTTCAGGCAACATTATATCTGGAAAGTTTTGTTAAAAGGTGAATGAAAACAAACATTTTGTAACACAATGTGCTGGTATACATAAACCAGTGTGGATAAAAATTGATGATTTAAAGGGACACTATAGTCACCAGAACAACTACAGATTAATGCAGTTGTTCTGGTGTCTATAGTCAGTCCCTGCAGGATTTTCAATGTAACACTGCCTATTCAGAGAAAGGCAGTGTTTAGATTACTGACTAGGAACACCTCTAGTGGCAGTTACTCATTCGGCCACTAGAGGTGCTTCGTAGGTTAGGGTTAGGGTTAGGATTAGGGTCAGTGCTGTACACACACAGTGTACAGCACTGACGTTCAATGTCTCCATTCTCTGCAAGGAGGCACTGAACATTCCTCGTATAGATGCATTGATTCAATGCATCTCTATGAGGAGATGATAAATTACATAGCATGGTTTTTTGTCGCACATGCGCAATAGCCTCCCAATGCTTCCTATAGGAAAGCACTGGATTGGGTGAGATGGTCAAACTTGACGATCTCAGTCAAGGAGGCAGAGCAGGGTTGGGCCCTGCCGCAACAAGAGCTGCGGGGTGCTGGAACAAAGGTGAGTTTTACACCATGTGCATTTACAGCTATAGTCTCAGTAATACATGTTTGTAATCCTGCCACTATAGTGTTTCTTTAAAAAAATAAATAAAAAAAAAAGCTTTTTTAAATTTACATTGTTTTTTTTTTTTGTTTAATTTAAGTTAGATTTCTATGAATAGGATATAAGATAGTTTACTATTTAAGATACATTAGACTGCATAGGTCATTCAGCATTAGATATGCATTAGTTGTGAGGCTTGCATGAGGCTGTATATTGGTGCCATATATTTAAATTTTTGGTAAATTAATTCAAATAATCCAAGTTAATTGAACTTGTGTCTGCCAAGATAGCATGCACTATACCACAGCAAAAAGTTATAACATAAACATAAAAAAATACCTTAATCCCATTGCTTTGCTGCACACCTATGTACACACAATGAACACCTTTAAATTAAGCTGTTTTGCAAATATCAGTGACTAACCTATTGTATTGGAGACAGTCACCTTGCAATCATTTCATCATTATTTATATATGTATTTCTAATGGTATATGACAAAATCAGTTTTGATGTAACAGGAAAACTAATCTAAAAACTTACTATATCAAAGGGATCGCTCCCCCTGCCTCCCCCCTCCCTTACCCCCAACCCCTCCACTCCAGTAAATAAAGGGTTAAAAATCCTTTATTTACTCACCTTACTCACCTCCTCCTCAGTCTTTCGACAAACGGGCTCTAATGTGCATGCGTGGCAAATGCCGCTCACGCATTAGACCTCCCCATTGGAAAGCATTGAATTAATACTTTCCTATGGGGAAAAATCTGACGCTGGAGGTCCTCATGTAGAGCGTGAGGACATCAAGCGTCAGATACTGGACCAAAAGTATGTTTCAAACCAGGAAGCCTTCTACTCGCTGTCTGGTAGCCATCCACTAGAGGCTGACCTAGTCCTGCAATGTAAACAGTTTTTGCAGCACTAATGCCAATAGGTCACACTGTACCCAGACCACTTCGTGGAGCTGAATTGTTCTTGGTACCTACAGTGCCCCTTTAAATATGAAATCTTCATCAGATGCAAATATTAAATATCGCAACAACCATCAAGAATGAGTCTTTATATTTAAAAATTATAATTTCAATTTAGTCTTACCAGCTAGTGAATTAAATCATGATTAAAATAACTCAATTTAAATCAATTCCACCCTCACATAAATATTTAGGAATTTGCAGTTTCTCTGGAACTGCAATGTTTAACATTGCAGCACTAATGCCAATAGGGACACTGTACCCAGACCACTTAAAGGACCACTATAGTGCCAGGAAAACATACTCGTTTTCCTGGCACTATAGTGCCCTGAGGGTGCCCCCACCCTCAGGGACCCCCTCCCGCCCGGCTCTGGAAAGGGGAAAAGGGGTTAAACTTACCTTTTTCCAGCGCTGGGCGGGGAGCTCTCCTCCTCCGATCCTCCTTCTCTCCTCCCCGTCGGCTGAATGCGCATGCGCGGCAAGAGTTGCGCGCGCATTCAGCCGGTCACATAGGAAAGCATTCGCTTGAAAATCACAGTGAGAAGCACGCAAGCGCCTCTAGTGGCTGTCAATGAGACAGCCGCTAGAGGAAATAGGGGAAGGATTAACCCATTTATAAACATAGCAGTTTCTCTGAAACTGCTATGTTTATGAAAAAATGGGTTAACCCTAGCTGGACCTGGCACCCAGACCACTTCATTAAGTGGTCCTCTAAAGGAGCTGAAGTGTTCTGGGCGCCTACAGTGTCCATTTAAATATGAAATCTTCATCTGGATGCAAATATTAAAAATCGCAACAACCATCAAGAATGAATCTTTATATTTAAAATGATCATTTCAATTGAGTCCTACCGGCTAATGAGTTAAATCATGATTTAAATTACTTGATTTAAATTAATTCCACCCTCACATAAACATTTAGGAATTTGCAGCACAAAATACATAAGAGGTCTAAAAATAGCTTGATAATTTATTGCAGAATTATTTCAAAATTTTATGTAAAAATCAAATCGTAAAAGTGTACTGTTTTCAGACAGTTTTGTGCTTTAGCGTGTCTGCTTCTTGAACAGCTGGGAATAGCAGGTGATCTGTCAATCTATAGAGCTTGGGGGAAAGATGGATAGCCTGTCCAGTATCTGATGCTATAAACTCTTGTCCATAAACCATTCATCGCAAACGTGTTCTGTCAGTACTAAAACACAATCAGCTGGGAACCAATTTATTTATTTACTTGAGATTGCCAAAAGTAGCATATTCTCTTTTATGCATTTGGTATAAAAAGAAACCCTGGCAACAGATTGCAAGTAGAACAATTTTTAAAAAATAAATTAATCATCAAAATGTACCTTTAGAAAATAACTTCTTTCTAAATAAAAACAGAGAAGAGATTGTAGAATATGTATGTTCGGAAAGTATAATTCCTATACTACTGGCTTGTACTCTGAATCAAATAATTCTGAATCAATGTAACAAAATGGAATATCACATTAATCAACGTCTTTTCACTTAAAGGGACACTGCGGGTACCAATTCTGCAAAGTATTTCTATTTATGGTACAAAAACTAAAAGGATTTTAGCATTATAAAAAAAATGAATGAGGCTAAAATCACGCAGTAAAGTGTCCCATTAAGTAACGGTATTGTTGCTTATTTTGTACTCTTGTATAAAACTATGTTTATGTAGATTTACTTTTTTGGATTCAAGAAAAAAATAATTTTGTTACTGTGTCTAGACAGACTCATAGATTGATATAAGAAATTCAAAAACATTTGCACAATGAACACAGTAAGTACACTGATCAGCCACTACATTAAAACCATCTGCCTAATATCATGTCGATGATACTCAAATGGATTAAGATCTGGGGAATTTGGAGACTAAGGCAACACCTTGAACTCTTTGTCATGTTCCTTAAACCATTCCTAAATAATTTTTGCAGGGTGCAGTATCCTGCTGAAAGAGGCCATTGTCATAAGGGAACACCATTGCTATCAAGGGGTGTACATTGTCTGACACACTCTCTCAGTACAATCTCAAATTGAGATTCCCATAAATGCCAGGAACCAAGGTCTCCCAGCAGGAAATTACCCAATATATAACACTGCCTCTACCAGCCTGGCTTCTTCCCATAGTGCATCCTTATGCCATCTCTTCCCCAGGTAAATGATGCACACCATCTGACCATCCTCCTGATCTAAAAAGAAAACTTCATCAGACCAGGCAAACTAATTCCATTAATCCATGATCCAGTTATGACTCACACATTTCCATTGAAGGCGCTTTCGGCGGTGGACAAGGGTCATCAAGGGCACTGTGCTGATATGTGGCTGTGCAGCACACTACAAGGCACTGGGTGTTCTGATACTGTTCTATGATAGCCAGCATTAATTTCTCAGTTTGACAGGTGGCATTATAACAATATGATCAATGTTATTCTATTCACCTGTCAGTGGTTTTAATTGTGTGGCTGATCAGTTTATAATAATAATAATGATATATGTATAAATATTTATAATATTGATAGGCTCAGTGATCAAATACATTTAGAAGATAGAAAGATTTCATTGAGTTCTAGACTGTAAGTATCTCTCCAGAAGGTCCACACTCACTGTCATCCATGTAATAGCCACAAGGTAAATCATAATTAGTGCATCTGTATTTCCTAAAAAAATGATAACATGACATCAAAATAGCAGGCAAACCTCATTTTCTTTTTTTGCTGGTGTATTATCCCCTTTTGGATAGGGTTTGCAGCACAAGGTGTTTTACAGGGGATTTCCCTGGGAATTCTGATTAATTAATTATTTTTTTCTAGACTCTAAGCGACAGGACAGGCTGCAGAGAAGCCCTGTAATTCACTCCAGATGCTCCACTCCACTTCTTCTTACCTGCTCTGCAGCCATATGTTGTGGTGGCTCATACAGGCAAACAAAACTGCTAACATTTCTTAACAAGTGCAAGACACTTTTTTGTTGCACTGCAATCTAAAAACAAAGTTAACTGTGTATAGTTGGGGTTGGGAAAGAACAGGTGGATCTACTTGATATTCCAATTTATCGTCACACAATCTTTTCAAATATAGGCCTTTGCCTGACATGTGTGTAAGAAGGTCTCTGCTATGGAACCAAGCCAGCCTCTGACATCATGGATCACACTGCCAGAATATAAATCCTTCATCTACACTGAACCCTAAGAAAGGAATTGGGCAGCACTAATCAATGCACAGCTGTGTCCTAAATACATTCACTCACACTGAAAGGATAGCTAACATAACAAGCAATTTTATTGCTACAACAAAGTCTCAAGGACAAGAAACAGAACACTGTTCATTGTATCAGATGGGGCACTGCACGCTATAGCAATCCTTTTAGATGTAAACTGTGCAATGTTACTTATACTCTAAAATCACTTGTCATATGATCACAGAAAATAAATAATAAAGAATACGTAGTAATTATCAAAGCATGTAAATACATAAAGAAGTATTTGGATGGGGATAACAACTTGATTATAGGTGATGTTTCATTTTATTACATGAACAACAGAGGGAACAGGTTTTTGCAGACAACATACAAAGGATCCCTAAAGCAAAGGACGTGTCAACCCAATGCAAATCCTTCCCATGTGGCTCAGAAAGATGTGAGCCTGCATTATTACCAAGAGACATTGTAAAAACAATTCATGCAGTCAATGCAAAGGGGATGTAGAACTGCAGTGCAGACACTGCTAGCAGCTTTAACATGCAGAGTAACTAGTGTATCCTGGTGCCAATACGGAAAGAGAAGATATTTTAATAAATCTATGAACACATTGCTTAGTTAGCATTACGGTTGCTGTGATAAGTATAACCCTACAATCTCAAATTAGAGAGCAAAAAATGGAGGTGCTCTAATTCATAGCTGTGGTTCTACAAGGCAATTGGATAACAAACACATACCGCATACAGAGTGTTATTAGCATCTGTTTTTCCTTGACAAATCCTCCCTCCTATATTAAACAGAGGGAGAGCAGATCTTGTAAAAAGTCTGCATTGGGTACATTCATTCTGAGTGAACATATTGCCACAATTCTACCAGAATGCATTGCTGAATATGCAGATGCGCACAGACTGATATAATTGTTTAGACTTCAGCTAACATTTCTGCAGCCATCCTTAGTGCACAGTCAGTTTAATGCATATCATGTTGCTACTACATCCCTCTCCATCAGCCAATCACCACACAGATCCTGATAAATACTATCCGAGCAACAGAATATTTTTTTAAATACAATGATTCCCTGGCAAAAAAAGAAATTTAACACAAAAAAAAGTGTATAATAGGGATGTGCCTGGGCAAAAAAATTTGTTTTGGTTCGGAAATTCGAGTTTGTAAAAAATTTTGTCCGAATGGCATGAATTCATACTAATGTACATTCGGCACAAAACGAATTGCACATGTCTATTGCTCATTTCATTGGACAGGGAACAGTGAAACCGCATTGGGCAAGCAAGCATTACATTGCACAAAAGGAATTTGCTTATTGGTCAAGATTCCTGTCATCATTCATGTAATTTTCCCTCACTCTCTCTTGTTTTGCCACTTTTCAGAAATCCGAACCACTTCGGCACGTCAGAGCTTTGGCACTTCCGAACTACCGAACTTCGTCACTTCTGAACTTCGGCGTTTCGGACATTCGTAAGCTTCCGAATGGCATGAAATTCGTACAAATGTACATTTGGAACTAAACAAATTACACATGTCTAGTGTATAATACAATGGTTGCAGGATCCAAATCACATTAGGATTTAAGCTTCAGTTTAAAAAATCATAACAGCCTTTCATTAGTGTAAAGGTTATGGTGCTGGGAGTACCCCGCATCCGCTCTTCCTTCTAAGAGGGACATATAATTGCAGCCATTTGTAAAAGTCAGACCCCTTGGCTTTTACACTTAATCTTGTGCTGTGTCAATTTAATCCTAACTTGTGTGTGCATTAATGCATTATCCATAGGGGTTGTTTCATTTTAAAGAGACATTCTAAACACCAAAACCACTACATCTTAAAGGGATACTATAGTCCCCCAGACCACTTCATTAAAGTGGTCTGGGTGCACTGTCCCTGTCCCCTTAGCCCTACAATGTAAAACACTGCAGTTTTTGAGAAACTACAATGTTAACATTACAGGGTTAACATGGTCCCGACCAAGTAAAACAAGGGCACTGGGTCCACATTGTTACTCTATGATGATTGGACCATGAGAGACCAGGCCTCATCTATGGCATTGCTGGGGAAGAGAGGTGATCAGCGCTGATGGATTAAAGTGAGGGGGCATAGGAACACTGGTGTTGGGAATACAGGTTGATATTTTTAATGTTATAGTATTTAGTCATGTTGTAACATTCAGCCTAGATGCTGTCTCTACATTGTGACAAATGTAAGCATTGCTCTTTCTGAGATGGCCACTAAAGGAATGATCTACTGAAGAATGTAATTTTTTTTTTTTACAGTTTTCACATTTAGCGTAATGACAATATCGAATACAGTTCAGTCTCGCCATAGAGAACATTGCTATATTTCTCTATTAGTAGAAACACAAATTAGCAGCACTGCAACTGCCGCGCATGACCAGTATGGCACTCAATGCTTCTCTGCGAAGAAGCATGTGATAGGCTGAGATTTATAAATCCAGATGATCTTAGCTGAAATGGATGAGATGTGAGTTTATCTTAATTTTGTACTGTCCAAAGGGGATCCTGAATTTGAAAGGCACCAGACATACGTATTTTTGTCGTTGGAGTATTCATTTAAATGCATCTTGGAAGTATCATATGTCAAACATTGTTCTATATCCATTAATAAAAGTAGGGGATTCTAACACAAAATATATACATACGCATGCCAGGAATCGGGGTCTTATGCTTGGGAATGGGAACAGAGAAATCTGCAGATAAGCAATGTAAGTCTGAGTTCTAAAACAGAGGTGTTTTCTTCTAATGTTTTTGTTATAGGCTTGCATACTTGAAAATAAAAAGAAATCCCTGGCTTTTTCTTATCAAAAAAATTATATAATAGAATATAAATATAACACAACTCCAGTTATGTTATCCACATTATCAATGAGGTGGACTAATTTTACATATATATGATGTCTATAATGATACTGAAGCAAACAAGCAATGGACAAATATCAGCTTTAAAAAAAAAAATACAACACATACGTAAAATGTGTTTGCCCTTTCTTCAATAACATTTAAAGATTTATTCAGCTCCAATATTTAGCGAACTGAAATCCGAATGCTAAAACAGCTCAGGCATGCCTGTAGAGTTGGAACATTTCTGAAAATCTGCACATTTTGCCTAAATTGTTCAATTCAGTTTTCAATCTATTACAATTGAATGGTTAATGAATAAACCCGAGAGCCTACAGTGACTCAGTTTATAGTGATCACATACCTCATCATAACCTGATTTAAAAATGATCTCAGATTAAAAGAACACTACAAATACCATAACCACTGAAGACTGATGTAGTGGTTATGGTGCCAGGAGTGTCAACCCATTTTAACCTGGAAGGAGCTTCTGTTAGTGCCACTGACCTAACCCTTGCCATGCAGGATGGGCTTATTGACTAAAAGTGCTCAACTGGCATGGCTCTGATCGGCTGGGCATAACCCGGTGCGGGAGGTTGTGGTTGTAGAGGAGGTTAGCAAGGAGTAAGTTAAGTCATACTTAAACAGTTTGACAGCTTACTCTGAGAGGGCTCCATGGCACTCCTGATACTACATAACTACTTTACTTCTGTACTATGATAGTGATCATGGTGCTTGGAGTATTTTTTCTAAATCATGAAATATGTACATCATGCTAAATTCTTTCTAATATGCTCTGCAAAACCAGAGTAGATCCATTGCCCTTTCTCTTCATTTAAGTATATGCTTGCTGTACATTTTTATGGATGTGCTAAACACAAAATAAACTTTAGGCATGTTTAACTGTCTTAAAGAGTTCCTTCAACCAACACGACCACTTCAGTGAATTGAAGGGGTCATGGTGGTAGGAGTCTGCATTTGAAGCATTTCTGATTGATTCGCTGCACATACTGAGATATATTAACATTTGTGCCAGGGGCCTCTTACAACCCAGGCACACGAGACTTTGGCAGCCAAAATTCTGACTGCCACATGTCAATTGTCTGAATACTTTTTATCTGTCATCAGCATGCATAGTGCTCTGGTGAAAGATGTAAAGATCTACTCCCATGCAGAAAGCACAACTGCAAGGGGAAGCTAGGTATCCCATCTCTCATTCTGTGTTCTTCCTCCCGAATGCCTCTGTAGCTGAAATAGATTTGTTTTTTAAAATTCTCCCTCCCTTCTAATCAGTGGCGTACACATGACCCATGGGGCCCCGGTGCGAAAATTGATCGGTGGGCCCCCCCGCGCTTACTTGGCGCGGGTCGGGGCCGCAACACATGGCGGCGGGAACCTGGTCGCAGGGGTTGCAGGGCTGCGACCCCACGACCGCGGTATGCACACACACTTAAAGGACCACTACAGACACCCAGATCACATCAGCTCAATGAAGTGGTCTGGGTACCAGGTCCCTCTAGGTTTAACCCTGCAGCTGAAAACATAGCAGTTTCAGAGAAACGGCTATGTTTCACTGAGGGTTAATCCAGCCTCTGGTGGCTGTCTCATTGACAGCTGCTAGAGGAGCTTCCGCGATTCTCACTGTGAAAATCACAGTGAGAAGACACGGAACGTCCATAGGAAAGCACTGAGTAATGCTTTCCTATGGGCGGTTTAAATGCGCGCGCCTCTTGCCGCGCATGTGCATTCGGAGCTGAGAGGCGGGGGGATCCCCAGCGCCAAGGGAGTCCGACGCTGGAGAAAGGTAAATGCTGAAGACACACACATTTACTGACATACATACACACTCACTTACAAAACATACACTTTCACTGACAAACACACACTCACTAACAGACATCAAACACACTCAGTAACAGACACACACAGTAACACACTCACTAGCAGACACACACCCAATAACAGACACACTCACTGACACACACACTAACATACACACACACACTAACACAAACAAACACACACACTAACACACACACTAACACACACACATACACTAACACACACACACACATACACTAACACACACACTAACACACACTAAAACACACACACATTTTTTTTTTAAATTTAATGCCCCCAGCCTCCTTACCTTTTGGAGAGCTGGGGGGATTCCCTGGGGTCCAGTGGTGCTGCTGGGCTGGCTGTCTGGGTGGCCGGCGCGCGAGGGAGCACTCTCCCCTGAGTGCTTCCTCTTCAGCTACCTCGCGCGCCGCGTAGGGATGCCGGCGCCGGAAGATGACGTCATCTTCCGGCATCAGTGCGGTGCGCGAGGGAGCTGAAGAGGAAGCACTCAGGGGAGAGTGCTCCCTTGCGCGCCGGCCACCCAGACAGCCAGCCCGCCCAGGTCAGCAGGGCCAGCCTCGGGGGGGCCCTGAGGTGGCCGGCTCCTGGGCCCCCCAGGGGAAGAGGCTGGCCCTGTGGGTACATACCGGGTCGCAGGGGCGACCGGGCCCCCTGGTGGGCCGGGCCCGGTCGCAGCCGCGACCCCTGCGACCCTGGTATGTACGCCACTGCTTCTAATAGCCGCTCCATCCACTTTCCGGCCCAGAACCCGCGCATGTGCTTTGAGCCCGTGAAGTGGTCTATGGAAAGCTTTTCATTGGACCGTGTAAGGACAAAACTGACATCAGGCAGAGGTGTGGAGGTCAGGTAGCTTTGCCTGACGCTGGACTTCAGGTAAGCTTAACCCTTTGAATAGAAGGAATCGTCACGTATTCTATTCTTTGTTAATCCAATTATTCAGGAGGGTGGACAACAAAATGTAAATTTCTAAAAATGTATTAATACTGAGAAGTGTCAACCTTTTGCCTTTTTATGTTCTCGTACGTCCAATAAATGATATTAGGTTTACATTTGGTGATTGTGGGGGCAATGGAAAACATTTGGGTTTATCCAGATTATTTCTGAAACCACTCTTAAAGGACATTCCCAGGGCCAGATTAAGAGCCCAGTGGGCCTGGTGCTGACAATTATGACGGGCCTAATTACAGAATCATATCTACCAAAAACAGTGAAACACTCCTAAGCGTCATGTATCTGATGGAGATGGTGCTGGAGAGAAAGAAAACAGCAGCTATAATAAAACACATACCCTAGGCTAATCTCTCAATAATTTATGTTTTCATCTTTCAAGTAAATCCATAACCCTAACAGCAGTGTCCAGTCAAGCAGGAAGTCAATGGGTACGGTAAAAGGGTGTGCCACTGACACAAATCTCGTAACCTGCCAAAAGGGGCGAACATGCCCAAAAAGAGGATATGTCTGGCCAAAGAATTAGAAGGCCAGCCTGGTATGCAGCTGGCCAACTAAGGGCATACTATGCAGACAGCACCCTGAGCTTGGCATAAATGCATCTAATGATGCGCTCGCTCAACAATTTCTAAGGACTGTCCCTTAGCACTCGCTGGTCCACTTGTCTCCTTACCTTCTTACTAGCAGGCAGAAGCTCCTGGTATATAGTCTGGGACAGAGAAAAGCTGTATGTAGTGAGTGTAGAAGAAAGGGAACATGCAACAGTGTTAGAGAGACCAAAGTCAGCATTACCTTAAAGGATCACTATAGGGTCAGGAACACAAACATGAATTCATGACCCTAGTGTTAACACCACCATCTAGCCCCCCTGGGCCCCTCATGCCTCCATAAATATAGCAACATCTTACTGTATGCACGCCTGAAGCTGTAACTCTGCATGCTGTTAGACTCAGAAAAACAAGCAGTCTGCTGACATCATTAGAAGTGGTGGCCTAATCCAATCATAGTGCTTCCCCATAGGATTGGCTGAGACTGACAAAGAGGCAGATCAGGGGCAGAGCCAGCATGATTCAAACACAGCCCTGGCCAATCAGCATCACGTCATGAATCAATGAATTGAATCAATGAATCTCTATGAGGAAAGTTCAGTGTCTGCATGCAGAGGGAGGAGATACTGAATGTTTGGATGCATTTTAGGCAGCCATGACCCAGGAAGGATATCTAACAGCCATCTAAGGAGTGGCCAGTGAAGTTAACACTAGGCTGTAATGTAAAGACTGCATTTTCTCTGAAAAGACAGTGTTTACAGCAAAAAGCCTGACGGTAATGATTCTACTCACCAGAACAAATTCAATAAGCTGTAGTTGTTCTGGTGACTCTAGTGTCCCTTTAACTATATTCATTGTCAACCAGTCCACACAAGTTTTGTTCCCATACATCCCTCTTAAGTTTCCATACTTAAATAAGAGTATGTGAAAAGTAGTTAGGGTTGCCACCTTTCTTGGAAAAACATACCGGCCTTGCTAATTTGCATAATAAAATATGTATGGGTGACATCACATGATGTAAATCACAAGGAGTGACATAAGAGAAAATGCTGTAAAATCACCAAAAAACTACTTAGTTTGATTCTGCTGTATAGATGGATTCCTCCCAGTGGCCCCATGTCTCCCAGTGCTCACCAGTGCCCCCATGTGCGATTACTCCAGGTCTCAGTGTTCCTATGTATCAGTGTCTCAGTGCCCCATGTCTCTCAGTGTCACCTAGTGTTGTGTCCCCAGGTCTCCCAGTGATCCTATGTATCACAGTGTCTCAATGCCCCTTGTCTCCCTGTGTCCCCATGTATCCCAGGGTCCCCATGTCACTAGGAAGACATGAAGACCTGGGGACACGGGGAGACCTAGGGACACGGAGACACCAGTGACACTGGGAGACTTGGGGACTCTGGCTGGGACGCATGGGGACACTGGGAAAATAGGGGACACAGACACCAGGGACACAGACACTAGAGACACTGGCTGGGGGACATGGGGACATTGAGACATGGGGGCACTGGGAGACATGAGGACAAGGAGACACCAGGGCCACAGACACTAGGGACACTAGGTTGGAGACATGGGGACATTGAGACACTTGAGGCACTGGGAGACATGGAGGCACTAGGATACATGGGGACAGTGAGACACTGGCAGACTGGGGGCACTGGGAGACTAGGGGGCACTGAGACACCAGGGACACTGGCTGGGAGACATGGGGACACTGGGAGATATGGGGACACTGTGTCCTCATGTGTCTGTGTCATAATGTCTCCCAGTGCCCCTTAGTGTCTCAGTGTCCCCATGTCTCCTTGCAGCCTTTCCCCCACATCCCTTACTTCCCTGAACTGTAGGCGGTCTCTGCAGGGTGGGAGCTGCTGTCTGAACTCTCTGTGCTGTGTAGCTGCACCCCTGCAGATCAGTGAGTAGGCAGGGAGGGATATACTGGAACTTCCTAACCCTGCCTCTCTTCACACACAGCGACCCCTACTGGCCAGTGCTGGTATTGCATAGTAATCTCCATTTATACTGAGAAAAATACCAGCATTTGTATTGCCAGTATCACTGCAATATTGGCACCAGCCAGGCAGCCTCAAATACTGGCTGTGCCAATAAAATAAAAGCGTGTGAAAAATAGTGTGTGAAATAAAAAATTTTTTTTATAAATCAATGGGCCTATTCCATGGGCCTGGGCCTGGGCCTGGAGCTGCAGCTCCATCAGCCCCTATGTTAATCCGGCCCTGGACATTCCAGATCCCTAAGGCACTTCTGCTTGCTGTATTGTGTTTTATATGTGAAGGGTGTATCCTCTTTGTTTTATTTTATTTTACAAAAAATGCATATTTCAATTGGCACCTACTGCCTGTTAATCAGATAAGCGTGCTGTTACTTCCTGTTTTTTTTAGCTCAGTGGAGATCATTTCAAGGGGCAATCAATTGCTCAAAGCACTTACTTTGCAAATACTTCTCATTAAGCAGCACTGGAAAGTCTGTGATTGGACAGCCACAGAAGGTTTGGACAGGAGAAGAAGGTGAGGGGTTGCAAAGGCTGCAGATAAGAGATCTGCATCTTTTACCAGCTGTTTTTAGAGCTACCCCAACAAATAATGTATATTTAAATGCTTGCATAGTTTAACTGGGGATATATCTACTAAACTGTGATTTTTATTTTATTTGGGCAATGGAGTGTACCTTTAAATTAGTTTAATAGAGTGTACTGGTGTATGGGAAAATTTTGAGGAAAAAATAAGAAAAATAATTATGAGGGAAGAATAAGTACATCAGAACATCAGGCCATTGGTCTGGAACCTAAAGGGACACTCATCGGAATGAGGTTGTTATGGTGTGTGGAGGTCCTGGGCACCAGGTTACCCATTAATGAACAGTTTACCCGTTTAACCTCAAAGTCTTTAATATACATGTGTGATCCAACTTTTTAATTTCAAATTTGCAAAAAAACAGGGATGGATCTCCCCAATAAGCCTGGGTCACAACCAATTAATTTGACCCTAAAGATTTTTAAACTACACCAAATAAAAATACCATACATTTAGCCAATTAAAATCTGTGACCATTGCTTCTACTTTTAACTCCTGCATCTCATGAGAGCTGGAAGATCCCTTTGCATCACGGCTGTCCTACTCCACCCTCATGAGAGGGTTAAATCTACTATGTTAGGAATAAAGAAATGCTGATGTAATACATCCCAGGTCCTATGGATGTGCTGACTAACCATGTCATCCCACATGTTTGGGAATTGCATCATGGGAAATATAATTACCAAACATATGGAATGCAAAGATTACCTCTCACTATCTTATGACATGAAAAAGTAATTAATACATTGTAATATTCATAAACAACCCCCTCTTCTTGCAAGAATATGTTTCAGCCAGTAATTGTGGTTAGAGGCAATAACATTTATTACACTGAGAAAAGGGATTAATGTAGTATTGATCAATACTTGACATGATTATGTGAAAACGTGTGCGTATCTAGCATAATACAAGTCACCACTGCCATTACAACTGATTAATTTTAATATCGGGTAGATACTGCTTTTGGAACAATTCTTAAAAAAAAGACATGAAATTCTCAATGGAGCTTACACTTCCCTTGGTAATATAATGAGGCATATTTTAATTAAACAGAATGATTTACTGATCCCTGCCAAGTAGTTCTGCAGCAGAGTTGAAATTCATTTAACCAAATTCGAGTCATGAGTTGTCTAGTGGTGACCAAAATCTATATACGGATAATGTTTCCATTAAGGGAGGGTGGGGGGCAAATCCTACAATAACACACATACAGTTAGGCAATTACTTTAAATATACAAATATGAGAAAAGCCAAAATAAGTTCTTGCCTGTACCCAAGGCCCTGGGCGCACACTATAGAGCCGGATTTGGCGCCACATATTGGGAGTTTAATTCTTTTATGTATTATATATGTGAAACAGATTACACTATGTTTGCTGTAATTTATTTGTAGATCTATATGGACTCTATGCCGTAACACTACTACAATAAGTGGTGACTATGATATTCCATCCATATCATAAGTATTCAACCATGTGTGCTTACACTTTGGTTTATTATTTTCGCTTTCTTCACATGTGTATGCTTTGTCATTTGAGGTGTTGGGGATAAACTCTTGTTTACATCAGTGGGCACATTGTATATATATATATATATATATATATAATACACAAGATCCAGCGCACTCACCTGCCCCCAGCAGCACCCCCATTTATGCATGTTCAGGTGAGTGCAGCCAACCCCCTCTTGTTTTATATATATATATATATATATATATATATATATATATATATATTGTCTAGACGCACCAACACATTTTTTTGCTATTTTTAATTACTTTAAATAACCAATGGCAGATCATTTTCCTCAAGCAAACCATTCAATCTCATTGTCTCAAAATGAATATTCTGTTGCCTAATGTTGACTGCACTGTAACGTGCCTGAAAAATATAAAGTGAATGCATAGCAGACATTGTGCATGTCATGCTATACTTGTTAATAAAATGATGTTACACAGATCCACTTTACATAGGCTTTCACACAAAGAGGAAATTGATTCAAATGTATATTGTTCTTCATTCCCATCTGCCTTAACTAATGCCATCCTGGTTTGACAGGTATGGTGGGCAAAGGATCACACATACATGTCCAAGCACCATTGACAAAGGCAGCCGCTTAGATGTCCCCTTTAGTCACACAAGCTCAATCCAGAGCACCAGCCCAACCATGAATGTAATATTAACCCCTGCCATGCACTGCAGACTCCACTGGTAGCCAAGGAGGAAATTCTAACAATGCACCAGGCATTACAAACTATCACCAGGCAGAAAGGTTTTACTAATAAGGATGGGGGGTGGAGGGGGGCACTGCTCTCTTCTATTGATCCACATGAAGGCAAACTAAAATAATAAAATATCTGACAATTTACAATCAAGATTTGCACAGACCTTCCATTAAAATGTGTCCGGATCCAGATGCAAGCCTGCTAATATATTATTAGACAGCACACGTTGATAATTGGCTATGCATCTACATGGAGACAGACACAGGGGTACCCGGATATATGTGTCCGGCTATAGGACTGCTGTTACACTGTATAAGATCCAAATAGAACGTTTCTATCTGCATCCTATTCACAGCCATCTCCATGTTGACAGACACATTCCTGCCTATGCAGGCACATATAAAGCCCTAGGAATGATTACAGACAAGCACAGAGGATGGTCCAATGTCACCAGCCTCCCTTACCTTGCTGATGGTTTTCCTGTGTTCCCTCCCCTCTTCCTCCCAGGGCCAGGCCGTGTGAGATCTTCCTGTGCTGGGTGCTCACAGCTTTAAGTGTTCATCTGCTCTCCATGACACAGAAAATGAGCTGGTTGTGATCTTAATAGAAGAGATGCTCTCCGGCTTATTGTTCCTGCAGCCAGGCGGAAGTGATCCTTCCAGCTCAGAGTGATAGGGAGAGGGAGAGAGGGCAGGATTGCTCCTGTGTGTGTGCACTACAAGCACTGCAGTGAGGAGAGAGAGAGAGAGAGAGAGAGAGAGGCCGTCTGTCTCACTATAACTGTAACTTTATCACAGCCCTTCTCCCCCAAATTATCCTTGTCAGAAATATTTGAAATTGATGTAAATGCAACATTTTTGTGTGTATCTGTAAAAGTTAACAAAAAGGCTTATGGTTGCCTCTAGAACCAAAATATGGCATTATATTTCACAAATATGTGTTCCAGAATGATGTATATTGTAGATTACACTGTTAATATATATATATATATATATATATATATTTATTTATTTTTATTGAATTTTGTTTTCACAACAAGAATTAAAAAAACATATATATATATATATATATATATGCACAGTGTATTTCATTGTCAATGGTGTCATGGAGTAAACAAACCATACTGCAGGCAAACAAATAGAAGAAAACATGTTTGATGCAAAGGAAACAATGGGCAATGAGGGCCCTGCTCAGAAAATGTAATGGAACTTGGTGTAATCAGGAGGAGCTGCAGTATATCTAACAGAAACAAGTCATATCAGGACTTTTATCAGAATTTTATACTTGGGTACATTAATTTTGAGTACCGGACCCAATAGATATACAAACACTACAAACACCTGATCATTAATAACTACTTCATGTAGTTATGGTGCGTGAAGTGATCTGGCACACTTCCATTGTAATTTGTCAAACCTTTCAGATAAATTAATCAAGCCCCCGCACCAGTGCCGCATCCAGTCTTGACAAAGTATCTGCTAGGGAGACTGGGCACTCTTGGCACCATAACACCTACAACAGGCTATAGTGTTTATGGTGCTTTGAGTGTTCCTTTAAATGAGTGAAGCAAGCAACTCCCAGTTACTGCTGGAAAAATGCAGTCAGTAAACAGCCGCTAGTCATACTCACTAATTCTAGTGACAGGTAGTGATGTCCCGAACGGTTCGCCACAGACTCATCATTGAGTAAACTTTGACCCTGTACCTCACAGTCAGCAGACACATTTCAGCCAATCAGCAGCAGACCCTCCCTCCCAGACCCTCCCACCTCCTGGACAGCATCTATTGTGAAGCTGCATTCTTAGTGAGCTGTCCAGGAGGTGGGAGGGTCTGGGAGGGAGGGTCTGCTGCTGATTGGCTGGAATGTGTCTGCTGACTGTGAGGTACAGGGTCAAAGTTTACTCAATGATGAGTCCGCGGCGAACCGTTCGGGACATCACTAGTGACAGGCACTACAGCAAGTAGCGTCTGGTCGGAAATAAGTAGCAACGAAATTTTAAACAAACCCTAAATGGTTACCTTTTTCTCCATTAGCCAGCAATGACCAGGTTATAGAAACCAGGGCCGGCCTTAGGCAATTAGGCGCCCTGTGCAAAAAGTCTTCACGGCGCCCCCCCCACCTCCCACCAAGTTGCCTGAATACAGTAACACACACAGGCACCGGGGACGTGTGTATCACGAGGCAAACAAGGCATCTGCCTTGGGCGCCACTTTGCAGGGGGCGGCAAAAAAAAGCATCCCCTCCAAACCCCCAGGCAGATCCCTTGCTTGCCTCGCATCCTGGGGGGCTCAAGAGCTGACCGGCTGGCCACTTTTGAGCCCCCCCAAGGCTGGCAGCGGGCAGCGAAGGAGCATACTCACCTGAGCTCTTCCTGCTCAGCTTCCTCTGCGCCGCTTAATGAAGCCGGGAGCCAGAATATGACGTCAGTCCGGCTCCCGGCATCACTAAGCGCTGCTTACTCAGCCTGTGCGCCCCCTGCCTGCCTGCCCAGCAGCCACACTGGACTGCTGGTAAGAAATCCACTCCAGCTTTCCCAGGGAGGCTGGGTGGATTTAAAATAAATGTAAAAAATATTAGTTTGTGAGTGTTAGTGGAAATGTCTGTGTGTGTGTCTGTGAGTGTTTATTTTGAAGTGAATGTGTGTGTGTGTCTGTAAGTGTGTAATTGTGTGTGTCTGTAAGTGAATGTGTGTGTGTCTGTGAGTGAATGTGTGTGTTGGTCAGTGAGTGTATATGTGTCAGTCAGTGAGTGTGTATGTGTCAGTCAGTGAGTGTGTATGTGTCGTCAGTGAGTGTGTATGTGTCAGTCAGTGAGTGTGTATATGTCGTCAGTGAGTGTGTATGTGTCGTCAGTGAGTGTGTATGTGTCGTCAGTGAGTGTGTATGTGTCGTCAGTGAGTGTGTATGTGTCGTCAGTGAGTGTGTATGTGTCGTCAGTGAGTGTGTGTCGGTCAGTGAGTGTGTAGGTCAGTGAGTGTGTATGTGTCGGTCAGTGAGTGTGTAGGTCAGTGAGTGTGTGTCGCTCAGTGAGTGTGTGTCAGTCAGTGTGTATGTGTCGGTCAGTGGAGTCGTGCATCTTTCAGTGAGTGCTTGCGTCTGTCAGTGAGAGTGTGCATCTGTCAGTGTGTGTCCAAGTAATAGTGTATGTGTGTATGTCATTGTTTGTCAGTGTATATGAGAGTGTGTGTCTGTCAGTGAGTGTGCGTCTGTCAGTGAGTGAGCGTCTGTCAGTCAAAGTGCGGCCTTGACAGGAAGGGGTGGGGAAATTTAAACTCGGTTACAGGCATGTACACACACACTCAGTTAAAGGCAGTCACACATACAGGCACAGGCACAAACAATGGCACAGCTACAGCGACACACACAGACAGTCACATAGGCAGTCACACACACAGACAGACACACAGTAACACACACATAGACAGTTATACACACACAGGCAGGCAGTCACACACAGACAGATAGTTACAGACAGACACACACAGGCAGGCAGGCAGTCACACACAGGCAGTCACACACACAGGCAGTCACATACATGAGCAGTCACACAGACAGACAGTCACACACACAGACAGTCACACACAGGCAGGCAGTCACACACAGAGACAGTCACACACACACACAGAGACAGACAGTCACACACACACACACACACAAGGACAGGCAGTCACAGACAGACAGTCACACACACACACACAGACAGTCACACAAACAGGCAAACAGTCACACAGACAGTCACACACACACACAGACAGTCACACAAACAGGCAAACAGTCACACACACACACTTACCTCTTTCCAGTGGATGCAGTTGGCTGATGGGGAAGCATCTTTCCCTCTTCCTGTACAGCAGGGGCTTCGGGAGGTATTAGCCCCGTCTCCGCCTCTCGATAAGCCCGCCTCCGCCGCTCGGTAAACCCCGCCCCCTTTTTTTTTCTTCTTTTTTTTTTTAATAGACCCGGGTGGAGAATAATTAATCCTCCAGCCAGGTACCTCTTTTAGCTCCCCTGCACTCCGGCCATGAGTGAGCTGTGTCGGCCACAGGGCGCCCCCTGTTCCATGGCGCCCTGTGCGGTCGCACAGCTTGCACACCCCTAAGGCCGGCCCTGATAGAAACATTTTGTTCTTTAAAAACAATTCTTTAAAAATCCACCTCTTCGGGTTAGCGTATGGTCTCCCAGGGTAACTGTTTACTCTGTAAATCTGTCTCATTTAACATAATTAGTGGATCCACACTCTACTTCACTCTCCGCTTCCAGATATAATACTTTCAGTTTATATCGTTATCCTCCATGCGTTCCTTTCTATCATGAGAGATTTGGTTACATATCATCTCACAGAATTGCATCTGACGGTCTGGGTAACAGTCTTAAATTTCAATTTAAGCATTAAGCGTTGCAAGTTCGTTCTGGGCTTGGATAGCTGTGGAGGCGCATGTCGTGTGGACTTTTTTCGGACTGTTCACGAATGTCAAAGTGACTCACCTCATTTTCCTCTGTCATAGACAACTTAGGACGTCCAGATTTCGGAGCATTAACCAATGCACACATTGCTTCAAATAAATCTAATATGATAAATTGTCAGATGTGTTGGTGGAGAAGTGTCAAATGCTTCTTGCCACGCTTTGCACATTTCCACAGCATTTTAAGTCTCCCAGTACTGCTTTAGCATCCACTTTCTAAAATTATAAAATATGATGAAAATTAAAAAAAAACAAAAAAACTTTTTCTAACTTTGACCCCCAAAATCTGTTACACATCTACAACTGCCAAAAAACAGCCATGCTAAATAGTTTCAAAATTTTGTCCTAAGTTTAGAAATACCCAATGTTAACATACTCTTAGCTATTTTTTGCAAGTTATAAGTCTATAAGTACAAGTAGGACATTGCTGTTTCAAAATATATATTTTTGAAAATTTATTTCAAGGATCTCCTCTGCTGAACTGCCCAACTCGAGGCTTGTGGCCTACACGTGTTGGAACCGAGGGGAGACGGCCACACTCCCAGTTCACAAGCCGAAAGTGTGTTCCCCACCTAACACTGTCCACCCCCGCCCCCTTTGGACCGGCGGGGGTTATCCCGGTCCCCACTGACCCACTCCACATACCCAGCTGCAAGCATATATTATGGAGCACGCACCAACCACAGCAACAACCTGCAAGATGGCGGCCGCTCTTACTGAACATGAGCCCACGCGGTCGGCACCAGCCCAGGAGAGTGCAATGGATACCCTAACACAGTGCATCAACGCAACTTTCTGCTGCTTCTGGGCAAAATTGGAGGCTTATATTTTGGTGGAGCAGGCTCAAGGCTTGAGTGATAAGTGGAGAGGAGAATAGCGAGAAGTGAGCAGGCCCCCTTCCTACCCCACATCAGCTAGTACCTGCATACACTGGCCCACCTGGGCTGAGAGCCCTATGGGTGATACTCCCTCGGCATCATCCACAGAGGCTGAAGCCCCAATGCCGCAGGTGGCTAAGAAACACCCAGAGCTTCTGCTATCCCCATCCTGGGAAGCATTTGGACTCAAACATGAGCTCTCGAGTCTGTGGAACTGAGATGCGAGCTCTCATCAGGGCCTGTGGCTGGAGAAAAGCCCATTTCTGCACCTGCCTGACACCGCTCCACAGCTGTTTCTACAGGCTCCTGAGTACTGGCGTCGGCTGAGGCTGGACTCACTTTACAGGACTTGCCCTCAGCTACGCTCGGCTGCTTTCTACTAGGCCTATGCTGCCATCCCACATTCATATACCATTAATTTTGTATCTTTACACTAATTTAGCTTTGATTTCTTGCATTATTATTATTTTATATGTATAAATGGTTCAGTGCAACTGTGGCATAGAAGATCTCCACAGGGCTTACTTTAAGCTGTAGCCTCAGTAGTGTGCGGGTGTGTGGGGACTCGATGGTCTATATATTTACTTTGTTTTCGATCCTTACAGTTATTCCTGAAAAGTACAGTTTAGCACAGTTCCTAGTTTATCTCGTCTTGTGTCTACATGCCTAACTAGTCATGCATAACTGCAGCTCTGAACTACATTTGACTTGTTTACCTAGGATAGTTAGGACTGGGTCTACCTCAATGTCTCTAGTGCAAGAGGCCTCTCTCTTTGCACTAATGTTATATTGTTGCTTCTATCAAAAGGGATGGTTAATAATGTTCCCAGCAGCTATGAAAGTCTAAAGAGGGTCGGGTGCTAATATCTGGCCCTTTTGGAATTTGATGCATATGCAGACCCCGATTGACCATTGAGCAAACTGTGCAAATGCCTGGTGGGACCAGGCCAACATATCAAGGGATCTCCTCAGTTGGCCGCTGCAAAGCTGATAGTGCTCAAGCCAGTGCTGAGAGAGAGAGCTCCATGTCCGGTGGGGAGACCAAAGGCCCCCCTGATGCCAAGAGGGAGAAGGAAAAATGTACAGACCCGGTTTTCCAATTTCCACTCCTTCTTCTGTATCAGAGTGTTGTGGCAGGTCACTATGGCAGGGCTCTGATCCTTTCCCAGCTCCTTCCAGTCAAGAAGGAACTGCATGCAGCATCATACAAGGGATAAGAATTTCCCCCTCCCTGGCCCAAGGTAAGCTTCAGGTAAGGGGCACCAAACTTTAGTTTTTTTTTTTTTAAATAAAAGTGTTTGCTTTCATACACTACAGCCTCTATCCCCCATATGCAGGTGCCTGTATCTCCCCACTACAGCCTCTATCACCCCATACCCTGCAACCTTTATCCCCCCATATACTGCAGCCAGTATCTGCCCCATACACCACAGCCCCTATCCACACATACAGTATAGTTCTGATCCCCCATGCACTACAGCCCTTATTCCCCCTATAGCCAATATCTGCCACATAAACTACAACCCCTACCTCCACACACTGCAGCCCCAATCTCCCCCATATTCAACAGCCCTCCATCCTCCTACAGCATATACTACAGCTCATATTTACTCCATAGACTACAGCCTCTATCTCCACAAACACTGCAGCTCTGATCTCTCCATATAACAATGCCTCTATTGCCCTCACATTCCATAGTCTCCAACCCCCCCACAACAGCAGCCATAATCATTCCCATAGCCCTCACATACTAGAGCCCTCACCCCCATTCGTACACTACAGCTTCTAACTTTCAACACATACACTACAGCCCTCTGCCCCGCACAAAGACACACTGAAACACCTTTCCACATTTACTATATAACTAACAGGCTTCTCCACACACACTACACTGCAAACAGCCCTATTCACAGGCACACAACCCCACAAGCAATCTCTCCTATATCCAAACCCACACTTGCAACCCCATAAGCAATATCCCAACATACAGCTAACAAAATCTCACAAACAGCCTCCCAACACAAAGGCATACACAACACCACAGGTAATCTACCCACACACAACACAACAAGCAGCCTCCCCCCAAACACACAACTTCACAAGCAGCCTCCAAATGTGTACAAATCACAAGTCGCCTCTGTATACACACACACAACACACTCTACCACCCTTGCCCCTCTTTTGTCCTGTCATATTCCACTTATTACAAGGTAAAAGCAAAAGCAGAATTAGTATGGCTTAAATTCGCTTGCACTGTTCTGAACAAATGGGGCATTCCTTATGCTAGAGCTCTTCTGCAGGGCTCTGCACATTAGATGCCCTGGAGAGGCCTCCAACTGGCATGCAAACTTTGTGAAGTGTGCATGTGACACAGCATGCCTGCTCTCTGGTCCCATACCCCCTACCTTATTGGGCTGCTATACTTTAAAATGACTTTGCTGAATGTATGTCTCTGTCTTGCCCCATACATGTTTGTTTCATGGTTTTTGGTTTGTGAGTTTTGTAGAACATTATAAATGAATCCAACTGCCCAGAGTAATGATATATACAGTATATTAACAATATGGCAGGTTTATATATTATACAGGTGTTTGCATTAAATGTATAAGCTTTACAAAGTTTGGAATGTCATGTGATGTATGTCACATCAATTGGTGCCAGCGGCATTCCTCTGATGACGTACTAGACATGTGCCATTCGTTTCGGTCCAAATTTAAATCACACCTTAGAACTAAGGGTAACGTCTTACTGGGCTTTAGAATGGCCAGACTTAAAGTACCCGAGAATAGTCAGAAAACTAGCCGAGGTCAGGGACACAGAACGAGGCACAGCAATAAGGAAAAGCCAAAAGTCAAGGGTACAAGAAGTCAGGGAAGTCAAAATAAAGCCAAAAAACAGAAAAACACGATCAGGAACACACTCTCGGATAACCATATAAGGGAAACCATGACAGGGCAATGAGCTAAGGAATAAGTGAGTTTAAATAACTCTTGCAGATCCGATTGCTGTACCTAGCCCTTGACCCCAAAACGTGTGTGTGCGTCTTTTGCGTGACGTCACCCGCACCTCGACGTCATCTTTACCATGGATGGATGGGGCTGTATAATTGCGTGGGTCCGCAGCGGCCGGCATGCACCGGCATGCCGCACAAGCCAGGCATCATGGCAGGAGACCACCGAGCGGCACTCCCCTCGATCTTCAGAAGGTAATTATCTCAGTTTTTGCCACATGGATACGAGAGGAAAATTGGCGTGGAAAGAACTGATTTTGCGGCTCGCATGTATATCAGAAGCAGGAACCCAAGAACGATCGGCAGGCCCATAACCATTCCAATCAACCAGGTACTGCAA